>ML792097.1:41082-67983 GCA_009831015.1 Picea engelmannii | reverse complement strand
TTGACATGAAGGATCTCGGTGCTGCTAACTTCATTCTGGGAATGGAGATTAAAAGAGATCATGCAAACATGAAACTCTGGTTGAATCAAAGAAAATATGTTGAGACGATATTGCAGAGGTTTAATATGCATGGAAGTAAACCGGTCAAGGTTTCTATTCCCATAGGTGTAAAGTTATCTGCAAATCAGTGTCCCAAGACACAGGAAGAAGAAGAGGACACGTCCCATGTTCCATATGCCAGTGCAGTTGGCAGTTTGATGTATGAAATGGTTTGTACTAGACCGGACATTGCACATGCAATGGGATTTTTGAGCAGGTATATGTCAAAACTAGGGAAGGAGCATTGGACAACAGTAAAGAGGGTCTTCAAGTATCTTCGTAGCACCACCAGTTATGGATTGTGCTACCAAGGAAGACCGGGATTGGACAGAGTGGTGGACATACATGGCTTTGTTGATGCAGATTGGGCTGGAGATTTGGATCGCAAAAGATCTACAAGTGGGTATGTGTTTAACCTATTTGGAGGAGCTATCAGTTGGATGAGAAAAAGATAGGTTGTAGTGTCACTCTCAACTACAAAAGCTGAATACATGGCAGTCACTCATGCAAGCAAGGAAGCAGTATGGTTACAAAGATTGTGTTCAGGTATTGGGTTGGTACAACAAGTAGTGAGATTATATTGTGACAGTCAGAGCGCAATATTCCTGGCAAATAAAGCATCTTATCATTTGAAGACAAAGCATATTGATGTTCAATATCACTTTGTGAGAGACATGGTTGAGGAAAAGAAGGTGTTGCTACAAAAGATTGACACTTTGAAGAATGTTGTAGATTCATTGACAAAGTCTTTGAACATAGAAAATTTCTCCTGGTGTAGAGTAACAATGGGCATTGTTTCCCTGGATTGTTGACTATATAATCCCCTGGACCCCTGGATGCAAAGAAAACAACAAGTGGGAGAATGTTGGGTATGTGTTATATTCTTTGCATGTGTGTGTGTGGGTGTGTCAAATATGACAACTGTGTCTGACGATCCCTCGTAATAGTTCTCTATTTGTTCCATGTTCTTTACTAGGGGGGTCCCAGGGGGGGGGGTAGGTATGCCCCCCTCTGGTTATGAACAACGTTCGGGGCAACACCTCGATTTTTTTTTTTGGGCGATTTTTGCTATTTTTAGCGTTTTTGTAAATTAATCCTATATTAAGGGATTAGGGTTTTGGTATCTATGGAATACCTAAAAACATTGTATATATATTTTATGGTGAATGGTGAAATTCGATACAATGAACATAAGAAAGGTTTTCCCGGTTGAGGGTTTCCGGTATAAAATCTCTATGTACTATGTGAATGAGCCATTGATTAAATTCTATTTTTCTTAAGAATCTATATGCATTGCTTTACTTCACAGGTTTAAAACTTACAATAATAACTCATCGGTGAAGGGATTTCTACTGTAGGGAAGGCGTCATTGTTGGTTGATGCAAAGATCTCATCCTTGGTGAAGCCACCTATTGGTGTACAACTGTGGGTGTGTTGTGGTCGGCAAGCCCAACCACTTCACGAATTCTCCTGAAATGAGGTTCTTTTGGCTCCCGCTATTGACAATGAGATGTAGTGGGGAACCCTTTACCCACATCTCGGAGTGGAAGAGATGCTCATCCTCCTATGGATCTTTTGGTTCTTCCTTTTGGATCTTCATGGTGGAAACAATGGCATTAGGATCCACATTGATAATATTCTTCCATCTGTCATTCCCCTTCTCGTGTTCTAATTTAGTGTCAGAGAATGCATCTGATTCAAAAGCCCTCATCTCGACCACCAGTGACTGTTTGGCCCGACACTCACTTATGTTGTGAGTGGAGCTCTTATGGAACTCACACCACTTTCCCGTTTCCTACTTTGGCTTCACGGTGTTGTTATTTTCTTGCAGATTTGGAAGGTTGTATTGAGCCACCATGCCTTGGCTCTGTCCTTTGTTCTGTGGTTTGGGGGCACCTTTCACTTTCTTTTGATTTGCAGATCCAAAGTCTCGCTTCTTTTGTTAGAATTTCTGCTCAATCTTGGAAGCATACCGGTATGCTATACCAAGTGAGGAGATGTCGAGGAAATCCATTTCCTCCTGAATGTATCTATGTAAAAAACTGTGGTACTTCAACACCAAATGTTTCTCCGAATATTTGATATCCAACTTTGTGCGCATGGTATGGAATTGATTCGTCAACTCATGCACATCTTGATCCCTTTGCTGCTGCATCGTAGTCCATTGTATGTACTTGTCCTCATAGCTCCCCACGGTATAATATTGTTCCTTGATGGCATCTCAGAAATAATTCCAAGTGGGTATGACCGAGAACAAGGAGGGTTCCTCCTCATCCTTTTTCTCACAGTAGGTTTCCCACCAGTCCTTGACATGGGGGGCAACTTTGAGCAGTGAAAAAAAAATCTTCTCCTGGTCGAAAAAGTCATGAACCGAGAAATATCCTTCTAATAGATTTAACCATCTATCTATGAAGTTTTCATCTATTTGACCATCAAATATTTGAATGCCAAAGTTTACTTATACCTTAAAAGGGGTTGCACCTCCAGAGTGGCTGTTGAATGCAGATGCACCGCCAGTGGGAAATCATTGAAGGATCTGGGTGAAGTTATCCATCATCACGTTCCTTTGTTTTTCAAGGGCCTCCTTGAGAAATATTTTCATAGGATATCCTTCTCCATTGGGGTTTGCGAGGCTGATCTTGCAAAGGTTCAACCAGATTGAGCCCTAACTCCTTATACCCCAACGTCATTGGGGACATGAAAGAGGGATCGAGAAAGAGCAGACTACTATGATACCACCGATATGGATTTATGAAGTAACACAAAAAAATTCACAAATAGCCATGAATACAAATATGTAGTGGAAATAACACTTAATTTCATTAATATCAAAGAACTGAAATTTGTTTACAGACATAATAAAAATAAACTAGCTAGGGCACTGGTAGCTTATCTATGAGAAGAGATGTGGTGGATAGGCCTCTGAAATCTGTGTTCCAATGAGGCTCGAAGGCCTATCTATTATTGAGAAACAATGGAAACCCTAAACATCCAAAAAACCTAACCCTAGGAGCCCAAAAAACGTTGTTTAGGGCCTCAAAACGGCTCTAGAAGTTCAGGACCCAAAAAACTGCCAAAAATAGTAAATTCTACTACAATTAAGGAAATTAAAAAATTGAAATAAACAATGGTGGGTGTCCAAATGGAATAGGTGGATTCCCACCAATAAACACCTGGATCATCATGTCAGATAGATTCAAAAGAAGAAGAGTGTGAAATCAACAGAAGTGAGTTCTTTTTCTTTACTTGTGAAGAACGCGAACATATTGAAATTGAATTCCCTTATTTGAATAATGAAAAAGAAAAGGATATTGAAGAAAAATTAATTTGTGCTCGAGATGAACTAACAAAACAAAGGAATAAGAACAAGTCAATTGAGGAATAATTAGTCAATAAGAATTCTCAAGAAAGTTCTGAAGAAGCCCAATAGGTCATCGTGAAACTAAAATCTCATCTAGAAGAATCCAAAAAGATTGAAGAAACATTCAAAAGTAATATGGAAGAGAAGTAGTGTTTGGAAGTTGAAATAGAAGAACTAAGAAAGGAAGCAATGAAAGAGAAGTAGTGTTCAGAAACCAAAAGGAAGGAAGCAAAAAAGAGAGAGAGAGTATTTTGACAGACTATTTTAAGGAAAGAACTGAAGACTTAAATCAACATGAAGCAAAATTTGGTCAAGAAGAAAGAAGGCTTGAAAAGGAAAACATCTCCTTGAAGATCCAACTTGAAGAAGCAAATCAAACAAAATAAGTCATGAAGATTAAGATGATGAAGAAAGAAGAAGAAGTTGAGAAGCTCGAAGAAGAAGTTTTCACATTGAGAAGTAAAGTAGTCAAGCTCAACAAGAACATTGAAGAGACAAAAACATCCACATCATTAGTAGAGAATGAAGAGAAGTATTCCAGGTTTCTAGAAAACAAGAATGAAGAAAATAGTAAGCACTATGCAGAAGTACTCAAAGGAAGGAATTATGGTTAGAAAGAATCAAAGAAGAATGAGTATAATAGAGACACATCTTCAATAAGACCTTCCACATTTAGGAAACAAAGAAGTTTCAACCATAATGAAGTGATCCACATAAGAGAAGATCATGATCATCCAAAGAAGGAATTCAGAAGGACTACATAACAAAGAAGATCATTCACTCCTAGGTATGTAAATTTCTTTTATTTTCATTGTTTTTATTGTACTAACTTTGGACATAAGGTTTAAGATTGCAGGGATTATGGAAGAAATGTTCAAGAAATAAATGCTTATGTTGCCCCACATAACATTGAATGTTACGAATTCCAAAACTATGGAAACATAGATCATGATTGTAGAAGGATGATCGATACTTTCATGAAAGAGAACACTGATATAAAATATAAGAAAGTATGGAAAATAAAAAAAGAATACCAAATGAATAACGACCAGGTCCTAGATATCACAAGATTGGAAATAATACAAGATGAAGACAAATATACAGAGAAAAGGGAAGATGTCAGATACAAAAAGGTTTGGAGAAGAAATGAAAGAAAAGAAGAACATATTCCAGAGATCGCAGGTTTTGCAGTAGTATGATAAAGAAAATAAGAGAAAGTGAATAAAGAACAATCCCAAGAGATTGTTCTTTCAATAATTGTAGTGCAAGATCAATCCATGGGAAGAAAGAAAGAAGTCATAGTTCATAAAAATGATGAGTCTATAGACGAAGAAGAATATTACACCACATTAGAGTTGGAATTTTTCTTAGACATCAGGCTTGGAGACTCCTAGTAAATATGGATATTGAATAGGGGGAGTCAGTGCATTAACTACTACAAATTAGTGAACCATACTTCAAGCAATGTGATGTATTTGTAGAGACAGATTTTGAACTAGCAGACATAAGAAGTACAAAATGATAGATCAATCGATTGAGAAAGAAATGTTCCCACACATGTGTCAGTTGGAAGAAGTTTATGATTATATTTAGGTAAAGATATCTTCAGTATAAGTCGTTCCATACATGTAGAGTTTTGTTTACAGTGGATACATTTATGAGATGATCAGTTGTAGCCATACAATACAATTATAGATGGGTCAACATTATGGAAAATTGAGTAGTAGAGTTATGAACAATTTGTGACATATGGACGAAGATGGATTCGTGAGATGCTTAGAATGTACCGAGAGCATGGGTCAAAGAAGATACATAGGAGTGGATTTACAATTGGAATCAATGAAATCAATTGGTCACATGAAGGCAAGCAATGAAAGGTAGAACATAACAGGGAAAGAGAAATCGTTAACATAAGGTATATCATAAGAAGGACATTATTGAACAATATGGTCAAGTGAACATGAAAAGTAAATGAAGAAATCAAATTTTGAATGCTTTATATATATGTCAGTGAAATTTAAGAGGAAGCACCAATGGAAAACAAACATCACTGGAAAATAAATAAACATATACAAGTAACCCTACATTGATCTACATCTTACAGAAAATTCAAGGAAAGAAAAATCATCAGAGAGAGAGAGATCCATAAAGGAATGTTAGTAGCATATAGATAGGGAGACATACCCATAGGAGGAGCTATTTGACGCAGACCCCCAACCCTCAGGCCGAAGTTCGCTCACAGGATCGTTCTTTGTTTCCTTTGAGCCGAATCAGCTCTTTCGATTCCTTGCTAGAATATCAATTCAATCGATCCACATTTTTTTTTTTTAGAAGCTCCCCTGTGCGAACAACACTAGATGCGAGCTCCACCTTTTCCAAGCGACCACAACGCTATGACCAAGGCCTAACCCAGAAGGCACTTGTCACAACTCACCACTCGCGAGTTCGTGAGTCGAAACTCCTGACTCTTCCTTCCCAATCTCACGATACCTGAAATGCCGATACAGGTATGGCTCCTTCCCTTGTTAGTGCCCTCCGCATGTGACTACCGACTAGGATTAAAATTATCACCTACTTGCAACTTCGCAAGTTTCAACATCGAGTCCCCATGCTCTTATCTCATGAATTCCCAAGATGCGAGAAGTCAACGGAGTGTTGACTCCTTTTGCTAGGTGACGCATGTCCACCTATCTATCACATGGGCCCACCTTGTTTTTCTAACACAAGTCCCTCGTGCCCAACTTCAGCACTTTGCGACTTCACTTCCCGAAGCGCTGCCTCCTTTATATTCTGACACCTGAAGTGCCGAGATCCCGAACTCCTCGATACTCCTTATCGCAACTCGTGACTTCGGGATTTTTGGGACAAAAGTCTCGACTTCTTATCCTCCGATATGCTGAAATTATGAATTCTAACACGTTTCCTAGTGCTGGCCCACAAAGAAACTTCCCGCCTTCTCGGAATTTTGGACTTCGCAATTTCGTGAATCCTGATGCTAAACTTTTGGTTCTTCAACCCACGAAACCCCGAAATGAAATTACGTGAATGATCCAATGACCCTTGTTGGATCAGATCCTATGAATCTTTTTCTTCTGAGCTTTACACTTTAGAAAACACTTGCCATAACTCTCCTTGCTCCTCTACAAGATCTGATGGCTCTCGGGACTTCGCGAATTCTCCATGGAGAATTCTGACCATCCAATGCCTCCTTGACAACTCCTGCGAAATGAACAAGGTATTCCTTCACGGAACTTGTCCACCTGCAAAACAACTTCTCTACGCCTCCTTTCAACACTTCAAGGCACTAACTCTTCTGAACTTTTACCACAAACTCGAGTCTTCAAAAAGGCTCCTGAACACACTCCTTGCGGCAAACCTTCAAATACTTGGAAGTATTTTAATTCTTAGACTCTGCACACTCTCTTTGCAATAACAATCCTTCAACAACTCCCTCAGGTTGTAAGCTCCAAGATTTCACTTGGCCTGCGCACACCTTGCATGGATCCTATGCTTAACTTGCACTTCTACGAGGATGAGAATAACGTTATCTCTTCTGAGCTTTCAGAGATGAAACTCTGGACTCTTGTCAATGCACTCCTTGTGGACAATTTCACTGCACTCCTTGCAGGAAAACCCTTGCTCAAACAGAGAAACAATTGAAACTCATTCCTTACTCTCTCTCTCTTCAGATTTCATACATTAAATATGAAATCATACATTCATGCATCAAAGCAAATGCATAACAGAGACTAACAAGCATATATCAATCAACATGTACAAACACAGAAAGCAATTGAACACCATGAGTCTGAACTAAAGATCTTTGTATTAATCTAGAACTTATGTACATGGGTTTTTACTTTACACATCTCTCTGCTTATGCTCTCCTATGCTCTCTTCGATTGATAATGTTACAATGATACAATATGAGGGTGTCTATAGTCGTTTTTCCCTCCGCTCCTAAAACTGTCTAATCTAGAATTTAATTCTACCTGCTTAAATTTACTAGCATAAATGCCTCTTAATCCTTCAGACGAGAGTGGGATGCTCAAGGTATGATTACAATCAAAAGTATGCCCTTTCTTAACTACTTCATTTAAGTTTGGTGCATCCCACTTCAAAATTATTTAAACACTTTTGAACATGTGCCAAAATGCGTTGGCGCTACTCACGCTCGCTTGCTGCTGACGATGCTACTGCATCATACTCCCTCGCTTGAAAATTTTCATGGGCTCCTGTCCATGAGATCTCGCACAGTCTATCCATGCTTCTAGATTTTGGCTTCATTTTCCCAGCTGGTGTCTTCAACTGGATGTCCCTTCCACTTGACCAAGTGTTCAAAATATTCCCTTCTTCTAGTCCTTTTGCTAATTCTTTTGTCCAATATGTTTTCCATCTGTGGTTTATCTCCAACTGGCATTTGTTTTTTCCACTGAACCTCTAGTTGTTCACTGTCTGCTCCAGCTTTGTATGGGTACAAATCTAAGATGTTGAATATCAGAGAAATTCCAATCCCATCGGGTAATTCAATCTCATAAGCATTTTCCCCAAATTTCTTCAAGACCTTACATGGTCCAATTTTCTTCATTTTTAGTTTATTGTATGTTCCTCTCATGAACCTTTCCTTTCTCAAGTGTGCAAGAATCAAATCACCAAATTCGAAATGAAGTGGTCGCCTGTGTTGATCTTCTCTGCACTTATACTCCTAGCTCGAGTCTTGTAATCGCTCCTTAACTTGGTTATGAAGCTCCTTCATCGCTTCTGCGAAATCCTCTGCACTAGCACTCCTAGTTGAACTCTGTTCTGAATCCCTCAGTTCAGAAACTCCTCTTGGCTGCATGCCATAAACTATTTGAAATGGACTCTGCCCTGTTCTTCTTTTGATTGAATCATTATATGCAAATTCCGCCCGTGGTAGAATATTATCCCACTGACTGTGATGTTCTGTCACCAAACTTCTCAGCAAGTCTCCCAAACTTTTGTTCACAACTTCTGTCTGTCCATCCATCTGAGGATGATAAGCTGAACTGAACGACAAGTTTGTTCCCATATTTTTCCATAAGGTCCTCCAAAAGTGTCCCACAAACTTGGTGTCTCAATCCGAAACCATGCTCCTTGGTAGACCGTGAAGTCGAATGACTTCTTTGAAAAACAGATTCACAATGTGAGTTGCGTTACTAGTTTTCTAACATGGTATGAAGTGTGCCATCTTAGAAAATCTATCCACCAATACAAATATCGAGTCGAACCCTATGTGGGTTCTCGACAACCCCAATATGAAGTCCATGCTTACCACATCCCACAACCTCTCAGGTATGGGTAACGGTTGATATAAGCCTGCATTCTTCCTCTTTCCTTTTGAATGATGATAAATTCTACATCTGTCCACGAATTTCTTGACGTCTGCTCTCATTCCTGGCCAAAAATATGACTCATTTAACTTTGAGAACGTCTTGTCATGACCGAAATGCCCAACCAATCCTCCACTGTGTTTCTCCTTCAACGAATTCTCCCTCATGGAGCACTTTGGAATACATAGTCGATTGCCTCTGAACAATAACCCGTCCTGGATCATATATTCAACCCATTGAATCCTATCCCTGAGAATTGGATTCTTAGCTGCTTCATACACCTCTCCCGAGATCATCAAAACCCAGTGTTTTGACTCTGAACTCCTGCAATAGCAAACATTTCCTGCTCAAAGCATCAACAACTTTGTTAGTAGTTCCAGAAATATGCTTAGTTACAAAAGTAAAGTTCTACATGTATTCAACCCATTTAACATGTCTTTGATTCAACTTCTCCCGTTGAGTCACAAATTGCAAAGCATGATTGTCACTGTATAAGACAAACTCCTTAGGAATCACTGTATGACTGCATAAAACTCTTTGTCATATGTGGAGTACTTCATTTTGTCTTCATTCAACTTCTCGCTGAAGTATGCTATCGGTCTGTCTTCTTGACTCAAGATTGCCCCTATTGCAAATCCACTTTCATCACATTTTACTTGAAATGTCTTTTTAAAATCCGACAACACCAAAATTGGTTGTTCCGTGATTTTCTTCTTCAACAAATTGAAGCTTTTCTCGGCTTCTTCTGTCCAGTGAAAAGATTTATGTCTTTTCTTCACCGTGTTCATCATTGGTGCACTAATTCCACTAAAATTCCTAATGAACTTCCTGTAGAAACTAGCCAATACATGAAAAATTCAAACTTCAAAGATATTCTTTGGCGATGGCCAATTCTTAATCACCTCCACTTTATCTGGATCCATTCTCAACTTATCTACAGAAATAACAAAACCCAAATAAATGTGCTCCATCTTCATGAATGAGTATTTCTTCATATTTATCAGCAACTTCTCTTGCTGTAGCCTCCGCATCACTGTGGCCAAATGTTTCAGATGCTCTGCCTCTGTTTTACTGAAAATCAGTATGTCATCAAGATACACAATGACAAATTTTTCGATGAAATCCTTCAGGACTTCATTCATCAATCTCATGAAGGTACTTGGTGTGTTTGCCAATCCAAACAGCATAACAAGCCATTCATACAACCCTTCATTGGTCTTGAATGCTGTCTTCCATTCATCGCCTTCTCTCATATGAATCTGATGATATCCACTTTTCAAATCAATCTTCGAAAAAAATTTCGCTCCACTCAAGAAATCCATCAAATCATCCATTCTTAGCAATGGAAATCTATACTTGATGGTAATCTTGTTAATTTACCTTGAGTCTGTACACATCCTCCAGCCTCCATCTTTCTTTAGACTAAGCACTGTCAGAACATCACATTGACTCAATCTTTCTCTAATAAACCCTTTGTCCATTAAATCCTAGACCTGTATTTTGACCTCTTCATTCTCCCGTGGCATCAATATATACACTGCCTTGTTTGGTAAACTAGCTCCAGGTATAAGATCAATGTGATGACTTATACTTCTAATAGGTGGCAACGAATGAGGTAGTTCGTCCACTACTATATCAGCAAATTCCTCCAGTAGCTTCTAGATTTCCTCTGGTAGATCATCCAGTCTTGTGCTGGTCAAAACAATTCTAGGTTTCCTGACCACGATGAATTGTGGATCTTCCTTCTTCTTAACCTCCTTAAGAAGTTCCTTCCCACTCATGAGAAGTACAGTGCTGCTTACTTCAGGTTTCACCTTTTTGTCCTTAATCGACAACAACATGTGAGTTCTCCCATTCTTCTCTAGGGTGTATGTGTTCTTTCTCCCATCATGAACCACATTCCTGTCATATTTCCATGGTCTACCAAGAAATAGATGACAAACATCCATGGGAATAACATCACACAATATCTTATCATTATATCCTCCTATTTTAAATTCAACTAAACATTGTTTAGTGACATTTAGCCGATGTCCTTTTTGTAGCCATGAAACTTTGTATGGACTTGGATGTTCAATAGTCTCCAGCTCCAACTTTTCTACCATCTCCTTAAAAATGAGATTTTCTGTGCTACCATTGTCCACGATGACTTTGCATACCCTATCTTTGGTCTTGCAAGTAGTCCGAAAAAGACTGTTCCTTTGGATTGGTTCTTCTATCTCTTCTTATGGCATTAAGAGAACTTTCCTCATCACCAATGATCTTCTGCCTTCAGCATCCTCTGCCTCAACATTCCACCTTTGCGCTTCAGCAATGTGAGTCTCACCATCTTCTTTCTTTCTGTCTGGAAATTCATAAGATTTATGTTCTACCTTTCCACACGTGAAGCATTTTATCACTCCACCTCTTCTTCTTCCTCTACCTCTAGCACGAGGAAAAGTGTTTCCATCAGCATACTGTCCCCTCTATGAACTTCCACCTCTTTCATTCTGAGTTTGAGGTTTCTTCCAGTCTTCTTTTGGTTTCTAGTTCCTATCTTGGGCAACTGCTTTGCCTCTGGCTTGACTTCTCCCTCATCCTCTCTGACTTTGCTTTCGGCTCAACTTCTCTTCAGCCCTTAGAGCCATATGATAAGCATATTCTACTGTTCGGATGGTCATCATGCTCATATCATCCTGGATGTTGTATCGTAGACCATTCATATATCTAGCAACTTTTTCATCATCACTTTCGTGATGACCTACCCTGATGGTTAGCTTGTAGAACTCTTCAGTGTACTCCTTTACCGACATCAGCTTCTGTCTCAAATTCTGCATTCTCCAAAATAGAGTAATCTGGTAATCCCTGGGAATGAATTTTTCCTTCATCTTTGAAACCATCTTATCCCAACTCTTGATTTTCTTCTTGCCTTCGCAGCGTCTGTCAGCTTGTAGCTCATCCCACCACAATGTTGCATGTCCTTTCAATATTTTGATAGCATGTTTGACCTTCCTGTCTTCCTCAACATCTTCATAGTCAAAATACGTGTCCAGAGATCTAATCTAGTATAGAATCTCTTCAACATCCAGGCTTCCCTCATATACTGGAATGTCCATTTTTGCCCTGGCACTCATTCTTGCAACCGCCCTAATCAGATGTTCATTTGCTGCATCCTCTGCTGCAACTCCTTCTCCTTCATGTCCAGCTTCATCTTCACTTTTAGATTCACTAACATCTCTAACACCGACTGTGCACCTCTATTTTATTTCCACGTCCATGAGTCTGGTGCATATGTTATGCATCTCTCTTTCCATGGATGGATTTGGCACATGCCTACCCCTTTCTTTTGGAATTTCCCTCTCCTCTGGCGGATCGAGTGTTTTCCTGTCTCTTCTTCTCGGTAGAATGGTGAATCTTTCTTTTCCCTGCTACAGAAAGAAAATAAATCTTTCTGTGCTCTGATACCAAACTTGATGTAGACCCCCAACTCTCAGGCCAAAGTCCGCTCACATGATCATTCTTTGTTTCCTTTGAGCCGAATTGGCTCCTTCAATTCCTTGCTGGAATCTCAATTCAATCGATCCATAGGTTTTTTTTCAGAAGCTCCCCTGTGCGAATAGCACTAGACGCAAGATCCACCTTTTCCAAGCGACCACAGCGCTATGACCAAGGCCTAACCTAGAAGGCGCTTGTCACAACTAGCCACTCGCGAGTTTGTGAGTCGAAACTCCCAACTCTTCCTTCCCAATCTCGGGATACCCAAAATGTTGATACGGGTATGGATCCTTCCCTTGTCAGCACCCTCCACACGTGACCACCGGCTAGGCTTAACACTAGCACCTCTCGCTACTCGCCACTTCACGAGTTTCAACGTCGAGTCCCCATGCTCTTATCTCACGAATTCTCTAGATACGAGAAGTCAACAGAGTGTTGAATCCTTTTGCTAGGTGACGCGTGTCCGCCTATATATCACACGGGCCCACCTTGTGGTTCTAACATGTTTCCCTCATGCCCAACTTCGGCCCCTGTTGGCTCAGATCCTATGACTCTTTTTCTTCTGAGATTTACACTTTAGAAAACACTTGCTGTAAGTCTCCTTGATCCTCTACAAGATCTGACGACTCTCAGGACTTCATGAATTCACAACGGAGAATTCCGATCATCCAATGCCTCCTTGACAACTCCTGCGAAATGAACAAGGTATTCCTTCACGAAACTTGTCCACCTGCAAAACAACTTCGCTACGCCCCCTTCCAACACTTCAAGGAACTAACTCTTCTGAAATTTTACCACACACTTGAGTCTTCAAAAACACTCCTGCACACATTCCTTGTGGCAACCCTTCAAATACTTCCAATTATTTGAATTCTTAGACTCTGCACACTCTCTTTGCAACAACAGTCCTTCAACAACTCCCTCAGGCTGTAAGCTCTGAGATTTCACTCGGCCTGCGCACACCTTGCACGACTCCTGTGCTTAACTTGCACTTCTGCGAGGATGAGAATAATGTTATTCCTTCTGAGCTTTCAGAGATGAAACTCTGTACTCTTGTCAACACACTCCTTGCGGACAACTTCACTGCACTCCTTGCAGGAAAACCCTTGCTCAGACAAAGAAACAATTCAAACTCATTCCTTATTCTCCCTCTCTTCAGATTTCATACATTAAATATGAAATCATACACTCACGCATCAAATAAAATGCATAACAGAGAGTAAGAAGCATATATCAATCAGTATGTACAAACACAGAAAGAAATTGAACACCATGAGTCTGAACTAAATATCTTTGTATTAATCTAGAACTTCTGTACATGGGTTTTTACTTTACACAGCTCTCTGCTTCTACTCTCCTATGCTCTCTTCTATTGATAATGTTACAATGATACAATATGAGGGTGTCTATAGTCAGTTTTCCCTCTGCTCTTAAAACTATCTAATCTAGAATTTAATTCTACCTACTTACATTTACTAGCATAAATGCCTCTTAATCCTTCAGACGAGAGTGGGACGCTCAAGGTCTGATTACAATCACAAGTACACCCTTTCTTAAATACTTCATTTAAGTTTGGCCCATCCCACTTCAAAACTATTTAGACACTTTTGAACATGTGCCAAAATGCGTTAGCGCTACTCACGCTCGCTTGCTGCTGATGATGCTCCTGCATCACTATTCTTTTTCCCATGATTGATTAGAAAAGGTACAATATTAGGAGAAGACATATCGATAGAGGAAGTTAACCTTTGGTCAAAGATGAAGAAAAACACAAGATGAATAAAGACAAGGGGGGCATCCCCAAGAGGAGATACCCTTTTCCATTGATGTCAAATGGGGAGAGATGGAAACATTGATGAGGAGAGATGATCACAGGGGGATCATGAGCATGAGTGTTTCCATGTCTAAGTGTTTCCATCAATGTTCATGTTTCCATCAATGCCAAAGGGGGAGATTGTTGGAAAGTTGGTTTGGATAGTTGGTTTTCATTGATGTCAACCATTGGAGAGTGATATTGGAGATTCAT
Source organism: Picea engelmannii (assembly GCA_009831015.1). Taxonomy (NCBI): domain Eukaryota; kingdom Viridiplantae; phylum Streptophyta; class Pinopsida; order Pinales; family Pinaceae; genus Picea; species Picea engelmannii. The sequence continues at coordinate 53,672 of ML792097.1, read as the reverse complement.
GTCAACCCTTAGAGATTAATGTCAAACCTTAGAGAGGTCTAGAGATGTTGGAAAGTTGATTGACATTTGTGTGATTGATATTTATGATGAGTTAGTTGGGTACATTTGATGTCATATACATGTAGCCCCAAAAGTGTGGTTATGGGACCCAAATTTGATTCAAGAATATGGAAATGAAGGAAAAAGAAATTGCAGGTAAGACTATCATATATGGATAGTACATGTCTTTATGTTTCTGATGAGATGTGGAACACCACGTGGTTCTTCACGATTAGGGATATATGGCCTTGTAAAGTTGGAAGGCTCGAAGAGTGGTCAAGAAGCCCGTGGTTGGTTACAAGTATTAGTCAAAGGGTAAGGTGGTTGCAACATGAAATCCCTAAAGTAAGGAGAGAGGTTACAGTGAAAAGTTATATAAACACCTCAAGGAATCTCTCATAAGTACACTTACACACTTACAATTGAATATCTATCTTGTGAATGTTATGGTCTAGTATTGTGATATTTTGGCTAGTTTGCGACAACATTTTTTTGAGGTTGTGAAGGAAGGTCAAAGGTGAAAGTATTAGATTTGTAGAAAGCATGAGTAACCCTAGTTTCCGAGGCATCCACGAGTTGTAGTTTAGAAGGGAACTAATGTACACAGACTACATTAAAGGAAAGTGAGGATATTTGCGGGCTATAAAAGAGCAAGTCGCGTATATGTAAAAGTACTTGTGAAAGGTTGTGAAGGGATGTTGGTAATAGGTTGATGAGTACTGTGGAATAGTTATAGGATAGATTACAGTACAACATGTCAAATAAAGGATCATATGTTATGGTGCATGGTTGATGTACAGTTTGGCATAGGTGTTGGTGCATGGTTGATGCATAGTTTGGTATAGGTGTTGGTGCATGGTTGATGCACTTGTTTTGGTACAGGTTGTGGTACATATTGATGGTACAGGTTGATGATTTGGTACATGATTGGTAGAGGAATGTGTTGGTGATGTTGGACATCTATTTGATAGGTGTCCTTGTTGTATGATCCATGTGAGAGGATCTAGTTGAGTATCGATGACAGTGACAGGTTGGAAAAGTTGATTAGTGACATGTTGGATACAATGACAGGTTGACATGTTACATGTTGATGTGACAGTGGAAGCGATAGTGGCATTGATAGTGGCAGTGATTGTGGTATTGATATTTGGTCTACACTTATACTTCAGGGAAGAAAGATGGGGAAAGGAAAGGGGATTGTAGCCTCCTTCTGGCTGGAGCTAGAGAATCAAGGAGTTGGATATTACTTTAGGTTGGATCATGAGAACTAGGTGGTTGTATCCACCTTCCAGTTGGAGTAGGAGAACCCAGGGGGTTGTATCCTTGGTTGGAGTAGGAGAACCCAGGGGGTTGTATCCTTGGTTGGAGTAGAAGAACCCAGGGGGTTGTATCCCTGGTTGGAGCCAGAGAATTCAGAGAGTTGTAGCTTCCTTCAGGTTGGAGCCTAAGAATAGGAGGTTGTATCCTCCTTCCAGTAGCAGTTGGAGAATTTGGAAGTTGGTGCTTCCTATGAATGAATTCTTGATATATATATATAAGAAAGAATTCTATTGTTTTCTACCATTTGGGCTTCCATGTAAATACTAGTGTATTGTGTTCTTCATGTGATATTGATGTGATACTTCTTATGATTACATGCTTATGATATATATATCGAATGCATTCATAGATGATACATTAGTGATAAACTGTTGAACATTGTTGATAAAGTGAAAGAATATATATTGTGGTTAAAAGTGGTATAAAGTGCTCATACCAATTCAATCCCCTTCTCAATATTCTAACAATTGCTATCCGAGATGATTCCTTAAAACAAAAATAGTTTAACCAATGGAAGGTAGATCATAGAGTACAATATGAATGGAGCACCAATGTTCAATGGTTAGAAGGGTCTGAAGTATGAATTGTGGAGTTACAGGATGAAGGTATTTTTACAAGCATAGGGATATGATGTTTGGCACTCAGTTGTTATAGGATAAAATGCTACAAAGAAACCAAAGACTACATCAAAGAAGGAATTGAAAAGGAACAACAAAATAAAAATGGATTTTATCTTGGAAGGATTGCATGATTCGGTAAAGGACAAAGTGGGAAAGTGTTCATCAATTAATTAAATTTGGGATAAGCTACATAATATCTATTTTTAGGAATCTCCCATCACAGATCCAAATAATGATAAATAATATGCAGGTATAGAACACGAATAAATATGTTCATCATGTCAGAAATATTCAAAAGATGAAGAGTGCATAATCAATAGAAGTGAGTTCTTTTGCTTTACTTGTGAAGAGTGCAAACATCTTGAAATTGAATTCCCTCATTTGAAGAATGAAAAAGAAAAGGATCTTGAAGAAAAATTAATCATTTCTCTAGATGAACTAACAAAAGAAAGGAAGAAGAACCAATCACTTGAGGAAAAATTAGTCAAGAATAATTCTCAAGAAAGTTCCGAAAAATCCCAATAGTTCATCGTGAAACTAAAATCTCGTCTAGAGGAAGCCATAAATATTGAATAAACATTCAAAATTTAGATGGAAGAGAAGCAATGTTTGGAAGTCAAAATAGAAGCACTAATAAAGGAAGCAATGAAAGAGAAGCAGTTTTTAGAAACCAAAAGAAAGGAAGAAGAAAAGAGAGAGAATATTTTGACAGACAATTGTATGGAAAGAACTGAAGACTTAAATCAACCTGAAGCATAATTTGGTCAAGAAGAAAGAAGACTTGAAAAGGAAATTATATCCTTGAAGATACAACTTGAAGAAGAAGAGAGAACATAAGAAGTCATGAAGATTTAGATGATGAATGAAGAATAATAAGTTGAGAAGATTGAAGAAGAATTTTTCACATTGAGAAGTAAAATTGACAAGCTCAACAAGAACGTTGAAGAGACAGAAACTTCCACATCAGTAGTAGAGAATGAAGAAAATTATTACAGGTTGCCAGAAAAGAAGAATGAAGAAAATAGTAAGAGTTATGCAGAATTACTCAAAGGAATGAATCATGGTAAAAAAGAATCAAAGAAGAATAATTAGTATAATAGAGATACATATTCAACAAGACCTTCCACATTTAGGAAGAACAGAAGTTTCAAGCATAATTAAGCGATCCACAAAAGAGAATGTCATGATCAACCAAGGAAGGAATTTAGAAGGACTACACAACAAAGAAAATAATTCACTCCTAGGTATGTAAATTTCTTTTATGGTCATTGTTTTTATTGTACTAAATTTGGACATAAGGTTGCATATTATCGGGCTTATGGAAGAAATTTTCAAGCAATAAATGCTTGTTTTTCCCCACATAACATTGAATGTTACAAATTAAAAAACTATGGATACATATCTCGTGATTGTAGAAGCATGATCGATACTTCCGTGAAAGAGAACATTGATACCAAATATAAGAAAGTATGGAAAAGAAAACAAGAAGAACAAATGAATAAAGACCAAGTCCTGGAGATAAAAAGATTGGAAATAATACGAGATAAAGACAAATATATAGAGAAAAGGGAATATGTCAGATACAGAAAGGTTTGGAGAAGAAATGAAAGAAAAGAAGAACAAATTCCAAAGATCACAGGTTTTGCAGTAGTACGAGAAAGAAAAGAAAAGAAAGTGAACAAAGAACAAGACCTAGAGATTGTACTTTTAGGAATTGTAGTGCAAGATCAATCGAGAAGCATAAATAAAGAAGTCAAAGTTTAGAAATATGACGAGTCTACAAACGAAGAGAAGATTACACTGCATCAGAGCGGGTATGTTTCTAAGCCACCAGGCTTGGATACTCCCAATAAATATGAATATTAAACATGGCGAGTCAGTGCATTAGACACTACTGATTAGTGAACCATCCTTCGAGTAGTGTGATGTATTTGCAAAGACATATTCAGATCTTTTAGACAGAAGAAACAAAGAATGATAGATCATTCGATCGATAAAGCACTGTTCCCACACATGTGTCATTTGGAGGAAGTTTATGATTATATTCAGGAAGAGATATCTTCAATACAATTTGTTCCATACATGTAAAGTTTGGTTTACAATAGATAGATTTATGAGATGACCAATTGCAACCATATAGTATAGTGATAAATGGATCAACATTGTGGACAATTGAGTAGCATAGGTTTGAATAGTTTGTGACATATGGACAAAGATGAATTCATGAGATGCTTAGTAGGTACAAAGAGCATGGGTCAAAGAAGATGCATAGAAATGGATTTACAATTGGAATCAATGGAATCAGTTGGTCACAGAAAGGCATGCAATGAAAGGCACAACTAAATAGGGAAAAATAAACCATCAATAGAGGTTATATCATTAGAAGGAAATTATTGAACAATATGGTCAAGTGAACATGAAAAGTAAATGAAGAAATCAATTTTTGAATTCTTTTTATATATGTCAGTGCAATTCAAGAAGAAGCACCAATGGACAATAAACAACACTGGAAGAGAAAGAAACATATACAAGTAGCCTACATTGATCTACAACGTACATAAAATTCAAGGGAAGAAAAATCATCATAGAGAGAGATACATAAAGGAATTTTAGTAGCATACAGACAAGGAGACATACCCACATGGGGAGCTATTCTTTTCCCCATGATTGGTTAGAAAATGTATAGTATCAAGAGAGGACATATCGATAGGGGAAGTTAACCTTTGGTCAAAGATGAAGAGAAAGAACAGAGGCATAAAGACAGGGGGAGCATCCCCAAGAGGAGATACCCTTTTCCATTGATGTCAAAGGGGGAGAGATAGAAACAATGATGATGAGAGATGATCACAAGGGGAGCATGAGCATGGGTGTTTCCATGTCTAAGTGTTTCCATGTCTTAGTGTTTCCATCAATGCTGGTATTGCCATCAATGCCAAAGGGGGATATTATTGTACAATTGGGTTGGATAGTTGGTTGTCATTGATTTCAACCCTTGGAGAGTAATCTCAACCCTTAAAGATTTATTTCAACCCTTGGAGAGGTCTAGAGATGTTGGATAGTTGATTGACATTTGTATGATTGATATTGATGATGAGTTAGTTGGGTACATTTGATGTAGTATACATGTAGCTGCGGAAGTGTGGTTATGGGACATAAAGTTTGTTAAGGAATATGGACATGAAGGACATTGAAATTGCAGGTAAGAATATCATAAATGGATAGTACATGGCGTTCCATTTCTGGTGAGATGTGGAATTCCATGTGGTTCTTCACAGTTAGGGAGATATGGCCTTGTAAAGTTGGAATCCCCGAAAAGTGATCAAGAATCCCATGGTTGGTTACAAGTCTTAGTCAAAGGGTAAATTGGTTGCAACAAGAAATCACTAAAGTAAGGAGAGATCTTACTATGAAAAATTATATAAACACCTCAAGGAGTCTCTCATAACTACACTTACACACTTACAATTGAATATCTATCTTGTGAATGTTATGGTATAGTATTGTAATATTTTGGCTAGTTTGTGATGACATTTTTTTGAGGTTGTGAAGGAAGGTCGAAGGTGAAAGTCTTGGAGTTGTAGGAAGCATGAGTAACCCTATTTTCTAAGGTATCCATGAGTTGCAGGTCAGAAGAGCGGATATGTATGCGGACTACAATGGAGGAAAGCGTGGATATCTGTGGGCTGTAGAAGAGCAAGTCACGTATATGTAAAAAGACTTGTGAAAGGTTGTGAAGGGATGTTTCTAGAAGGTTGTTGAGGACTACATAAGAGTTACATGTCAGATTACAGTGCAATAGGTCAAATACACGATCATAGGTTATGATGCATGGTTAATGTACAGTTTGACACAGGTGTTGGTGCATGGTTGATGCACGTTTTGGTATAGGTTATGGTGCACGGTTGATGCACTTGTTGTGGTATACAATTGATGGTACATGTTGATGCTTTGGTACATGCTTGGTAGAGACATGTGTTGGTGATGTTGGACATCTACGCCCCCCTCTCAGTATTCCAACAATTTTATTATTTTAAAATTTTTATTATACTTTAGTTTGTTTTTTTTTTTTTTTTAAACAACTAGGTTTTAGTTTTATTTTCATTTTTTTAATATAATTTTTATTTTATATATATTTTCTTTAATTTAGAAAAAAAAATTGTGTTTTCGCATTTTTTTTCTTCAATTTTTGTGTTTTAAATTTATTATTTTAGGGTCGTTTTTTATTCTTTTTTCCAAAACAAATTTACACTTACTCATTTTTAATTCATTTTTTGATTAAAAAAAAATGTGATTTGCATTTTTTTAAAACAATTATTTTCTTCTTCTTTATTTCTATAAGAGCTTCAACACAATTTTTTTTGCTTTTTATTTCTAAAAAAACTAATTTTTTCCTTAAAAAACAAATTTGTTTAGGGGTGTATTTTTTCCAACTTAATTATTTTCTTAGTGTAAATCATTAAAAATAATAACTAATAAATAAATTATCATGTAATAACACTTTTAGATTTAGGAGTCGATTTTCATAGTTTTGTTTGAAGTGGTGTCAATGGTCAGGGTCAAGGTTTCAATTAGGTCATATTTTTAACTAAAAAAAACAATGGTACTACTAGCATCATCCTTTTTCGATCCAAGGGTCAATTTCAGGGTTCTGTTTGCAATGTCAAGGACATGATTTCAAACAAGTCGCAATTTTAACCACTTTTAAAAAAGAGTGCTACCAATAGTATTACTTTTTGAAATAGGGGTAAAAATATGACCTCTAAAAAAATGAGAACTCTCGAGAGTTCTCTTTAAGTTGATAAATTTGTTTTGAGAGTTGTTTTAAGTTTTTGATTAGGCTATAAACATGGTGATAATATCACCTATCTCACCTTATCCTTGTGAGATTCAAAACATGTTGGTATAAGAACATACATTCCTTTTCATCAACACCATCCACGAAATGTGGGGAAGTACTCAAGCGTTTCCCACGATTTCTTCCATCAGAATATATATATATATATATATATATATATATATATATAACACATTAAATTGGAGCTCATAACAAGGTCCTCACCCATAACATGGAAAAATTAACAAGTTTCCAATTAATCCATTAGTATATTAATTGTTAAAAGTTTTGTTGTACATACTCTTGATATAAACTATAGATGTAACTTCAAGTATTCTTATGTGTATAAATGATCAAGCATGTCTACATTTTTTCCAACTTATATACTATTGTTATAGACTAGGAATGCAACTCCAAACTTTGCTATGTTCATAAATAATTGACCAAGTGCAACATTTTTCTAATACACATGCGCGCGTGCACACACACACACATGTGAAAATATTTTTAATAAATTTATTGATATATTAAGAAAGTTATAACCATTCGAGGTTTTGGGGGTTTACCAGTTGTGTCTTGGTTCATCATTTAGGTTTTTTCTAAAATGCAGTAAATTAAATGCATATACTCTAAATGCACCAAATATATCATTGATTTTAACTTTAACATGAAAGTTACCATGGAAATAAAAGAAGAAACCTAAATAGCTAGATGGAAACTAAAAAAGTATGAAAATGAACAACTAATTATAATACTGTGTCAATAAGTTATAGACAAACAAATAGTGAACCAAATAAAATAAGACAAAATGCTCATACATGAAAAAAATCTGCACTAGAAAAGGATATGCTTAGACCATTCCAAAACTTAGTAAAATAGAAGAAGAAGTTCTACAAATTAAAATATTTAGAACTAAAGTTAGTCTCCAAAATAGCTTGTCCAATGGTGATCTGAAAATCCTTAGATACCATTTACTCCTTTGAAATATACATTTTAGCATATAACCCTATTCAGAGTTAATTATTGATCTTACTGAGGTGATTTGTAGAAAAATGATGTTGTGCTTCTTATCCAAAAACTCATAAACTGATGATCAATTTGCATATTTATGAGATGACATAGTAAAAAATAAAAGAAATCAAATTACATAATATTGATGACATATATTACTTCATCTTCAAGTCCTCTTAGATGGTAATACTATTCTTCTTATCCAAAAACTCATAGCTTATTTATAATTAAAGTTAGTCTCCAAAATAGCTTGGCCAACAATGATATGAAAATCCTTGGATACCACTTATTGCTTTGAAATATACATGTTAGCATATAACCCGATTCAGAACTAATTATTGATCGTACTAAGGTGATTTGTAGAAAAATGATGTTGTGCTTCTTATCCAAAAACTCATAAACTGATGATCAATTTGTATATTTATGAGATGACATAGTAGAAAATAAAAGAACTCAAATTATATAATATTGATGACATATATTACTCCATCTTCAAGTCCTCTTAGATGGTAAGACTATTCTTCATCATCTCAAAATGCCAAATTATATTACAACATGGACTTACATTTTATTTTTTTTATGGACTCTCTTGAATTCCACTACTCAAACTCAAATAATAAGTTCACCATTGAATTCCTTTCAAAATTATGAGAAATTTGAGTATAAAGTCGACCATATTCCGAATTGGCTCAATTTCACCCTCTTTACATTCCAAATGATGCACTATGATGGTCATTAATGGAAATCTGGACTAAGAGTTTTACAAATGACCTCTTAGCACAAAAATAACATCACCATTGAACTCCTCTCTAAAAAAACAAAAAAATGAGTATAAATTTTCCTATGTGCAGTCAATATACCTCATGGCACACATATTGAGACAATGCCATACTTGGTTCCTCTTCTAGCATGCAATTCTATGCAAATTTGTACCTTGGGATTTATGCCTGCATTGGACAATGTCCTCGCATCAAGATGTGTGCATCTTGAGATTTGTGCAAACATTAGAATTTGTGCCCATAAATAGGGTGCAATCCCAAAACCTCATGTTTGAAACTATAGGAAAACAATTTAGTATATCGTTGGGAAATCCCATAATAAGGGGTTCTGTTAGAAAAGTGGTTAAGTCTTCAGAATATAAACTGAAGGTTTCGAGTTTGATCCATCATAACACACCTTTGTTTGTTTGATTCTTGTTATATGGTTATAACATACTACATAACATGTGAGTTGAATCGTCTAAACTTTGGGTTATATGTTAGCCCCCCACGGCATGTCACATGGTTATATTATATGTCAATAAAACTATGGGCCGAGGGCTTATGCCCTTGACCTTTTTTCCACCGAATTAAACATTAAAAAAAATTAAATATAAATGATGCCACATATGGTTAAGAAACATCTTGGTGGTGTAATGGTAACAAAGGCTTGGATAACCCTGTCAACTCCCATAAAATTTTAACACACACAAACCATAATTGGCCAATGGGAGGCTACCACGTGGCAACCTCTCATTGAGCTATCATTTCCACTTTTCAACCTGTGATTTGTCCACATAACATGTACTATTTACCAAGTCACTTTCCCAGTCAGTGTACGATCGTTCCATGTGTCACCCTTGCAATGGTGACATGTGTCACTCTTTTGTACCTCTTTGACTTTGACTTTTTTTACTTTTCCCTGGTTTGACTCAAAATGTGACTAGCCATAATGTTTGCATACAAACTCTGTTTGAGGTGATTTTTGCACCATTGGAAAGCGATCATTGGGCTCTACGCATTGATGGAATTTTCAAGATCATTTAATTTTTGGACTTTATGGATCCTTCTAGACCTCTATGAGCATTTTGGATCCTCCTAGACCTCTGTGAGAATTCCTGGATCCTCCTGGATCAAAAATTCCCAATGAAGACCTTTTGGACCTCCAAAAGTATAGATATCCAACAAATTAGTGACAATAACTCTAAATCACTCTTCCACCTTACTAAAATCCTATTATCCAATAACTTAGTGATAAGTCTTCTTCACTCTTCCATCTTGTTGAATATTCTGGAACTGAGTCTTCATCTTAGATATTAGATTTTAGGTATTCGATCAATGTACTTATTTATTCTTCTGAAATATGGCTCTGACTCTGGCCTATGGGATTATCACTAATATAGATATAGGTTTGGTTATGGCTCGTAGATTCCTTCATAACAAAAGTCATGTTCACTGAATCTCTGCAATACCTCAATATTGTATTCAACATGCACTCCCATCTCCTTCTCTATTGAAGATAGTCTATCTTGGCCAATATGAAACCAAGTCAAATGTTGATCTATGTATTTGCTTTTTGGACTCATTTTTCCTATACTATTGATGTATCTGTAGGAGTCTTTGAATGAATTCCTTGTCTATTACTTCTCTTTTTCCTTGAAAACAACTCTATTTGTACTGTCAACATATTTATTGTTTGAACTTGATTCTTATCAAGGTATACATCCATACGAACATGACATAGTATTTTGAAGATGCTTATAACATGCATCCTCTTACAAAGAAGATTATTTCTCCTTTACCATCTTTAGAAATATTTGCATAGCTTCAATGCTCTTCCCTCTTTCGATGCACATGTTCCAACTTCTTGCATCCTTATGTTCCTTCGCCTTCAGTATTTTAGAATAAGAATGTTGACTTAGACAATTCATTTCATATGTAATCCTTTAGATGATAACAAGACAATACAATTGTCTATATTGTTGTCGAAAGGCTTAGAAATATTTATAATATCTCTCTCACTCCTTTAAATAAGTGACCATATAGAAACCCTTTTACGAGATTTATCTCACTTCAAACAATATGTAAGGTGGCAATATGGAAATCCTTTTACAAGATTCCTCTCACTCTTAATAACATATAAGGTGGAAATATAGAAACTCTCTTACAATATTTCTCTCACTCTTATAATCTGCAATGAGTGGCTTACAAGCCTTCTAAGTAGACTTTATGTGATATCTACATATGCATATTACATTTACAAATATACATATTTACAATGAAATATTTTTTGATGGATGGTTTACTCATGGAATCATCCTCCCTTTAGTATTGGAAGGAGTCTCACAGCTTCCTATCTCTGACAATGCCTCTAACGTTGATGTTGAATATGAAATTGAATCTGTTGTTGAATCTGATGTTGAATTCAAGAAACCATTAGACCAAATTATAGGTCTTTCGAGTAACCTATATAACCTCTCTTTGTAAATACCAAGAACTATTATTGTGTCTTGAGCAGCTACCCTTGAATACACAAGTACCTGGCGATTCTGAAATGTGACTCAAAAAATCCGCAACTGAGAGTAGGTTTACTTTCAAATCTGGAACATATAAGATATGGTATATTCCCATAAATCCTCCTGTCTCAAGCTGGTATATTACATATCCATACCCTCGTATTGCTTATTTGGTGTTAGTTTTAGATCCTACATAACAATCTGTTCAGACTTTGAGAAATTCAAAAATATCGATCTCCTCTCGGTCATGTGGTGAGATGAGCCACTGTCCATGAACCATTCCTTGATGTCTTCATATATCAATTTTTTAAGACCAACCATTAGGAAGTACTCTTTTTCAAATATTTCAGTAAGACTATTAACTTCACCTTGGGCTACTACTTATCTTCTTGCAAGTGCCTTTACATCTTTCCAGTTTTGCTTTGGACATATAAAGTGTCCAACACTTCTCAATCTGATTTCCACTCTTACCACAATAAGAGTAGAGTGTCTTGTTCCCATCTTGGAACCACGATCCCTTTCTATCATTCCCGCTTTTCCTTTTCTTTGAGAAATTATCTTTACCTTTATCCTTCTTCTTGGATGTATTTTCTTGCATGACCTATCTTCTTCAACACTTCCCCATATCATGGTTACAGCTAGTTCCATAGGAAGCACATGGATACATAGGCCATTTACCAGTGAGAAACGTTTTCATTTCCTCTTTAGAGTGCACATCCTTCTCTAGATATGTATTACACATGTTACCTTTCTAACTTCTTATGTAGGACCTTTTCATCTGAATTTCTCTTTTCTTCAGCCATCTTCGAGCATTCTCCATCTTGATGGGAAAAATAAGAATACGAGGAATCATCTTTCTTGATCATGATTTTTGAAAGAGATATTCCATTTTCCATAAGAGACTTTACATTCTTAGCTTTCCAATCTTCATGGATTGATGTTGATGGTACCAATACTTGATTCTTAGTCTACAACTTTCTTTCCAACTCATGAAAAATACCTCTATGAAATTCCTCATGACATATCAGTCGATCTTGTAGCTTCTGCTTCTCTTCCTCGAGAGTTTGCAATTGCAACCTTAACTCAAAATTCTCCTTCTGAATCTGTTAATTAATGTTCTTCTATAGCCTCAACTTCATGAGAGATTTTCTCATTCTATCCTCTTGATAAGATTCTTCAAACCCTTCACCAACTTAAGTCTTGGACCATTTTCACATCAACAACTTGCAAATTCACGTCAAAACTAGCTCCGATACCACTTGATCCACAAATCCTTATATACCACTTATTCCTTTAAAATATATATGTTAGCATCTAACCTGATTCAGAATTAATTCTTGATCATATTGAGTTGATTTGCAGAAAAATGATGTTGTGCTTCTTATCCAAAAACTCATAAACTGATGAATAATTTGTGAATGTCTGAAATGACATAACATAAAATAAAGAAATCAAATTATACAATATTGATGACATATATTATTTTTTGAAT
>ML792097.1:28550-41073 GCA_009831015.1 Picea engelmannii | reverse complement strand
GAATACTGAGAGGGGGGGGGGGGTGAATCAATATGAGCACTTAATACCACTTTTAATCAAAATATGTATGCTTTAACTTTATCAATAGTATTCAATGGTTTATCAGTTATGCATTCAATACATTATTGCATCATAAACATTAACATCCATCAATGCATAATAAAAAATCATAGACACATCCACAAATAAAAAATACACCAATATTTACGTGGAAACCCAATGTGGGAAAAAGCCACATAATGATTTTCTTATATGTCAAAGAATTACATTCAAGGAAGCACCAACTTCCAATTCTCCAACTCCAACTGAAAGGAGGCTTCAACCCCCTAGTTTCTAAGGCTCCAACCTGAAGGAAGCTCCAACTCCCTAATTTTCAGGCTCCAACCAGAAGGAGGCTACAACCCCCTGAGTTCTTTGGATCCAACTAGAAGGTGGCTACAACCACCTAGTTTCGATTCTCCAACCTGAAGGAAGCTCCAACTCCTTGATTCTTCAGCTCCAATTGGAAGGAGGCTACAAACCCCTTTCCTTGCCCCATTGTGCCACCTATAATATAAATGTAGAAAAATTGTCACTAACACTGAATAAACCACTGCAATGTTATTTCCACTATCAACCTATTACTGTGTCCAACATGTCACACAAAAACCTATCACACAATAGCCTGTCACAACCTGTACCAACAACCTATCACATCAATATCATCAACCAAACCAGATCTAATCACAGAGATAAACCAATAAACAAATCTCTCAATCATGAGTGCAATATTACTAAGATGTGCATAAACCTAAACCACTCACAATAACTCATAACCATCACCAACATATACCAACATCAAGATGTGATTCTAATAATATGCTAAGACATGTATACCACATCATCCATAAACCATGTGCCAAGATCACTAAAAATATCTCCAACAATATTATCAACAATATAACCAAAAAGTACCTCTAAAAATGTATGAAGTATGTACCAATCATGTATCAACAACAAACCAAACTATGACTCATCAAGATGTACCAACATCACCATACCATACACCTCATGTATGTCTCAATCATGCCATACACCATAACATCATCAACAAGTAACCTTCAAAACATGCATATAAATATACATGTAACTCTGTAATAGAATTGGTGTATGTGATCATAGACCTACATACCTTACTCAAGTTAAACAACAAGAGAATAACATCTTCATCAAACTTTACCTTAGTCTCACAAGACTAGTTTTTGGATTAGTCAACAACCCTAACTTTAAAAAATCATAACTTCGTACCTATAATGAATAAAGGTATGAAAATTATACAAAATATTATTCAATGTATTCTCTATAATTCCTCCAAGTTTCATTGCTTGGAACATCCAATAAATGGAGTTATAGAAACAATGTCAGACCTTACTGAATTCTAGCTTATACTAGAGAGAGAACTTGTAGAGCATGCCACATGTTGAATATTTGATATATAGAAATAAAAATTTCACACAACATACTACAGCCTATAATAGATCCAATTCATTTAGTCTCACATAATTTGGATATTCTATGAAGACGTTATGATTGTTTTACCCAGAACACCTTTTTAAAACTAGTTTTAGGACTAGTGAAAATACTTATTTTCCACAAAGTGTATCTCCAAAAATACAACGACCCAGAAGTTGAAATTTCTACCAAAGGTACCTTGATATGTCTTCTCAAAATCCTATTATTTTCACTATATTAATCATTCTAGAAAAACAGTTATCGTGAAAATGGTGATATGACCTGTAAATAACATACCTTAGAACACATCATTAAAATAATTCATCCTCCCTTGGATTTTTGACCTTCTTTACTTCACCTTCCCTTCGAAATTCACCTCAGATCTCCTTTGTTACCTCAATCACTTATATATATTCAATATGATTAATAGGTGCTAAAGGGATTCTCTTGATATCTTATTTATACTTCCCAAGTAACTTCGTTTAGGGACAAATTATAAGTGTTTTACCCCTTCTCCTCAATCTAGGGCTAACCCACTTTCTTGTTGCAACCAACTTTTCCTTAATTATTCAAATCATAAATACTTTGTTGCAACTTCTTTATCCTTAATTAACTTCTTTTTGCAACCACTTTACCCATAATTAATTAATTTCTTGCTCAACCACTTGGACTATTCAAGCTTCTTGTTACAACTAATTTAGCCTAATTAAGTAATTTCTTGTTCAACTACTTTGACTATTCAACCTTCTTGTTGAAATTACTTTACCCTTAATTACTTTCTTGTTACAACCACTTTGACTAGAAAACTCTTTCTTACAACTACTTTACCCATAATTAATTTCTTTTTATAACCACTTTGACTAGCAAACTTCTTGATGACTTTCTAGGAGCTTTTAGAATAATTGACTTCTTGTTGACCTTCTAGGGGCTTCTAGAATACTCTTGAGGGTCCTCCAATTTCACAAGGCCATATCTCACTAACCGTGAAGAACCATGTGACATACCATATATCACCGAAAATGACACGATGCGTACTATCCATCTATGATAATATTACCTACAATTACACTATCCTACATGCCCATATTTGTTAATCAACTTCAGGTTCCTTAACCACACTGTCAGACTACATCATGTAGACTTCATCAAATGTATCCATCACATCTGTTGACATCAACTAACTCACCATCAATCTCGATCATACAAATGATAGCCTACCATACAACAATATTGTCCACATCTTTGGACATCTCCAAGGGTTGTCATCAATATCTAAGGGTTGAAATCAATCTCCAATACCACTCTCCAAGGGTTGACATCAATGAAAACCAACTCTCTAACAATTACTTCATCTTCAAGTCCTATTAGATAGTAAGATCATTCTTCATCATATCAAAATGGAAAATTACATTACAACATGGACTTGCAAAAAGCCAACTTTACGAACTCTCTTGAATTCCATTGCTCAAACTCAAAGAATGAGTTTACCATTGAATTCCTTGTGAAATTTTAAGAAATTTGAGTATAAAGTCGACCATATTCCGAACTGTCTCAATTTCACCCACTTTACATACCAAACGATGCACTATGGCACTCATTAATGACAATCTAGACTAAGACTTTTACAAATGACCTCTTAGCAAAAAAATAACATCCTCCTCTCGGAAAAACACAAAAATGAGTATAAGGTTGCCTATGTGCAGTCGATATACCTCATGAAATGCATATCAAGACAATACCATACTTGGCTACTCTTCTTGCATGCAATTCTATGCAAATATGTACCTTGGGAATCATTCTTTAATTGGAAAATGTGCTCACATCGGGATCTGTGCATGTCGATATGTGTGAATACATTGGAATTTTTGCCCATAAATAGGGTGCGGGCCCAAAACCTCTCATATGAAACTATAGGAAAACAATTTAATATATCGTTGGGGAATCTTGTAACAAGGGGTTTCGTTGGAAAAGTGGTTAAGTATCCATAATAAAACTTGAAGGTTCCAGGTTCGATCCACCATAACGTGCCTCTGTTTGTTTTATTGTTCTTATATGGTTATAACATACTACGTAACATGTTGGTTAAACAATTTGAATTTTGGGTTATAAGTTAGCCCGTCGTGACATGGAACATGGCTATATGATATGTCAATAAAACTATGGATCAAGGGGTTAGGCCCTCGACCCTCTTTCCACCTAATTAAACATCACAACAAACTTAAATATAAATGATTCCCCATATGATTATGAAACATTTTGGTAGTGTAATGGTAACAAAGGCTTGGGTAAGGTTTATGGAGGTCGCGGATTCGAACCTCGTCGACTCCCATAAAATTTTAACACAGATAGACCATAATTTGTGATCCAGGTGGATATTGGGGGCCACCCACCTATTCCAACTAACTCCTCTTGAAAAATTTTAGTTCAACACATTCTTTTGTAATTATTTGTAATTGTGGGTTCTACACTTTCGGGGTTGTCTAAAGCCCTACACAATTTCCAGTTGGATATTGGTGGCCTCCTGCCTAATCCATGTGGCTTATTTTGGAAATTTTCATGTTAGTACATCTTTATATACTTCCAGGCCATTTTGGGGCCCTAAAGAGTGTTTTTTTGGCTTCCCACAGTCAAACTGTAGATGGAATTAGATTTTGATGGAATAATGCGTAGTTATCGAAAACACCTTTCCAATAGACTATCATGCACCTAAAATAGAGGTTGTATGAAAAAGTTACAACCCCGGGAAGTTGAGGTACCAACTTACCCATCAGGCCCACATAATTTTTGGTGTTTTATCTCCCAGGGTTAGGTTTTTTTGTGTCTAGGGTTTTGGCATTCATGAGTAATGTTAAAAATGACTCTAGAGTATCATTGTAATCATTATTCTCAGATAGATGGGCATAGCATCCACATCTCTTCTCAGAGATAGCTACCACCATTTGAGCAAGTTTTTTTCAGTTCTAAAATTTTACAATTTTATCCTATTTTATTTATTTTATTTATTTAATAGAAGTTATTGTTCACTATATATCTGTTGTTGTTCTCCGTATCTTTGTGTTATTGTATCTAGTTTGTTATTCATTTTGTTTTGCTCATAAATATGGATTAGTGGTATCAGATCAGTATGCTCTTCATTTCTTTTTCTTCATGCATGTCCTCGACAAGATCTGGGTACAAGAAGTTGGGACTCGAACCAGTTGAGACTTTGCAATATCATTCGTGCCAAGTATGACAACAACCCATGGGGGACGAGAAGAAAGATGATGGAGTAGAAGATCCTTTAAAAATGTTTCTCAAGGAATCCCTTGCGAGACAAAGGAAATAAATGATGAAAAACTTTACACAAATTGATCCAGGTGGATATCAATGGCCACCCACCTTTTCCAACTGGCTCAAAACAACCTTCTGGCAGTTTTGGCAATTTACTATTTTTAGCAAGTTTTAACTTCCGGGGCCATTTTGAGGTCCTAAATGAAGGTTTTTAGAGATATAGGTTCTAAATTATATTCAAAGGAATTATTGATCCCCCAAAATGAATCTCCTTGACGATACCTTTCCAACGAGCTATTATACACCTAAAATGAAGATCGTATGCAAAAGTTATGACCCCAGGAAGTTGATGTACCAACTTACCCAAACGGGGCCCACATGACTTTTGGTGCTTCATCTCCTAGGGTTAGGTTTTTGGATGTCTATGGTTTTTTGCATTCCTGTTTATTGTAAAAAGGCCTTCAAAGCCTCATTTTAATCATCTTCTTGCGAATGCGAGTAGCCGTCACATCTCTTCTCAGAGATAAGCTGCCACCATTCTAGCGAGTCTTTCACTTTGTATTTTTACAGTCTCTATACATTTCATTCATTAATAGAAATTGTGTATTACTGTATATCTGTGTTTATGGTTGCATCTTTGATACATTTATGTTATCTTATTGAATATCTGCGATATCTTTGTGCATTTATTTATTATATCTCCGCTCGCATTTTGAGCTGAAAATAATCCGGATCACAAATCCTTTCGAGGTTTCCCACATGAGACACGTCTTCATCGAGAGGCCTTCAACCCCATTCAACGTACAAGTAAATTTTGATATTCCATTATTTGAAGGAATTAGATATGCAGATGCTATAGATAAATGGTTGAATTTGCTCGAAGGGTATTTTTCACTCCACAATTTTTCCAATAGGGAAAAGATTACTTTTGCACTCCTAAAGGTTGCCCCCCATATTAAGGACTGGTGGTATACTTACTTTGAGTAAAGGTCCATAGAGTAATTTGCAATATTTGTGGTCACCCCTACATGGGATTCCTTCATGGATGCCATTAAATAAAAGTAATACCCTGTTGGAAGCTATAAGGACCAATACATAATATGGACCATGTTGTGTCAGGAAAGGGACAAGACGGTACCATATTTCACCAATATTTTCCATACCCTTTGCACCAAATTGGGTATCAAATAATCTGAACGACATCTGGTGCTAAAATACCACGACTATCTGCATAGATACATTCAAACAAAAATGGATTTTCTGGACATCACATCATTAGGCGTGACTTATAGATATGCTCTCAAGATCGAGTATAAATTTAAGAAGAACATGAGAGAGTTTGGATCTTCAAACTTCTCACAGTTGAAGAATGGAAAAGGCGGCCCCAACCCACAAAAAAAGGGACAGAGAAAATATGGCCACTCTCAAGACAACCAGTTCAAGCTACAACACAAGAAGGGTAATGAGAAGTCGAAGAAGGACATGAGAAAGTGGTGTGAATACCATAAAATTCCTTGGCACAACACCGAAGAATGTTGCTCCAAGCAGTCACTAGTGGATGAAATGAAATATTCTGAGTCAGAGTCAGATTCTAACTCCAAATAAATTCTAGAAGGAGGGAAGGAGATTATTGATGTTGAACCCAACACCATTGTCGATACCACCAAATTCCAACCAAGTGAACCAGAATAACCAGAGGAAGGGGACCACCTCTTTCACTCAAAGATGTGGGTAAAGGGGGATCCTATTCATTTCATTTTTGATAGCGGAAATCATAAGAACTTGATATAAATAGAGGTTGTCAAGCAACTGGACCTACCGATGAAACTGCACCCACAACCCTACACCATCGACTGGATTTTCCAAGGAAGATATCCCCACATAAACCAACAGTGTTGTCTTCCCTATGACATCAAGCCCTTCAAAGATGAGGTATTGTGTGATATTTCTCCCCTTGAAGTTTGTGATGTTCTTGTAGGACAACCATATTTTTCAGAAGAGACGTGTTGTGTATGATTCTAGACCCTGCAATGCTATTATTACTTTGGGTAGAAAATTGTACAGGATACTAGAGGTAGCGTCACCTACCACTATTTCTTTAATCTCTACTAAGCAATGTAGTAATGTCATTTCACAGATCATGAAGTTCTTCTTCTTTATGATCTGTGCTCATAGTAATCAAAAGTTTACCGCCACATCGATGGCCTCTACATAGAGTCTCTATTTGCAACAAAATCAAGTGGACGGGGTCGTGGAAGAGTATAGAGACATATTCTCCTCACCCACTGAGGTACCAACACACTGCCAAGTCATGCATCCAATTGATGTAACCCCCGATGCATCTCTGCCTAATGGACCAGTCTATCATCACTTTTTGATGGAAAATGATGAAATCAAGCATCATATCCAAGAGATTCTTCAAAAGGGGCACATCAGACCCAACTCCTCCCCTTGCAGAATCCTTCTTATATTGGTGTAGAATAAAGACGGGACCTGGTGGATCTGCATTGATTACAGAGAATTAAAAAAAATCATAGTTAGGAACCTCTATCCAATTCCCTGAATTGATTGGATTCTTGACCAACTCAAGGGGGAAAATTTATTGAATAAGATTGACCTAAAGTCTAGCTACCACCATGTTCCCATTGAAACGACTGATGTATATAAGACAACTTTCAAATATAAAGAAGATATTTTTGAATGGTCGGTCATTCCCTTTGGCTTAACAAATGCACCAACCACTTTCATGAGGTTGATGGATGATGTATTGAGACCCTTCACCAACTCTTTTGTGGTGGTGTATATGGATGACATCCTCATCTTCAACAAAACTTTGGAGGAGCACATTAAACATATTCAATAGGTTTTAAGCACTCTGCGACAACATAATCTATATGTCAACTTGGAAAAATGCTCCTTTGGAATGAACAATGTCCAATACTTGGGATGCATTGTTAATGAGCATGAGGTACATGTGGATCTAGCTAAGATCCAATTCATCTGCGATTGGTCAACCCGACCACACTAACCGAGCTTTGGAGCTTCTTGGGACTTGCCAACTTCTACGAACATTTCGTGTTGGGATTCTCCCATATTGCATGGGCCCTCAGCCAAGTGACCAAGGGGGGTGGCAGGGAAAATTTCACATGGGGGAAGGAACAAAAATGAGCATTTGATTATCTAAAGCATCGCTTGTGCTCAACTCCAGTACTCTCCTTACCTGATCTACAACAATCGTTCAATATTGAGACTGATGCATATGACTATGTTGTAGGAGCAATTATCACCCAACATGGTCATCCAGTAGCATACCATAGTGAGACACTCTCAGATACCATCCAAAAGTATCCCAACTTTGACAAGGAAATGCATTCCATTGTGCAAGCCTGTCGTCAATGGAAACATTACATTCTGGGAAAGGAGACAATCATCCACATTGATCACAAGCCTCTGCAGTTCATACAGACATAAGGGAAGTTGCAGAACAACCACCATAAAAAGTGGTCCACATACCTGCAACAATTCCATCTCAACATCAAGTATAAGACATGGAGCACAAATTGTGTCGTTGACTACCTCATTTTACCTCTCACGGTTTCACTCACCACCGTGCTCCATTCCTATGGGAATGAGGCTTCATAATGGCCCCAACTTTATTAGTGAGATCCTAAATTTACCACCACCTATCAGCTCTTGGGCACATGCACAAATGCCATTGATTTTCACATTCAGGATGGACTGTTATTCCATCTGGTCCATCTCTGTGTTCTTGCAATTGAGTGTGCAAAGATGATTTGGGAGGCTGACTGTAGTAAGATGATAGGACATTTTGGCGTGGACAAAATTGTGGTCATTCTACTAAAACATTTTTATTGACCAAAAATTTGATAGGATGTCAACAAGTATATCATATCTTTCAATGCCTGTGCCATTGCCAAGCCAACCATCAAGAAGTAAGGATTATACACCCCTCTTCCTACTCTCGAGAGGCCTTGGTAATCCATCTCAATGGATTACATGTCTCACCTTCCATCCACCAAGCAAGGAAATGATTGTGTATTTGTGGTGGTTGATCAGTTTTCAAAAATGGCCATTCTCACATCTTTAAAAAAGAGCATCACAATGAAATATACTACCAAGCTCTTCTTTGAACGAGTGTGGGTCCATTTTGGGATACCATAGACCATCATCTCCTATTGGGACAACAGGTTCCTCAACACATTTTGGTCGAGTCTCTGGTCAATGTTGGACACCAAGATCACTAAATCATGGACATCATGCACATGTATAACTCCAAGATGATTGTGCAAATGATGCGCATGTATAAATATAAGCATCCATGTATATTGGATGAGAGTCTTCCCTATGTTTAACACAACTACAACAGGGCTCTCCATAGCTCCACCGATCATATCCCCTTTCAGTTGGGGCTAGTATTCCAACCCTTGGGTCCCATTGATGTTGCACTACCTCTTGCAACCACATAAAAAAATGCTTACCATGTTTGGTCTGAGGCTGACAAAGCCACCAGAATCATTGAGCATATTCAACACATCCTCCAATAGGTCCATGAGATTTTGTAGAAATCCAATGCTAAGTACAAGCAACGCCATGATAAACATCAGGTACCACACAAGTTTAAGGTGGGAGACAAGGTCTGGTTACATTTGTATAAAGAACAACTTACAAGGTCCCATTGAATGCTCCATCCACTTCACTATGGGCCTTACACCATCGCCAAGGCTGTGGGTGATAATTATTTTGAGCTTAACACTCCCCCCTTCCTTGGCTTGCACCGAGTGTTCAATGTGGACCTCCTCTGGCCATATTTTCCACCATTATTGGAAACCTCAGAGATCACAGAACAATTGAAACCAACTGAGTTCAACCTTGACTACATGGAATAGGAATCCATTGATCAGATAGTGGACACACAGGTCAAGGGCACTCGCCAGCAGAGGATCCAACTTTATCGGGTTGTCAAGGCAGGGCAACTCTTACACCAAGGAAAGTGGCTCACCCAGAGCCAAATTCAGTAGAAATTTCCTCACTTGATGAGGGAAATCAACACAATGGAGACCATTTCTTCCTAAGGGGGGAGGACTGATCCAAGTGGATATTAGTGGCCACCCACCTATTCCAACTATCTCCTCTTGATAGTTTTTAGTTCAACACTTTCTTCTATAATTATTTATAATTATGGGTTATACACTTTTGAGGTTGTCTAAATCCCTACACAACTTACAGGTGGATATTGGTGGCTACCCACCTAATCCAACTGACTTATTTTGGAAGTTTTCATGTTAGTACATATTTTTGTACTTCTAGGGCCATTTTGGGTCGCTAAACAATGTTTTTTTGGCTTTCCATAGTCAAATTGTATACATATTCAATGTTTAATGGCATAATGTGTAGTTCTTGAAAAGAAATTTCCAATGGGCTATGACATGCCTAAAACAGAGGTCGTATGCGAACGTTACGACCTCAGGAAGTTGAGGTACCAACTTACCCATATGGCCCACATAAATTTTGGCATTTCATCTCCTAGGGTTAGGTTTTTGGATGTATAGGGTTTTGGAATTCATGAGTAATGTTAAAAAGGCCTCTGGAGCCTCATTGTAATCATTCTTCTTAGACAGATGCACGTAGCAGCCACATCTCTTCTCAGAGACAACTACCACCGTTCAAGCAAGTTGTTTTTCAATTCTACATTTTTACAGTTTCAACCTATTTTATTTATTTAATAGAAGTTATTGTTCACTGAATATATGTTGTTTTTCTCCATATCTCTGTGTTATTTTATTCAGTCTATTATTCATTTCGTTTCACTCATAAATCCAGATCAATTGACCAATGGGAGGCTACCACGTGGCAACCACTCATTGGACTATCATTTCCACTTGTAAACCTATGATTTTTCCACATAAATTGTACAATTTTCCAAGTAACTTTCCCAGTCAGCATACGATTGTGCCACATGTCACCCTTTTGGACCTCTTTGACTTTGACTTTAAAAAAAAATTCCCTGGTTTGACCCAAACTTTGACCAACCATAACTTTTGCATATGAACTCTATTTGAGGCCATTTTTGTGTCATTGGAAATCCATGACTGATATCTACGCATTGATAACATTTTCATGAGCATTTGAGATTACTGAATTTTGGGATTTTTAGGATCCTCCTGGACCTATATGCGCGTTTTGGATCCTTCTAGACCTCTGTGAGCATTCATGGATCCTCCTGGATCAAACAATGGCTTCTCATTCATTAAATTTTTGAAAGAGTTTACAAATTGCAGAAGCAAAAATCCCTTCCTCTATTGCGTTTATCTTATTTGTACAAGAGAATAAGAGGGAAATTCACATTTTTGGCCCTCTAAATGGAAATCTGTTTCTCTTCCTTAGTTTTTAGGTTTCCCCATCCAATTGTATTTTTTTCTTTTACCACATAGTGGTTTGATTCCTTTGTTAATTGTAAGTCCTTCTTTGACAATTTATTTCCCTTCTTGGCTATTTAGTTTCTCCATCTAGCTATACTTTTGTGCCACATAGGGGTTTCGATCCCTTTTATCATTTTGAACTTCCTTATTTTTTAATTGTTCGGGTCACTTTATTGACCATTCAATGCTCTTTAAATTCATTAAGGTGCGTGTATGTTAATGAAAAAATCAGAGAGAAAATAGGTTCACTTTAATATCAAATGAATTATTCCATTGAACCTTTCTGCAATTAGAATTACACTTTGATTTCTAGGAGGGATGTCCAAATTTGGAAATTTGATTACTTACTTTTATGTTTTCAAATCTATAGTGGATTTAATAGTTTGATTATTAAATTTATAATGTTTTTAGTATTTAATATTTCATATGAAATATTATTAAGTTTTTGATTGGATGGTATAATTAAATGTTATGTGTAAATGATATAAATAATTTTCCATTGTAAATCTAGACGATATTTGAACTTTTAGTATTTTAATTTGAACTTTTACTTTAAAAAAAGATATATTATTGTATTGTAAATATCAAATATTTTATATCATAATTTTAAAATATATTTTTGTTACCCGCCATTTCATATCATTACCATATCGTATTATATTGTATTAGTTTTTAATTTTGAGTTCATATATACTAATTAGGGGAATATTAAGATCTAAAATGAGCCTCCTAAGTGAGTTTTTTCAAAAAAACATCATTGTCCTTAAATAACTAATGCATGTGTCCCTCTCTAAACCCATATAATAATATATACTTAAGATATTATTTAAAAATAAAATACATAATATATTATAATATATTGTGTAATATAATAAATATAATATATTATATTATGTTATGTATTAATTATAATATAATAAATATAATATATTTTGTTATATATTGATTTTATATTGATGACGATGATGATGATTAACATCCACTAAGACCGGATTGGTCTATCGGACCTTAAGAGGTTAAGGGATTACCTGTGATTCTTTAGAATTTTGTTTTTGTGCTCGAAAAGCATTAAGAGAAGCTTTCCAACATCACCATACTTTTGTTGAGTTAAGAGGTTAGGAAGGTTGGTAGTGTGACAAATATTTTGAAAATGATATCTAATATGGGTATAGGCTAGAAAATCTAAGAGAAAGTTCTTTTCATATTCAACCTTCTTAGTGTCACAAAGGTGACACACTCTTTCATCCCATGGCATTTTAGGAATTGACCAATGCCCAGTTTCACTATGGAGCTCGTGAGAATTTGTTCTTATCTTAGCAATG
>ML792097.1:15061-28397 GCA_009831015.1 Picea engelmannii | reverse complement strand
AATAACAGGTGTAACAAGAGTCTCAAAGAGGAGTTTCTTCTTATCCCAATTCCAAAGATCAGTTGATTTACAATTGTTTTCATCCACCCCCCAATAATCCTTTTCTCAATGCTATAATTCCAATTGATCTTGTGGTGAATATCAATTCCAAGATATTGGTATGAAGTCACTTCCTCCAAGTTGTTGTTTTCATATATGAAGGTATGATAAGGGATCTTATTGGATTTAATAATCATGACCTTAGTCTTATCAGTATTAACATTCATACCCATATTGGAGAAAAAAATCTTAAGGATTCTTTGTTGGTTTTCAAGATCATGGGGAATCCTTTCCATAAGAATGATATCATCGGCATAAATAAGAAGATTGATGACTATACTAGTGAGAGTAGGGCTAACACAACCTTCTGTTTCCAAGCAATCTTCTAACTTGTCAATGTATATTCCAAAACGGATAGGGGACAAGGGACAACCTTGTTTGACTCCGATATTGCAGTTAATCTCTTTTTACTAGCCCTCGGTGTTTTTAAACTTAGAAATAACATTCTCATACATCCTTGTAAAGACACCAGTCGTTACGACAACATGTGTCGCATAACAAATGCATAATTTTGTTTTTTAATAGGAATGTAACACTAACAAACAATCAATCAATGCAACTTGACGACGAACACAACACAGACAATTCAAGCAAAATAAAACACAAAAACCTAGCATACTAACACATCATGCAATTGGATGCAACATACAGAAATCAATTAGACTAAAATAAAAAAAAGACTACCCACCCATCCTACCCTACAAGGTTAGGACCTCCAGGAAACATAAGCAACGCTTAAGCCCAAGTTCCCATCAATTTTGACCATTTAAGGTCTAAAGGATGGAGACTGTTCTGAGGAACAAGGAGGTGTCTACTTCCCTCCCTTCATATGCACGATCACGCCTACTAAGCTAAAAGACAACATCAATCAATCCCAACACAACAACTTTGACGACTAGTAACTAGAACCTTTACGGCGAGAAAAAACCAATCACATTAAGGCATTACAGAACCAAGTACAAACATCAATTACAATTAACATTACGCCCACATTAGGAAGAACAAGTCTCATGGTAGGTTATCATTCACATCTATCGATCAGTGCGTGCAATGATCCCCTCATTAGGAATCATGCCGCCACATGGTGATAGACGTGACAATAACCAAGTCGTAAAATAACATATCTAGACCTTCAACCCAAGAAAAACCCAACGCGCCAGGAAACTCGAATTAACTGTCAATAATACACAAATACTATACCCAAGCACCCAATAAACAAGTCAACAAGATGCAAGGTGACAACATTCAACATTTAAATTGTGCAACTAACCAACAGATTTCTTGTTTTCCTACAAGGTAGTCATATGTGGTATAACAACTATGACCAACCACCATTTAAAACTCAACATAAGGCACAACACATAGTAACCATCTAATGTAAGCACATGTAACCATTTAATAACACATAACACATAGTAACCAATTAATATAAATAACCACAAATAGATATTCAACCTATAACAACTTCAAGTATCTATTTACCTTCCATTCCAAGGGGTTTTAATTATCAATAAATCAACTACACTTTCTAACTTCTTCAGATCAATATTAAACAAGGAACTGTAAATATTTAGCATGTAAACTTCTATCATATCTATAACTCAATAATAAATTAGGACTAGGCAACCAAGGTGAAGATTCCTAGTCTTAACTCAATAAGTTGACTTCATTCCTATTTAATCATACAGGTTATCCTGGGCTTTACCAAACTGAAAGAAGTAAATGAGATACAATGGAAACTAAGGATACAAAGGTTGGTATATTAATTTCATTAACCTTAAAGCATAAGTGAAAGGTTCTAACAGTAAATCCCCTGTTGGTGTCATTTTTGTCATCGACGTTTCGAATCCGAATCGGGATTCATCATCAGGACGATTAGTCCTGATGATGAATCCCAATTCGGATTCGAAACGTCGATGACAAAAATGACACCAACTATGGATTATCCTGCAATTAATCTCGAAACTACTCACCACAGAAATCTGAAAACAACAATTTCTTCCCTGTACGGATGGGAAACTTGGAACAAATTCCGTTTGATGGAAAATCTATGGATTAAAATTATTAGACGGGCTGTTGATCTCGAATTCCTTAAACAATCGACGATTAGTCCCGATGATGAATCCCGATTCGGATTCGAAACGTCAATGACAAAAATGACACCAACTGTGGATTATCCGGCAATTAATCTCGAAACTACTCACCACAGAAATCTGAAAACAGTAAATCCCCTTTTAATAAGTAATAAATCTCTTAGCAAATTAGATACTTGAACCTCAATAATAAAAAAATATGAAATTGTTTCCATATTATTCTTAGGGCTCAATAACACAAAGTTGCGCATAATGAATACATTGACTGTAAATATCGACACAAATTCTAAACAATGATTCATTTTTTAGAAGGACGTCGATACACTAAGGAAGGAAAACCTCTGTCAGCATGGTTATGAATTGACTACTCAAACCTGCCAGCAATTAATTCAATGCGCCACCGAAACTACACATTTCTAAATTCACTCTAATATTTCAAGTTAAAGGGAGTCTTGCAACCCAATCATAAAGGTGAAATTATTCTATCAATCCAAAAATAAAGGTGAAGTGTGTGCTAGCTGTCCCATGCCCCCTCCCTCGGGATAAATGCAATTCTGACATCGCTGCCATAATGCAAATTCATAGATAAACACAAAATCTTTCATTTACAAAAATTGCCTTCAACCTGACATCTCTGCCAAAAAGATAGCTGGTAGTAATTTTCTTTGCTCTAAAATAACCTAAATGTTATGAAATTATAGGGTACTGCCAGATCTAACCGCTCGAAACTTCTCTGGGTAAACTAAAATCTCTCTATAGTTAAATGATAGGGAAATTAAAATCTGAAAAATTTAAATCAATACCCAGTGTAAATAGAAGATCCAAGGATGAATGAAATCAGAGTGGATAATTTCAGGATCTCTATCAGGCACAGTTGAAATCGGGGTGGCACAACAACAAGCATGTTGGTGGCAGAATTCCTAGTTTTGGCTGCGA
This sequence comes from Picea engelmannii, assembly GCA_009831015.1. NCBI lineage: Eukaryota > Viridiplantae > Streptophyta > Pinopsida > Pinales > Pinaceae > Picea > Picea engelmannii. The sequence continues at coordinate 25,269 of ML792097.1, read as the reverse complement.
CTGGAATGGGGCGTACCACCGAATCAAGGAAAATAGACAGGCATAGAAATAACCACCGTTTGGTAGCTATGGACATCATAAGATTACAAAAAATTCTCCTTCAACCAGAACGAGTATGATGCGATGTAAGTCCCATGAATAAAGTCGACTGAGTAGCTGTAAACTTTTTGTGATCAAGTCATAGAGTTCTATCGGGGCTCCATCTTGTCATTTTTGGTTTTAGTGTGTTCACAGTACGGGGGAGAATGAAAATCAATAGATTGAAAGATATATAATGCCTTAAAATTAATTGAAGTATTTACCTTTATCATTCAAAAGTTCATCCCCTCTAAAATTTGTCTGGTGTTTTTTTGAATGTAAATTTACAGGGGTGAAGGTTGTCTGGTTTGTCTTACCGAGGTAAGTAGTGATTAGCTTTGAGACAGAAGAAGAATTGTTAAATTATGTTATAATTTTCGGAAGGGCCTTCCAACTGTGAGCCTACTTTGTTATAGTTTGAAGAGTTGGATCAAACACCCTTTCTCCCTTGAAATAATCACGTCGGGCTTCTTGATGAAAGTTTCATAACTCTCATAAAAATAATAGGAGAAAAAGACAAAGAGGTTGGTTCCTCTTATATGTATCAATTCCCTAAAAAATTGAGCAGTAGAAACAGTTGACAGTCTCATGGGCTAGGGATCACTAGTTATCGAGTTAAAGGAGATGAAGAACTTGGGGGAAGTCATAGAGTTTCTCCTTGAAGAAAACAATAGTGGTGTATTTTGAGAATAAGAGTTACGACATCAACCATCATTGTGTATGATTGGTGAGAGCAATCAAATCGAGAGAGTAAGGTAACATGGTAGAAGTGGAAAACTCTAGGGAGGCAGTGAGTTTACAACATACATGACTATAAATTCTTCTTCAACATAACATTGGAAGCATAACAATCTGAACCTTTTAGAAGCAACAATCTGAACATTTTTAAAGCTAAGAACTGAACTTTTGAAGCAACCATTCTAAACATTTGAAGCCAAGCAATTTGAGCATTTTAGAAGCAAGAGTTTGAACATTATTTTTTAGCTAAGAACTGAACATTGATAAACATTAATTGGTATCCATATACAGAAAATAAGAACTAATTTACCATTACATTCACACGTGTACCATCACTTAAGGAAAAGAAGCCAATGTTGATGTCCCGCGCTTGTGCTCCGTCTAGCTCCTACTCACTCCGCTCACTAACAGATGAGACCACACTGGTACCTCCCAGCCAACGCTAGGGGTACTCTTCTTCCCCCTGAGCCACTCAAGTCGCAAAGGGGCCACACACACAATACCGGAGAATGCTAGCTCCCAGATCACATTGCAAGTTCGAGCTACCACTCATTATCTGAGCTGGGTATCCCAACTCCCACAAGACAATTTCAGTCAAGATAGAATTCCAGGAGCATAACCTTACACAAACTGGATGTGATCCATACTCCTCCTTCGCCATCCTTTTTATAGATTTTTCAAGTGATTAGTTTCCCAAACTCTCATTAGATTCCTTTTTCATTTATTTAATTAGGAAAAACCTCCCCTGTACACATGTCGCCCGATCCCCTAATTGCACCAGAAAATCAATTTATTAATTCATTAAATTTGCCTATTTCCTTCACCCACCTAAAAGTGTTCCTAAAAATGCTCCTCGGTGTCCCATTATTCCCTTGCAATTCTTAAATGACTTACGCCTTACTTAATTCCTAGTTGAATTCATAAATAGAAAGTTCCAAAGGCTAGATTCCTTACTAAGTTAGACATCCCCTTTTTCTTTAAGTTTCCCCTTTTCTTTAAGTTTCCATTTTTCTTTAAGTTTCCCCCTTTTCAATAAGTTTCCCATTTTCTATAAGTTTCCCCCTTTTTAAATAAGTTCATAATTAACAAGTTTAGACAAACAACCATTTACCCCTTTTTAATAATTAAACCTTCATTATTTTTTTTTACTTTAATTAATAAAGCTTGAATTTTCTTTACCCATTCTTGTTACATGTTTAATTAGTTTTTTTTGTTTAAAGGTTCTACTTAGACCTAGGTTTTCAATTCACTAGGCTTGGCGACAGTTCTTAAGGGAAAATTTTGTTATTAAACTTCACTTATCACATCATTCATTTTAAGGCCAACCAGGTCCTAAGGAGGCATAGTTTTCTAGGCACTAGGTTTATTAACTTACCATAGTTAAAATTGTGACATGCCCTTCAGGACGCACTATGTGATCCAAGGGTGCCACTCACCTCTTTCTGGTTTATTTGTGTGATGTGCCCTTCAAGACACACTATGTGCTCCAACGGTGCCACTCGGATCTTGACTGAATTTGGTAGACATCAAATCCCTGGAGTCAATACTCTATCAGGTGATCTTGTGGGAGACTAAGGGACTCTAAGGAATAAGGACCTTGCCGTATTGTGTGCCCCTTATAATCATCGTGAGAGACTATCAAATTTTTCCCTCATGACATCACGAGTCTTCTTGAACTAGGTAATCATTATCCTACAGTTCAAGCCACGACGAGAGTGCTAGTAGGCTATGGTAGGGATGTTGCCACACCTCTCCCTTAATGTATCTAGTTGTCGTGAATGGACCCTTTAATCCTATGTGATTCTGGTTAGTAAGCTATCATCAACCTACATCCATCAACAAAACGTGTCAGCTATAATAATCAACATCATGATATCTGGTCATATGTCACATCTGTAATATCAAGAACACCAAAGACATAACATTCCACTCCCTGACTCAATCCAGAGTCCAAGGAGCTCCATCAATGTCGTCGTCATCCTCTAACGTCCAGAGTCCTGCACACTCAGGACAACCCAATCAATAGTTCTTGTCAATATAAATATAGAAAAACAATATGTCATCAAATCCACAACATATCATAGGCATAATCAAAACAACCAATTGTATAATGGACCGAATTACTTGCACGCAAGTGTCCTCAAAGAATAAGTCTGATCAGGTGCGTGCAAGAGAGGGATGTTACATACACCCCCTCTTGTTTTAAACTTCATCATGAAGTTTCACAATATATAAGTGATGAAATAAAGTATATCATAATATCATATGTCTAGGTATCAAAAAAAATTGGAAACTGTTGATGCATATCATATGCATCCTCCCAGGTCGCTGAGTGCGGACTATAGTTGTCCCACTGGACCTTGACCTGAGCTATTGTTTGACATCATAGCTGTCGAATGCGATGGTCCAGGATGCATATTGGCTCTGCTGTGATCTCACCCTCGTCCGATACCTATAAGGAACTCATGTAAATAACATGTGTGGACATAATGTCTCAAAAAATATACGTGAAAAACATCATGCATACACCTCAAAGAATCAAGCAAGGCTAGTCGATAAGCCATGGGCCCCTTCTTTTCCAGAATATTGAAGGGTCCCACAAACCTAGGAGGGATTTTAGCACCCTTTCCAAACTTGATCGAACGCTTATCCGGTTTCACCTGCAAGAAGACTCGATCGCCAACTTCATAACTACAGTCGACACGATGCACATCGACATAACTCTTCTGTCAATCCTGCACTTCCTTGATCATTTTTATTATTGTTTACATTTGATATTCTATTTCTTGGATCAATTTTGGTCCCACCAAGACCCTATCCTCAAGCCAATCCCAACTCAAAGGCGTCCGACATGGTCGCTCATAAATAAACTCGAAAGGTGCCATCTTAATGGTGCTTTGATAACTGTTGTTATATGCAAATTCTACCAGTGGCATGAATTCTTCCCAACACTTCTGTTGGTCCATCACATACATACACAACATATCATCCAAGATTTGGTTTTTTCTTTCGGTCTACCCATCTGTCTCCGGGTGATAAGTGGTACTAAATTTAAGTTAGGTTCCTAAGGCCTCTTGGAAACTAGTCCAAAATCGTCTTGTAAACACCAATCCTCTATTGGATATAATCCTCTTAGCCACACCATGCAACCTCACAATATCAGTGATTAAAACTCTAGCTATGTCAGGTTCCTGATACGTCATACGCACAGGAATAAAATGAGCACTCTTTGTCATAGTGTCGACTACCACAAAAATCAAGTCGGTTCTCCTTGTCGTCAGTGGAAATCCAACAATGAAATCCATCGAAATGACCTCCCATTTCGATTCTGAAATAGAGTGTGGTTGTAGTAATACTTTTGGATGTCTATGTTCAGCCTTCACCTGCTGACACTCTAGACATCTTTCCACGTAGTTGACTATGTTTGCCTTCATTCCCTTCCAGAAGAATAAGGGTTTATGGTCTGCCCTCATCTTTGTGACTCCAGAATGAGCCATGTACATTGCTCTATGACTCTCATGTAGGATCAAAATCCTCAACTCGTCGTTGGGCAGTACGTGAATTTGAATTTTAAATCTCAATAATCTGTCGTTGTCAATAGTAAATCCCTCAATTTTTGGTACCATCTTTTTGTTTTGTCGGATAAAATCGTTGACCTCTTTGTACCAGTCATCGTCGCCCTGTAAAGTTGGAATATTTTCACTTAGATTCATCTGAAGAGGCATCACCGAAAATATGTGTGGTCACCAGCTCAATGCATCATCCACTCTGTTCACTGTTCATTTTATGTAAGTAATCTCAAAATTGTATTCGCTAAAAAATTCCGACCAACGTCATTGTCACGTGTTCAAGTTGATTTGCGTAAATATGTGTTGTAAACCACAGTGGTCCATTTTTAGTTCTAATTTTCATCCTATAAGGTAGTGTATCCAAACTCTCAAGGCATAAACAATATCTAACAACTCCAAATCATGCGTCACATAGTTCTCCTCATGCCTTCTCAACTTTCTCGAGATGTAAGCGATCACTCGATCGTCTTGCATAAAGACTTCGCCTAAGCCTTCCTTTTATGCGTCAGTGAATACCAATAGATCCTCCTCCATGTCAAGGACCTTTAGTATTGGTGTTGTCGTCAACAACTCCTTGAGCCTCCGAAATTCCTCTGTGCATTTCTTGGTCCAAACAAACTTCTTGTTCTTCTTCTGCAATTTCGTAATCGGATTTTCTATCTTCGAAAAACCCTTGAAAAATCGTCGATAGTCTCCCGCTAAACCCATGAAGCTACAAAATTTTGGGAAATTTGTCAGAGCAGGCCATTCCATGATAGCCTCAACCTTTTCTAGATCCACAGCGATACCTTTGCCCGAGATGACATGCCCTAAGTAGTGAAAATTCGATGGATAAAAAAAGCATTTCGACAGTTTTCCAAACAATTTTTTCTCTTGTAGACATTGTAGTACCAAGCGTAAGTGCTTGTCTTGATCCTCCATCATCCAAGAATATATCAAAATATCATCAATAAATACTTGGATGAAATTGTCCAAGTATTCATGGAACACCCCATTCATCAAACTCATAAATACCCCTGGGGCGTTCGTCAGTCCAAACGAAAAAAAAAAAACTCATAATATCCAAACCTCATCTTAAAGGTAGTCTTAGGGATGTCATCCTCCTTAATCCATAACTGGTGATATCCTGATCTCAAGTCGATCTTTGAAAACATCGTCGCTCTTTTCATCTAATCAAACAAATCATCTATCCTTGGAAACAAATATTGATTCTTGATTGTGGCCTTGTTCAATTGATGGTAGTCAGTGTAGAGTCTCCATGACCCATCCCTCTTCCATATGAAAATAATAGGTGCACCCCATGGTGACACACTTGGACGTATAAGTCCTAGGTCCAACAACTCCTTCAGTTTCATTTTCATCTCTTGTAATTCATGGGTTGACATCGGATAAGGTGTTCCCGCTATCGATTCAGTTCCCAATTTTATGTCGATGGTAAATTCCAATTCCCTCTCTCGTGCCATCAGAGGTAACTCCTCAGGGAAGATGTCCACAAACTCTCGCACCACCGGAAGGTTTTCTAGACCTTCCGCTACTCCCTTCTCATTTAACACAAGGATCACATAAAGCTTACATCCCTTGTGAATGCTCTTTTGTAGTTGCAAGGCAGAGATGAACCTCAGGGAGACTCGCTGGTTCCAACCTACAATCATGTGTCTCTTTCCCTCGTCATGGACCAAGCTCAATTGTTTCGTCTTACAGTTGAGTATCACATCATGCGATTCCAACTAGTCCATATTGATCATGATGTAATAAGACCCTAAGATTGTGACGTACAAGTTGTCTCTTGTGACAAACTCTCCCAGGATAAGGCTACAACCCGTAACCTTTGCTCCAACCTTTTTTTTTGTATCTTGAAGCCATTTATACAAATCTAAACTCATCCTGTTCGACCTCCTTTACCTTAATTCTTTTTAGCGCTACACTAGAAATAAAACTCTCTATAGCACCTGGATCTATCAAAATACTAAGGTTTTGGTCGGCGATGGTACCTGACGTCTCGAGAATAGTCAACTTGTGCTCTATATGGTGGTTATTTACCACTACATGAATCTGATAGGCCTTGCCCAAATCTCCCATGGTAGTGGGTCCGGCTGATCCAGATGCTCTGGTCCTCTCCACTGGGAAATCACGCTGGTAATGTGTCTCTCCACATGTCCATCATCCTTTCTTCAATTCAGTACTCCTAGTACCTGAAGTAGAAGCTGACAACCCACCTTCTTGGAACCCTAGTCTATTCTATCGAATAGGCCTAAACTTCTGTTGCTACGGTCGATGTTGTTGCTGGTGCCATGGTACTTTGTAATGAGTTTTCTGCTGAGGCGTTGGTCACCGAGGTGTAGAGAAAGTGGATCCTCTCTAGATGCCACAATATCCTAGTGAATTTCTAGCTGGTGTCTGATGTTGTTGCACACCATATGATGCCTATCCTGCTGGTCTCGTTGGAGTCCTTCTCTGACCCCCGCTGATAAGATCTTCCTCTACTATGAGGGCCTTCTAGACAACATCATGCAAGGTTTGAGGCATTAGAATCCTAACCTTTGCATGAATGCTAACATTATGTCAAAACACTAACTTGTTGACCTTAAGTATCTCGATATTCAGGTGTGGATCATATCGAAGCAGCTCCATAAAATGGGCCTCATACTCGGGCACCGTATGACCACCCTTTCACAAGGAATTGAATTCGTTGAGCTGACACTCAATGAATTCCTCAGATAGATAACTCTCCTGGAACCGTTCATCTAACAGTTCCCATGACACATCTTCGAAAACCATGTTCAGCTACAGCAGGAGCGTCTTCCACCATAGAAGAGTGCTCCCCTTAAGTTGAAACACCACCATGCGGACCTTCATGTTGGAGGTATAGTCGTGAAGTGTAAATCACATCACCATATTATCCAACTATTCCTCGGTGGCTGCATCATCCGAGGCACCAAATAAATCAGGAAATTTGACCTTCTCGAGTTCGCGGTGAATGCTACTAGTACCGACTAGAGTGCGCAGTGGATCCTCAGGAGGTGTCGATGCCCTAGCCTCATCTCTATCCAAACGACTGATCAATGCCTCAGACATCCTCTAAAAGAACCTCATCATCCCAACCAGATCACCCACAACTATCTGTTCCTGCCCGATAACCTAGATGTCTCCCTGGGGGTTATAGCCCTCAAGAGTGGATGCTACTAGGGATGTCACACCTCCTCCCCTAGCACCACATCATCTGTCTCCGCAACATCCTCTGACCATGATTACTTGCACGAATACAAATCAATTTAATTAGCGATATTTTATAATCAAGTATCTAATCAATGGAAGCTATAGTGATCCCAAGTCGCGGGTCGAACTGGATCTAATACCATATGTAAAGGCCCCAATCATTACGACAACATGTGTCGCATAACAAGTGCACATTTTTTTTTTTTAAGAGGAAGGTATCAACAATAAACAATCAATCAACCCAACTCGACGACGAACACAACACACACAATTCAGGAAACATACAACATAACAACATAGCATACTAGCACATCATGCAACTGGATGCAACATACAGAAACCAATCAGACCAAAATAAAAAAAATGACTACCCACCCATCCTACCCTGCAAGGTTAGGACCTCCTAGACACATAAGAAATGCTCAAGCCCAGGTTCCCATCGATTTTGACCATTTAAGGTCTAAAGGCTGGCAATTTTTCTAAGGAACAAGGAGGTGTCTACTTCCCTCTCGTCATACACAAGATCACGCCTACTAATATAAAAGACAACATCAATCAATCCCAACACAAAAGCTTCGACGACTAGTAACTATTAGAAAAAATAGGACCACGGAGCAATAAAATGAAACAAATGCAGAAACAAAACACATAAGATACACAATACAATAGAGACACATATTTACATGGTTCACCCAGTGTGGGCTATGTACACCAAAGAAATTGCCAAGTCCTTCCTTTATTATTATCCAACAAATGAAGGGATACAACGTACAACAAAACCCACTACAACTTCCTCTTCTTTCTCTCATAGTATCCTCTCTTAGAATACAATACTCGCCATAATGCATAGCCGCAATACATTTCCCTCATAACAAAGGGTTGCCTTCTAGGGAAAAAAACCCTAACATAATTTCTATCATTAGATCTGTGACCTTATAATGAACGGTCCAGATTTACAATGAAATTACAATATACATTTACAAGGCAATTTTTCTTTCAGGGGCTTCACCCCCGGACCCCGCAGAGGGGGTACCCCCCCTCTGAAATTCCCCACGTGGAAGAGTGTACATACTTTTGGGGTGTAAAGTCTTCATGTGGTATAAACATGGTTGAAATCAAGGACCTCTGAATCAGGCTCCACAACCAACAATCTCCGACTTGGATATTGATCTCAACAACTCCACTGCTGTTGTGTATGTTGGACTCTGAACCTCCTTGGACCTGGAAAATTTCTCATCTTCATCTTCATTTTTGAAAACCAACTAAAACTGAGAAGGAACTCAGTTTCTCTCTGGTTACTCCCTTTGTTAACAAGTCTATAGGATTCTAGCTAGTGTGTATCTTTTCCAACTTCAAATGTCCATGTTCCAAGGTGGATCGTATGAAGTGGTACCTAAACTGTATATGCTTAGTATTCAAATGGAAGGATGAGTTATTTGCAAGATGAATTACACTCTTACTGTCACAGTACAACCTGTTATTCTCCTGCTTCTTTCCCAATTCCTCCATAAAACTTTGTAACCAAATCATCTCTTTACTAGCCTTTATAACAACAACATACTATGCCTATGTTGTTGAAAGTGAAACAACCTTTTGCAATTTTGAAATCCAACTTACCGATGTTCCACCTATAGTAAAAACATACCCTGTGGTGCTCCTCCTCCTATATTTGTCACCTTCCATATCTGAATCAACATATCCCTGTAGAAAAGTGTCTGAACCTCCAAAACATAATGCATGAGTAGTAGTACCTCTCAAATACATGAGAATCCACTTTACTGCCTCCCAATGTTCTTTACTTGGATTGTTCATATACTTGCTCACAACTCCCACTGCATGTGCAATATATGGTCTTGTGCAAACCATTGCATACATCAAGCTTCCAACTGATGATGAATAAGGGACCCTGGAGATGTATTCCATCTCCTCCTGTGTCTTGGGACACATTTCCTTAGTTAATTTGAAATGGCTAGCTAAAGGTGTACTAACTGGTTTTGCATTTCTGCGTTCTAAACCTCTCCAACACCTTCTCTGTGTACTCACCCTGAGACAATGTCAATTTGCGATTTTTTTTTGTCTCTTGTTATTCTCATGCCAAGGATTTTCTTTGTAGCACCCAAATCCTTCATCACAAATGAATTGGATAATTTCTTCTTGAGCATATTTATATCCTGCATATTAGACCCTGCAACAAGCATGTCATCTACATACAATAGCAAGATAATATAGCTTCCATTTTCTTGCCTTTTAAAATAAACACAGTGATCGAAATGACATCTACTATAACCCTATTCTGTCATAAACCTATCAAACTTCAAATACCACTTCCTTGGAGCTTTCTTTAGGCCATACAATCTCTTCTTAAACCTGCATACCAAATTTTCCTTCCCTCTGACCTCATACCCTTGTGGTTGCTGCATATAAATCTCTTCCTCCAAATCCCCATGGAGAAAAGTTGTTTTTCCATCTAACTGTTCAAGATGCAAATCTTCTACTGCCACAAGACTTAAAATAGTTCTAATTGAAGTCATTTTAACAATAGGAGAAAATATTTCATCAAAATCTATACCTTTCTTTTGTGCAAACCCCTTTACAACAAGTCTAGCC
>ML792097.1:4324-15011 GCA_009831015.1 Picea engelmannii | reverse complement strand
TTCTCAACTAAAGCTTTCCATTTCTTAAAAGTATTAAAAACATCAGATTTTTGTCGAATGCAATAAACCCAAGTTTTTCTAGTTGCATCATCAATAAAAGTAACATAATAATGAGAGCCACCAAGAGATGATACTTGAGATGGCTCCCATACATCTGTATGCACAAGCTCTAATCTTTCATTCTTCTTTTCTTTTATGACTCTGAGAAATCTATCTCTCTTTCGTTTTCCATAAACAGAATGCTCACAAAAGTCCAAATCAATTTGTTTAATATCTGGCAACAAATTTATTTTGTGAAGTATCTTCATACCCTTCTCACTCATGTGTCCCAGCCTATGATACCACAGTGTTGTATCCACTCTTTTAGAAGCTAAAGAGATAGAAGAGTCAATATTACCAGTACGTAAATACAATGTACCTACCTTCTCTCCTTTTTCTATCACCAATGATCCTTTAATGACCTTCCATGTCTTATTTGTAAATATGGATACACAACCTTCACTTGCCAACTAACCTGTTGAAATTAGATTTTTCCTTAAATCTGGAACATGTCTTACCTCTTTCAACAACCATTGGTTTTCATTGTGTTTCTTTATTTTTACCTTTCCCATTCCAACAATTTTGCATGGTGCATCATCACCCAAATGAACCTGTCCAAAATCACCATGAAAATAATCTAGAAAATGTTTTCTATGGGGTGTAGCATGAAATCAAGCCCCTGAATCTACTACCCAAGACTCAGAAATATTATCTATAGAAAGAATCAAAGCATCTTGTAACACATCACATGTTACATTTGCTTCCTGATTTCTCTCCAGTTGTCCATCTCTTTGTTTCTTTGGAGCTCTGCAGTCTTTCTTAAGATGTCCTTTTTTCCCACAATTACAACACTCTATCTTTCCAAGTGTGGATTTGGATATACCCTTCCTAGAATTACCACAGTTCCCTGAGCCCTTTCCTCTATCATTTTGTCTTCCCCTGTTCTCCATGTTCAATGCATTACCTGATGTCTCACTTGTGCTTTTCCATCGCATTTCCTCACTAAGGATAACACCAACAACATCAACAAATTTTAAAGTATTTGAACTAGAGATAGATTTACTTACACCCATGACCAAGTCGTTCCATCTTTCTGGCAATGAGCACAAGATTATAAGAGACCTAACCTCATCATCAAAGTCCACTTTTACAGAACTTAGTTGATTAGTAACCATATTAAATTCATTTAAATGATCTGCAACAGACCCACCTTCTGACATCTTCGTATTAAATAATCTCTTCATTAGAAATACCTTATTAGACACCGAGGGTTTTTCATACAGTTTAGCCAACACGTCCATCAGATCCTTCGTTGTCTTTTCTTTCGAAATATTGAAAGCCACCGACGCTGCCAAGCTCAGCCATATCGTTCCTAGAGCCTTTCTATCAAGAATCTCCCATTCTTCATCCTTCATGGCCATCGGCTTCTTTGCTACTCTGCCCAATGGTAGGAATAAATCCTTCTGATATAAATAATCTTCCATCTGCATCTTCCATAACTAGTAGTTTTGGTCGTTAAATTTCTCAACCCTAAACTTTCCATCTTTCGACATTGCTCCCACTTGAACCAAGAACCCTCTTTTCCTGGGAGTTACCTTTCTCTTTGATACCGGTTGTTAGAAAAAACAAGACTGTGAAGCAATAAAATAAAACAAATACGGAAACAAAACATATAAGATACACAATACAATACAGACACAAATTTACGTGGTTCACCCAGTGTGGGCTACGTCCACCAGAGAAATTGCCAGGTCCTTCCTTTATTATTATCCAGCAAATGAAGGGATACAACCTACAAAAAAACCTGTTGTAACTTCCTCTTCTTTCTCTCACAGTATCCTCTCTCAGAATACAATACTCATCATAATTCATAGATGCAATACATTTAACTCATAATACAGGGTTTCCTTCTAGGGTCAAAGGCCCTAAAATAATTTCTACTGTTAGATCTGCAACCTTATAATGAATGGTCCATATTTACAATGAAATTACAATATACATTTACAAGGCAATTTTTCTTTCGAGGACTTCTCCCCCGAACCCCCCAGGCCCCCCAGAGGGGGTACCCCCCCTCTGCACTTCCCCCCATGGAAGAGTGTACAAACTTATAGGGTGTAAAGTCTTCATGGGGTATAAACATGGCTGAAAGAAAGGACCTCTGAATCAGGAAGATAATCAGGCTCCACAACCAACAGTAACTAGAATCTTTATGGCGAGCAAAAACCAATCACATTAAGGCATTACAAAACCAAGTACAAACATCAATTACAATGAACATTACGATGACATCGGGGAGCACAAGACTCATGCTGGGTTATCATTCGCATCTATCGATCAATGCACGCAATGATCCCCTCATTAGGAATCATGCCGCCACATGGAGATAGGCATGACAGTAACCAAGGCACAACATAACATATCTAGACCTTCAACCCAAGAAAAATCCAACATGCCAGGAGACCCAAATTAATGTTCAATAATACATGAAAACTATACCCAAGCACCCAATCAACAAGTCAACAAGACACAAGGTGACAACATTCAACATTTAAATTGCGCAACTAGCTGATAGATTTCTTGTTTTCCTACATGGAATTCATATGTGGTATAACAACTATGAACGACCACCATTTAAAATTCAACATAAGGCACAACACATATTAACCATCTAATGTAAGCACATGTAACCATTTAATAGCACATAGCACATAGTAACCAATTAATATAAAAAACCACAAATAAATATTCAACCTATAACAACTTCAAGTGTCTATTTACCCTTCCATTCCAAGGGGTTTTAATTATCAATAAATCAACTACACTTTCTAACTTTTCCAGATCAATATTAAACAAGGAATCGTAAACATTTAGCATGTAAACTTATATCAAATCTATAACTCAATAATAAATTAGGACTAGGCAACCAAGGTGAAGATTCCTAGTCTTAACTCAATAAGTTAACTTCATTACTATTTAATCATATGGGTTATCCTAGGCTTTACCAAACTGAAAGAAGTAAATGAGATACAATGGTAACTAAGGAGACAAGGGTGGGTATATAAATTTCATTAACCTTAAAGAATAAGTGAAAGGTTCTAATAGTAAATCCCCTTTTAATAAGTGATAAATCTCTTAGCAAATTAGATATTTGAACCTCAATAAAAAAAAAAATTTATGAAATTGTTTCCATATTATTCTTAGGGATCAACAACATAAAGGTGCGCATAATGAATACATTGACTTTAAATCTCAACAAAAAATCTAAACAATGATTCAATTTTTAGAAGGACGTCGATACACTAAGGAAGGGAAACCTTTGTCAACATGGTTATGAATTGACTACTCAAACCTGCTAGCAAGTAATTCAATGCGCTGTAGAAACTACGCATTTCTAAATTAACTCTAATATTTCAAGTAAAAGGGAGTCTCGCAACCCAATAATAAAGGTGAAATTATTCTATCAATCCAGAAATAAAGGTGAAGTGTGTGCTAGTTGTCCCATGCCCCCTCCCTCGGGATAAATACAATTCTAACATCACTGCCATCATGCAAATTCAGAGATAAACGCAAAATATGTCATTTACATAAATTGCCTTCAACCTGAAATCTCTACCAACGGATAGCTGGCATTAATTTTCACTGCCATAAAATAACCTAAATGTTCTGAAATTACAAGATACTGCCATATCTAACCACTCAAAATTTCTCTGGGTAAATTAAAATCGTTGTGTAGTTAAATGATAGGAAAATTAAAACTCTGCAAAATTTAAATCGATACCTAGTGTAAATAGAATATCAGAGTATGAATGAAATCAGAGTGGATAATTTCGGGATCTCTATCATGCACAGTTAAAATCGGGGTGGCACAACAACAAGCACGCTGGTGGGAGAATTCCTAGTTTTGTTTGCGATTGGAACGAGGCATCCCACCGAATTGAGGCAATTGAACGAGCACAGAAATAACCACCGTTTGGCAGCTATGGACATCATACAATTACAAAAAAATCTCCTTTAACCAAAATGAGTATGCTACAATGTAAGTCCCATGAATAAAGTCGACTAAGCAGCTGTAAAAAAATTTCGATCAAGTCATAGAGTTCTGTCAGGGCTCCATCCTGTCATTTTTGGTTTTAGTTTATTCATAGTATGGGGGAGAACAACAATCAACAAGTTGAAAGATATACAACACCTTAAAATTAATTGAAGTATTTACCTTTATCATTCAAAATCTCATCCCCTCTAAAATTTGTCTGGTACTTTATTGAATGTAAAGTTATAGGGGTGAAGGTTGTCTGGTCTATCTTACAGAGGTAAGTAGTGATTATCTTTGAGACAAAAGAATAATTGTTAAATTATGTTACAATTTTTGGAAGGGCCTTCCAACCATGAGCCTACTTTGTTACAGTTTGAAGAGCTGGATCAAACGCCCTTTCTCCCTTGAATTAAGCATGTCGGGCTTCTTGATGAGAGTTTCATAACTCTCGTAAAAAGAATAGGATAAAAAGACAGAGAGGTTGGTTCATCTTATATGTATCAATTCTCTAACAAATTGAGCAGTTAAAAGAGTTGACAATCTCATGGGCTAGGGATCACTAGTTAGCGAGTCAAAGGAGATGAAGGACTTGGGGGAAGCCATAGATTTTCTCCTTGAATAAAATGATAGTGGTGTCTTTTGAGAAGAAGAGTTACAACATCAACCATCATTATGTAGGATTGATGAGACCAATCACATCGAGAGAGTAAGGTAACAGGGTGGAAGCGGAAAACTCCAGGGAGGCAGCGAGTTTAAAACATACATGACTATAAATTCTTCTTCAACTGAACATTGGAAGCCTAACAATCTGAACCTTTTAGAAGCAACAATTTGAACAATTTTAAAGATAAGAACTAAACTTTTGAAGCAACCATTCTAAACATTCGAAGACAAACAATCTGAGCATTTTAGAAGCAACAGTCTGAACATTTTTTTTTAGCTAAGAACTGAACATTGATAAACATTAATCGATATCCATATATAGAAAATAAGAACTAATTTACCATTAAATTCACATGCGTACCGTCACCGAAGGCGAAGAAGCCGACGTCATTGTCCCATGCTTGTGCTCCGTCCAGCTCCTGCTGGCTCCACTCGCTTACCGATGAGACCTCACCGGTACCTCCCAGCCAATGCTAGGGGTACTCTTCTCCCCCCTGATCCCCCCCAAGCCGCAAAGGGGATACACACACAAGACCAGATAATGATAGCTCCCAACTCGACTCACAAGGTCGAGCTACCACTCGTTATCCAAGTTGGGTATCGCAACTCCCACAAGAGAATTTCAGTCAAGAACTAATTATGGCAGTGTAACCTTACGCAAACCAGACATGATCCATACTCCTCCTCCGCCATCCTTTTTATATAGTTTTTAAGTGATTAGTTTCCAAAACCCTCATTAGGTTCTTTTTTCATTTATTTAATTAGGAAAAACCTCCCCTGTACACATGTCACCTGATCCCCTAGTTGCACCAGAAAATCAATTTATTAATTAATTAAATTTTCCTGTTTCCCTCACCCACCTAAAAGCGTTCCTAAAAACACTCCTTGGTGTCCCATTATTCCCTTGCAATTATTAAATGACTTACTCCTTACTTGATTCCTAGTTCAGTTCATAAATAGAAAGTTCCAAAGGCTAGATTCCTTACTAAGTTAGACATTCCCCTTTTTCTTTAAGTTTCCCCTTTTCTTTAAGTTTCCATTTTTCTTTAAGTTTCCCCCTTTTCTTTAATTTTCCATTTTTCTTTAAGTTTCCCCCTTTTTAACTAAGTTTAGACAAACAACCATTTACCCCTTTTTAATAATTAGACCTTCATTAAAAAAATTTACTTTAATTAATAAGTTTTGAATTTTCTTTACCCCTTCTTGTTACATGTCTAATTAGTTTTTTTTGTTCAAAGGTTTTACTCAAACCTAGGTTTTCAATTCAGTAGGCTTGGTGACAGTTATTAAGGGAAAAAATTGTTATTAAACTTTACTTATCACATAATTCATTTTAAGGATGACCAAGTCCTAAGGAGGCATAGTTTTCTAGGCACTAGGTTTATAAACTTACCATAGTTTTCAGGACACACTACATGCTCCAAGGGTGCCACTCACCTCTTTCCAGTTTATTTGCACGACGTGCCCCAAGGGTGCCACTCGCCTCTTGACTGAATTTGGTAGACGTCAAACCCCTGGAGTCAATACTCTATTAGGTGATCTTGTGGGAGAATAAGGGCCTCTAAGGAATAAGAGCCCTGCCTTATTGTGCACCCATTAGAATCATCGTGAGCAACTGTCATAGTCTTCCCTTACGACATCGCGGGTCTTCTCGAACTAGGTAATCGTTAACCTGTAGTTCGAGCCACGATAGGAGTGCTAGTAGGCTGTGGCAAGGCTGTTGCCACACCTCTCCCTCAATGTATCTGGTTGTTGTGCATTACCTCTTTACTCCTATGTGAGTCTGGTTAGAAAGCTACCATCAGCCTGCATGCATCAAAAAACATGTCAGCTATAACAATCAACATAGTGATATCTAGTCATATGTCACATCTATAATATCAATAACATCCAAGCCATAACAGTCCACTCTCTGACTCGATCCGGAGTCCAAGGAGATCCATCGATGTCATTGACATCCTCTAACGTCTAGAGTCCTGCACACTCAGGACAACCCAGTCAATAGCACCTATCGATATAAATATAGAAAAATAATATGTCATCAAATCCACATCATCTCATAGGCATAATCAAAACAACCAATTGTATAATGGACCAGATTGCTTGCACGTAAGTGTCCTGAAAGAATAAGTTCGATCAGGTGTGCAAGAGTTGGATGTTACAATCCTTATTGTATCAACCCTCAACTCGAGAGACACTTTTATCTCTTCCAACCTATTCCAAAGGTTTTTCCTTTGAACCATATCAAAAGATTTTCTAAAGCAAACAAAACAACAAAAAATATTGGTTTTAGTATTGCGGAACTCCTCTACAATGATCCTAAAGGTAACAAGATGGTCCATAGTTGAATGATATCTCTTAAACCTAGCCTGGCCTTTAGCTCTTTTAACGTGAATTTCTAGCCAAAGGCTAATCTTCTTTTCCAAAATAATTCCATAAAGCTTGGCTAAAATTGGGCTAATCATAATGGTCCTATAATTAGAGGGAATGTTTATATCCCCATTTTTAAAAATAGGAACAATGAGGCTTTGCGTCTAGGGTTTAGGGCAGGGATGATTTTAGGAGATAAATTTCGCTCATGGGCTAATTTTCCATGGTTTTTCCAAAAATGAGATTCACTATTTTAAAAATGATTCGCCCAAATTCTATAGGATAAAATTATTTTACTTTAAAAATCGCCAAAATTTTAGAAAAACTATATAAAATCCTTAGAAATTTGAATATTTATACAAAAATATCGCCAAACATTTATAGTTTTCATATGAAGGATTAGTAAGATTCGCCAAGGTTTCCACATTTTAAAATAAACTTCCATCCTTGAAATCATCCCTGGTTTAGGAAATCCCTACTTGATTGCTAAATTGAAGAGCTTGTGTATGTGAGGGATAAGGATTGGCCCTCTGATTTTAAAAATTTCAGATTGGTAGACTTCAATTTCCTTATCTTTCCCATTTGCAAGCTGCTTAAACCTGAACTCTATGTCATCTAAAGAAAAAACATCTTCCTTTGTAGGGACAATAGGAGCGGTGTCCATGGAATTAGGGAACTCGTAAACACATTTAAGGTAGGAATTCCAGTCCCTTAAGGGAATCCTATTATTTTCTTTAGTATTGCGGTTTAGAATTTGGCTCCAGAACTTCTTAGGATCTAGCTTATATAGTTGTGAAAGTTGCTCTTGCCTTTTATTGATATAGTGCATTTTTTTCCTTTTAATCAGGGCTTTGTATGTATTGATCTTATCAAGTTTTAAGAACTCATTAGAAGCATCCCTAATGGCTTTCCTAGAAATTTTACATTCTTTATCATACCAAGGGTTGGTCGTTCTATTATTTTTTTTATAGGACACCTCGAAAGAGAAATTGTTAATAGAAGTGGAAAGGGTAGTTGTAAAATTATGATAGAGTTCTTCAATGTTGTCCTTATAAGTTAGGAGATTTAATTTACTATTTAAATCCTTTAATAAAATGTCAACTTTACTTTTGACAAAGTTCAAATTCCTTTGATTATCATAATTCTCTTCAATGGCGCTCCTATGCATGGAAAATCTTATAGGGTTAAAGGTTTATGATCAGAGTCAAGCTCATGGTCATTTAAAAGGTCAAAAGTTGCTATTTGGTTGGAAACGAGGATATCAGATATCACATAATCTACAACACTACTACCTAGCCCATGAATACAAGTCATTTGGTTGGAGTTTGGCCACTTCATTACTCCATTGCAAATTATCAGGTCTTGAGATTTGTAGAGCTTGACCAACTCAATACCAAAAAAATTCTCAATTAGGTCTTCAGAGCTTCTTTTGTATCTACTAGATAAAACAAGGTCCTCATCTAGCCATAAAGTATTATGGTTGGAATCAGTACTTAAAAGAGTAGCTTGTTTAGTTGAAGTCCTAGCATTAAAGTTTCCTAGAAGGAGGACATTACCTTTATTTTTTAAACTATAAATATCTTGTTCTAAATTATTATAGGGACAATTTTTATCTAGATTATTTTTCTTATAAAAAATAGAATTAATAGGTGCAAAATAACAAATTTCTATATACATCTTCTTAGCATTGGTGGCTGAAATTTCTATCCAAATGTACTAATTGAGAGGGTCAATCTTATGAAGTTGAATGTGAGGAGAAATGCTCTTTCTAATATAATAATCTATGCCTCCTATCCCTCTACAGTGCAATTTTTTGTTCCATGCTGACCACAAGACAAATCCTTTTGTTAGGGACCTTAGAATCCTCTTGCTCCTAAATTTCAACTAGACAGATAATATCAATATCACTCGGGATCCAACTTATCACCGGACCTTTGCACCATGGAAAGCCATGACAGTTCCAAAAAAGGATCTTGACGTTATTATTATTATATTATAAATTTAATAATATAATAAATAAATATAATATAAATAATATAATATAATAAATATAATATATTAAATTATCTATTAATTATTACATAATAAAATACAATATATTAAGTTATATATTAATTTTATATTACAAATAATATATAATAATAATAAATATATAATTAAAAATTGAATTAAACATGTAGATCATAACATTTTTTTATCCCTTATTTCCTAATAGCTAATTCAATTCTTAATATTGATTACAACAACAATTAACAACATGTAACATAGGATATCAAAAAATGACATAAAACTTAAATACATGTAATTAAACCACTTAAGAAAAATATTTAAAGAGAATAATTCATACAAATTAAAATATTTAATATTCTCATTTTTTTTTATTTTTTTGTACATGTTTCTTGGTTAAGTTTAACATTCATGCATCCTATAGTATAGTAAAAAAATGTTGAATTACATATTTTGAGACTTGTATTAATTATGAGAATATAAAAAAATATGACCAAATTACAATTAAAAGGAAGTTAAAATTTCACAAAGATTTTATAAATGTTGATTGAGCTTATCATAACTATTTTTAATTATTCATTATGAACTTATGAACAAAAGCAATATTCTCGAAATGAGGACCAATTCTCACATCATACTTTCAAGTAAACTAGTTTGTAAAATTGTGATACAAAGTAAGGTTGAAGATTAATATAATTTACTTTTCACTTGCCCAAACTTGAATTAATAACATAAGACATATCTCTACCCATTTTTATAACTTATTTAATTTTCTTGTTTAATTTTTACATTCATGCATCCTTATAATATAGTAAAAAAATGTTGAATTAGAGATTTTGAGCCTTGTATTAATTATGGGAATATAAAAAAATATGACCAAATTACAATTAAGAGGAAGTTAAAATATCACAAAGATTTTATAAATGTTATTTGAGCTTATCATAACTATTTTTAATTATTAATTATTCATTATTCATTATGAACAAAAGCAATATTATGGAAATGAGGACCAATTCTCACATCTTACTTTCAAGTAAACTAGTTTGTAAAATTGTGATACAAAGTAAGGTTGAAGATTAATATAATTTACTTTTAAATTCCACAAACTTTAATTAATAACATAATACATATCTTTACCCATTTTTATAACTTATTTATTTTTCTTGGCTAAGTTTGACATTCATGCATCCTTATAGTATAGTAAAAAATGTTGAATTAAATATTTTGAGACTTGTGTTAATTATGAGAATATAAAAAAATATGACCAAACTACAATTAAGAGGAAGTAAAACACAAATATTTTATAAATGTTAATTGAGCTTATCATAACTATTTTTAATTATTCATTATTCATTATGAACAAAAGCAATATTCTCAAAATGAGGACCAATTCTCACATCGTACTTTCAAGTAAACTAGTTTGTAAAATTGTGATACATAGTAAGGTTGAAGATTAATATAATTTACTTTTAACTTTCCTAAACTTTAATTGATAACATAAGACATATCTTTACCCATTTTTATAACTTATTTACTTTTCAAGACCTCTTAACTACAAAAACATAATAAACTTGG
>ML792096.1:379321-391222 GCA_009831015.1 Picea engelmannii | reverse complement strand
GAAGGTGCCACATGGGTCGATCGTATGTTGAATGGGAAGATGCGTTGGTAGATGAATGGGCATGGTACAATCTAGTTGGAAACATCACATGTTGACACGTCGAAATGTTCAACCAATGAGAGCTTGCCATGTGACGACCTCCCATTGGCCTATATTGGTATGGTTTAGTAAAATTATGGATTCAAGGAGGGTCAAACCTATGACCTCCATAATCTCCCAAATATTTAACAAAGCTCTCCTACCATTGTGCCGCCATAGTGTTTCTTAACACTATACATTATAAATATTATTTAAATTTGAAATGTGTCATGGTTGTGGGAAAAAGGGGCCGAGGGCTAGTCCCCTAGCCCCTCATTATTGCGTTATTGTATATGACCACACTCCAAAGATTCACAAGGGGCTACTGGATTAACTATATATATATATATATAGTTTAAACCCTATACCATATATATAGTATATATAACAATATAACCCAACAAAATAACGCATGTGGAGGATTGAACTCGAGACCTCAAGGATAATATACCAATGGTTTAACCATGGTGGAAATAGTCTCAATTGTTATGGGACTCCACTATGTTTGGAATTAAGTTTCTCAATATTCGCGTGGAAGTTTTTGGACCTAGGCCTATATATGGGCATGGATCCCAATGTGAACGATGTTGTGTTGGTTTTGTCACATGGGTGAGAAAAAACACAACACTTACCTGCTTAGTTAAGTTAGCTAAAAAAGACAAAGGTTTGTGAGTTGATTAGATAAAAAAATACACATGAAACAAATAAATAAAACTAAAAACAAAGAGGAATAAAATGTTAGAGAAGCTTGCAAGAACTAAAACCATGAAAAGAAAAAAATGACCATCATATAGCTACCAATGGATCAATATACTGATAGGCTAAACACCATAGAGAAAGGCAGGAACTTATGAATCCCCTCTTCTTCCTTGGGAGGGATCTTGAATTCCCTAATAGAGAGCTCTTCTCTTCATGCAATGGAAAATGACAATGGTGAAGAAATACAATTCTAATCCTCTCAAGAGGTGAGTGGAATGGCCCTTGCTATAGTGCTTGAATGATTCAAAGAAAAAAAAGGATTCTCCAAGAAGAATTCTTGTAGCATAACAATACCTTGAATTTCTTATTTTTCTAGCACACCCATGGAACATATTTATAGTGTCCATTCATGGCAATATACAATTGGTTCATAGTGTGAACAAGGGGACTTTTAGGAACTTCCTAGCCGTTGACCAGCCTCCAAGCTATATTTTGCTCAAATATGAGTGCCAAATCATGTTTGGGGTCGAACTAGAAGTGGTTGAGAGGACAAAAAGATTCATAAATGTTTCATTCATGAGAAGTGGATGGATTTTATCGTAGACAGACGTGCATCTTGTGCACAATGCACGCTGAGGGTTGTGTCAGCCTGCACACTATGTGCGCATTTCCATTGGTGAATTTGTGCACTTTGATTTTTGAACCAAGTATATAGTTTTTTTCCTTTTTGATAGACTTTGGTGTTGTAGGTGGACTAATGTTTGTTGGAATTGATGTTTTTCTTCAACCATTGTGTGCAATGTTGCGGACGATTTTTCAGGGATAACAGATGCCCCTTGATGTGTGAGGTTAGGAGCATTGGTATAGCGGAAATACATCAATGTTTATTTTTTTGAGAGTTCCATTGTAAGGAAGAGTGAAGAGAGGAACTGCAAGAGTGACCCACCAGAGGCAGAGGGAAAACTATGGGAATCAAACCTTTCTCTAGGGAGAAAAGATAAAATATGTATACAAATGAGGTGGGCATGCCCCATGCACGTTTCATGAAACCAAAAAGTGAGACTGTAACTGAAGATGTATGATGGTGTATATAGGTACAACGCCCTCGGGAGCGGTTGATAACAACAAATGAAGGTTTTGACTGGTGAAATGGCTCTGGAGAAAATAATGAATGACTGTAAGAAGTGTCGATGACTCATAGGACTTGATGGCCTAGCAACTTCAGAGGTCTTCAGCTGGTATGAAACAACTGCAATTGTCACATAGTAACACTCACCGTAACATGAGATTTTGCTGAAGTCGAATGTTGTGGGGGTCAACGGAATTAGAAAGCAATGATGATTCTCTCTGTGTTGTCTGAGATTCCTCATTGAAAAGGTAAAGAGAGTCAAGATACTACCACTCTTCTGGAAATGGTGGTGATGTCGAGATGAAGGGAGACGCGACATTAAGAAGAAAAGGGATTTTTGAAATCCATTGAGTACTGGGTGATATCAGGTACTGATGGGAAACTTGGATGAAGTCAAGACAATATGGGACTTAAGACTTCCCTTGGTTGGGGTGTTGAGGGATGATTGTCAGCAACCGTAAAACTGGATCTAGTGTTAGGGGGACGACTAGATATGGGGTTAAACTGTGCCGAAGGCTAACAAAGTGGGAAAACTCAGAGATCATGGGTACATGGATTTGGGATATTCAGGGTTTTTTAACGATGTTGATATGAAAAAAGGGTGGATGTCCCAACCAAGGGAGACATGGGTTGCTTTTCCAGTTTAAAAGAAGGCCATTGAGGATGATGACTAAAAAAGTGATGCATATGTTGGAAACAAGGGATTTATACAATTACCAAAGGAATAAAGAATAATTTGGGTTGATTATTCAGATACAAAAATGGGTGCCCCAATGAAATATGGCTTGGCCTTCTTAGGGAACAATTTTTTGAAAGCGAACTGGTGGAGGGTGGGGGCCCCATGGGTGGGTTTCTGTATTAGGTAAGTGGATGGAGGAAAATATGAAAATGGGAAAACTGATGGTGGATGAGAGGGAGGGATAATGAAATTACGGGGGTGCAGTCAATATAACCAAGTGTAGGATGATATGACGCGGGATTCCATTGGGAAGGTTAGCAATATGATGAGAAGAAGTATGGGGTTCATTCTCATAAGTGAAAAATACTATCGAGACTCCAAACCCTAGGGGGTGAAATCAACATGAGTGTCAATTTTCCAAGGGGAACTATGAATGGGATAAATCATGTTGGGGAGAGTACCATCAGATGATAGTACCAAAATATTGCATAGGTAAAGATACTACAGAGCCGAATTAGGGACCTTAAAGGGAAATGTCATACGGTGTGACTAGGATATGCAATTATTAACACAGGGAGTAACTACATGCCAGTGTCATACATATACCTAAAGGAGATGTAAGCTTGTTGAACAAGTACCTGCAAACATAAAAACCAAATACCCAACGTGAACAATATTTGATGATAAAGAACATATAAGAATTTTTTGATAAAAATGAAAGTGAGCATGCGTACCTGAATGCGGCGTGAGAAAAATGCTCCTACGAGGAAAACTGTGGATGATAACCTAGGGAATGTGAATGTGTAGATGGTTGGATCAGGATCTCATGGCTGAGAATGAATCAGAAAATAGAGGTTTTGCGATCCTTTAACAGAAGGTGGAAGTTGGGAAAAAGGGCCTATAAGTGGATGGTGGGCCCATAATGCCACCTCATTTGTACCTGTCAATATTCCAGATCTAACGAGAGAGCTATGAGGAGATTTTGAGATTATGGGAGCATGAGGCTACCGATTTGGGAGCAGTGAGAGACAAGCTAGTAGCCCTATCATCCTACATTTTTTTTTTAATTTGATAGATTGTAGGTAGTATTATAACCCTAATTTGCACCATACATGCTTACCTAGCATCAAGCCATCTCAGATCCCTTCTTTTCCAAACCACTGCTGAACAAACTCTTTAAAAAACCTCTTTTATAAGGGCCCACGAGCCATACTCCATTACTGCATGCGTGTACATGTTGGATAACCTAAAACAACCCACGTGGACCGACAAAAGCACGAAAAAAGGAAAATTGCCAAAGAAACACACAAATTTGGGTGAGTTAACTAAAAATCTCAGCCATGCATGGCCGAGGGTTCATCCAAATACCTAGCTTCTTCTAGCCTATAAAAGAAGGGTTAGGGGTACCATTTGGAGAAGGAAAAAAAGAGTAAAGAAACTCTACCTTATTTCATATTCCCATTGTCCCAACCCTTTAGCCATCCTTGTGCAAAGAGAGATACAAAGAAAAGAAGTTGGAGGACAATAGAAGAGGAGCCCAGGATTAGGTTCATGGAGCAATGACCAGATTCATCATTGTAAGTTGACTTGTTGAAGTTAATAATAAAGAGATACTTTTCCTGTCCCACAATATAAGGTTTTCATATACTTGTTTACTGAATCTCTAACCCATCAGTCTATATATCAAGTGAATGTGGAGTTTGTTGTTTGTTTTGTGTGAATGCAGGTCATCTTTGGGAGGAGAGATGCAACCAACAAGCGATCAAGCATAAGGAAGGATCTACATCAAACGCCCGAAAAAAGGTACGCTCACTTATCTATGTATCTGTTTGAGAATAATGGGGATTAGATCTGGGACGTTGGTAGAAAGTAGAAATCTTTAGGTCTTTTCTGCATACATAATCTAACCCTAAGTTCTAGTCCATAGAGATATTTCCCACCACAACAGAATTGGCGACCATACTGGGGATATCTCTAGGGTTCCTAAAATTTTATTTTTTGGGTAGTTTTAAAAGACTGGTTTTCTTGCCTGTTTTTTTAGTTTCTGTAAAGTCTGAGATAGCATAGAATCTGATTTTCCATACCAGTTATCTCTGTTATTTTCTTGACTGTGTTTTTCAAGACCCATAGAGGTACACGTGACCTGCATAAGGTCTACGCGCATGTACCCCCGCCCTACTCTCTTACAGCCCGTGTGTGAACGCTAGCTGAAGAAGTAGCAGTAGCATGTAAATTCCATAAATTTTTTGAGGCAGTCATCCTCTTCCCTGTTAGAATCAGTCAATTTCAGGGGTTTTCTAGAACTCTGTATAAGTCTTGTTTATTTGCAGTCTTATCTCAGATTGGTTTGTTTTACGAATTTTTTCCTTTCATTGTTTGCATTTTTTTGTTAAAAAGAGTGTCTAAGCCTTCAAGGGATCCTGGTTCTCAATATCAGTGGTCTCTTCCTGGTTTGGATTGTCTATGTTTATTTTGTTTCATATTTTTAGAGATACACACATCCTATATAAGGCCAACACATGTGTACATGCCCTCTGGCTTTACACAACTCGCATTCACACGCTTGCTGTTGGATTGTCAGTAATGTGCTTGTGCAGGATAGTTTTTGTTGAGGGTAAGGCAGTCATCCTTTCCCTTGACAAGAGTTATACCTCTCAGGTTTTTGAATCTCTGTCTTAGCAGTCAGTAGCTTAGGATTGATGTTAGCCTTAGCTTGCTTTTTCTCATTTAAAAGTTGTCATAATAAAAAAAAAACAAATTCTTTAGGGTTTTTAGACATGTGTGAGAATCATCTTTTAAGTTGCTAGTGTGTGATTTCTTGAAGTGATTCTTTGCAATCTGCGATTAGGCCAGAAATTTTTTTCTTGGTTTTTTACTTGTTGGTATTTTTCCTTTTTTCTTTATCAACATTTAAATAAATAAAAAAT
This sequence comes from Picea engelmannii, assembly GCA_009831015.1. Lineage (NCBI taxonomy): Eukaryota > Viridiplantae > Streptophyta > Pinopsida > Pinales > Pinaceae > Picea > Picea engelmannii. Next base: position 385,710 of record ML792096.1, on the reverse strand, counting down.
CTCTTTCATTTTCTTGTTGGTTGGAGAGTGTGATTTTGCATTATTAACCAGGGAAAAGTCTTTTATTTCATAAGTCTTTGCAGTTTACTTAGATCGTAAGTAGCTCGTAGTCGAGTGAAATTATTTTTGAGTTTGTTGTCCAAAAATCTTAGACAATTAAATTTTTTTGAAAAGTTGTTGAAATTTTGCATTAAGTGAAAGTTGTTGTTTCCAGCTTTTTATTCATTTTTACTTTTGTATTTTACACATCATCAGTTTCACTTTCATACCCCTTGACATAAGACAATCCATAAAATTAACACTAAATCTAAAATTTATTAGACTTTGATGTTTGTAGGGTTAACCAACTAGTTTAGGATTAGGGCCTTGGATTAGGTTGGAGAGGAAACTCTTCAAGGCCATTAAAATAAAACATTGGAGTCTGAGTTAGGGAGTGTCCAAATTCAGTATCGTGAAATTTATCTGGGACCCCCCTCTAACATAGGGGATAAACACGAGGTCGCGTGCGGAAAGGTAGAGGAGATAACCCCTCCAAAGCTGGACCAATCATAGCAGAGAACACATATAGAGGGCTTGTCTTGGGATTCTGTTGATTGCATTTTCCATGGGGCTTCGTGGGTCTCAAATCCATTCAAGGTCGTCAGTTGTCTTCCAGACCACTTTATCTCAATATCTTTGATAGGTTTTGGGCTCGATACCCTATTCATTGTGGTCTACCTGACTTTCGACTGTACCCACCTGGCGACTGTTCGCATGCTGGCAACCTAGTTGCCTATCTTTTTTAGGGACATACACAAGTGACTGCAAGGGTATACCTCAGTACCTAGAACATACATCGGGCCATGCTTTGCAGAGTATACCCGGAGGGTGCTTCTGTGTTCGATTTGCACTTGCATTGGTAAGTTTCTCTAGTGTTGGTTGTTGTAACTGTTCTTCCAATTAATTTAGTGTTTGCCTGTCTTATCTTATAGGGACTTTTTTTAGTGTGTGTTACTTTTGAACGTTTAGACTACCCTAGAGTGTCTTTGATATTCTCACACAGTGGAGGATCACGAGCTCCACTGGTCACGAAGGCTTCTTGGCCTGCCGCTGGCTACACTTAAGCCACCCCCGCCACCATTAAGGTGAAAGCTAGACCAACAAGGGTCTTTTGAAGCGACTGAGTCATAAGAAATTGTGCCCGACCAACATCCAGAGGAATCAACCATATTAGACCTTGGAGTGAAAGATTTTGGTTTGCTTGAAACTTTTACCACTGATCTTTCGGCACCCACCATCGTATCGATTTATCCTTACGAGTGCTAGACAGTGTTGCACGCAACAATGGAAAAAAATGTTGTTACTCCTTCTGGAAACTCTTCAATTCCCACTACGGTTGTCACCATAGGAGAGTTTTCACCTCCTAGCCCACCATCACCAGTCTGAACCACCATGGTCTCGACCGCCCCTACATGGCATAGTGGTTCGATCTCGTCTTTGGCAGTGGCCACAACCCCTTTCACTCCAAGTGCGATAGGCCCTCCATTCTCATACGGGATGCCTAGTTCAGGTACAAGTCTTATAGGTTCCTACTCCACTTTATAGACTTTAGGTCTTGGGGTAGGGAGCTCTAGTGCTCCTCTGCAAGGTCACATGGGGGCCACTCCTTCTCCTTTTAACACTTTTCCTTACAGAGGAGGTCATATACATCCTTCATCCCCTTCACTCAGTGGCTCGCATCAGCAATCCATTGGGCAACCTACACACCATAGTTTATTTGGAGCAGGGAGTCAAGGACCACCTTCACATAATATGCCAGTAGGTTTGACACCATTTTCTTTGATCGGAACGTTTGGTAAAAACGCCTTCTCATCAGTCGCCTTCCCGACTAGGGGCAATCCTAGTTTTGGACAACCTATTCCTATGCAAGGTACTATTCCTGCACAGGGGGCACACCTAGGAACTTTTTCCGCATCAGGGCCTTGGAATTCTTGGCAGGGATCGGTACCCTTGTCTAGAATGTCGATCTAGGGTAATTCTTTCCACAATCAATGGAACCTCAGGAAAACTTCTATGGCTATCCCCATGGGACCAACATGGGGAAACCCTTCCCAAAGTCCTTCGAATGTAATGCATGCCCGACCATCTATGTCCTATTTTGGAAATCAGCTGATGATGTCTCCACATACGCAAAATCCATACGTTGGTCATGGCCATGGTTTCTACCATAATCCAGGCCAACAACTGAACTTTTCCTGGAAACCTGGTGCCAGTCAAACTCTAGGCCCCTTTTTCCCAGGTTATCACCAACAACCCAAACTACCCTTCCTGGAAACTTTGCACTTGCCATATTTGACACGGTTTCTAAATGACCCTATTTGTCACAATCTGCGTTGGCCTCCTATGCCGACAAAGTTTCCTTCAGACATCCCAAAGTTCGAAGCCAAGCCTAACAAATATCCAGGAGATCATGTGACTACCTTCCAAAGACGTCGTCATGTTGGGAGTATTCTCCGAAGAAGATGCCATCATGAGAGCTCAACAATTTGAGATCATCTATTCTCGGTCCGGTTTATTATACAACATCTTTCCAGATGTGCCACGCTCAATACTTGATAAAACCAAACAAAGAGATGGACCACATACCGATGGTATTGTTGGTTCAACAAAAACAAATCCCACTGAGCAATTGACGAAGTAGTTGTAGCAGTTATCTATACAACACATAGTGGCCAGCCAAACTAATACTTTGGCTACTCCCCCTACCAAAATGTTGGAGGTACACACAGTGCAATCGACTAACCCAAAGGCCACCCAACAACCTGAAGGAAAGAAAAAACAACGAAAGAAGGGTAAGGGGGATAAAAAACCTACCAATAATGATGGCAGGGACAACACTAAGAAACAAAAGGTGAGGTATCCATGCAGCTTGTGCATGGAAGACCACCTGACCCACCTATGTCCTCGGTTTGCAGAAGCCCAAAAGTTTGTGACACAACAATAGCCTGCTGTGTTGACCAATCCATTTCAAAATGGGAAAAATCTAACCCAAGCCTCTGCAAGCATGGAAGGGGGCAGCTAAGAACCCTCTTCGCCTGCGAACAACCCCGCATCCGCAAACATATATATGGTGAGGGGTGATGCTTTTATATCGACTAGAGCGCATGACTATAGTAAACCAAGCACTTCTGAGAAGGGTAAAAAATATGAACTCCCATCTCTTCCTCTACAGATTGAGAAGCCATTGAGCGAAACAATGAAACACATTCCCAAAGGCACCTTCAAAAAATCTTCTCATAACCCAAACGCAAGGGCCACCCAGAACTACTATGTGGAGGAATATTTATCACAAACCCCTTGTGCGATGTCCACTTTGGAGGTCCTCCAAAGCTGCCCTTCCCAGAGGAAATCCTTGTTAACTACTTTAGGATCTACCGAGACTTGTAATCCGGGTACCATCATGCTGGATAAAACCAACTTAAAACCTCGTCTGCCTTACCATGTAGCTGTTGTAGGAAAATATGCCTGCGGACAAGTAGATCGACCTCTAGAGCTTGACCTTAACCCTAGACAGAAAAATGCTTAACGTGGACACTGAATTTCTCTCAAATCTATCTAAACTAACACATGAGAAGGAAGGATGATAGAAGTACCTGTTATCGACGTTTGTCCCTGCACGCTCCAAGTTGCACTCCAATCTTTTGCTCCTCGCTGAGTTCTGCGGACAAAGCAAGATACAACTACTTCCTACTCTATTGATATTAGCTTGAAAATAGATCTATCATTGAATGATAAGTTTATGTAACATCAGACACAAACTAGAAAGAAACAGGCCAAGCGTGTCATATTGATGAGAATAACGACAGCAGTACTTACAATCGTAGATGTGAATGTGACAGCTTCATCAGGTCCTCTTCGTCTAACCCTTGCCTGAAAGATCCAAGACCTGGATGACAGCAGCTTCACTAATCAATCTCCTTTGGCTGACTGTAAGTTTCCTCCAAGATCATAAGTTTCATATGTTTAATTCTTCCCCCTTTCCACCATCATAGAGCCTGCTTATATAGGTTGGGAGGAGCCTAACCTCTTGAGTTATGTTTAGAACCAGTTGGGAACCTTCTCCATAGATCAGGGATTTGTTGATGAGAACAAGAATTCGAGCACAACAGCCTCCTAATCTCGAATGTTCCTTCCCTTATTCTTCTCAATGGGCTAACAACTGACCCAGAATAGGGAGCGCTCCTTCAGAAGGGTTCTTAGAGCATTGTAGCGCTCTTTGGCAGGCCTTAGAGAAGCGCCAACACTCTTAATATGAGCAACACTCCTCCAAAAGGGTCTATGGAGCATTATAACGCTCCCTAAGACATTATAGGGGAGCGCCAGCGCTTCTGCAGCTGCTTTAGGGGAGCGTTCCCTCTCCAAACCTCAGTTTCAGAGCTCTTTTCAGGTGTCAAGATTCTTTTGATCCCAGCGAACCAGTTCTCTCCCTTCAAATGAGTCATATGATGTGCCATAAGTGATTCATTAGTGTTGTTATCACGGTATCATGTTTGACCTTCATTTGCGACACCAGTGATCAACTTGCGACACTTGCGAAAGTTGATAGGGAAGATGCGACACTTACGACAGTTGATAGGGACAATGCGACACTTATCCATATGAACAATTTTGACGTGTAACAGAATGCCCCCCAAAGTATGAAGTCAGAAGATGTGAATTGATGACTGAAATGCTTTGTAGACGTTCAAGCAAGGGTATAGACTCAGAGAACCTGACGAAAGATGCACACAAACATCCAACAAATATCATGACATGTTTCAAAACCCAAGGCAGGCATACCTATGCTTGGATGATTCAAGACTCAGTAGGATATGGATGCCATAAAATACACTGCGGATCCATAATTGTATTGATAACAAGGGTACAGCCACCGAGAATACACTGTGGATCTATACTTGCATGAAATGAACCGATCGTAGCCACGAAGAATACACAGTGGATCTACGAGATGAAAATACGTAGCCACGACCAATACAAAGTGGATCTATGTAGCAGTATATGTGCTTTTAGTCCAGAGCTCCTTCGCAACCTGGGCGAGGTATATATCAAAGTAAATTACTCACCCCAGGGTCTTCATACCAATCCCAACATGGTACGAATCTGACCATGTGAATAGATGTCTTGGTGTCGAACATGGCAGAAACCATTTGATTACCGGTCGATGAGGTAAACCATTAACAAGTGCGAGGGAAATCACCATTAATTTGAATGATTCCCAAGGTACCTTAGTACATTCCACCAGATGTGAATAGATGAGCTAAAGTCAAACATTTGTGGAATCATTCGATCAAGGGTCAATGATGTAAACCCACTGTCGAATGTGAGGAGGCCTGCCATTGAGGCATGCAGGTCCCATAGTACTAAATGGTTTCTAAGCCTAATTCCTGGATCATGTGTCGAAGTCGACAGGAATAGACTCGCCGAGGGAGGGCCTTGATGTATCCCCCATCAACGAAATGGAACGGAAATGGAGATGTAATTGGTAGATCAAGCGAACATGGACTGACATAGGTTTTGAGGCAAGATATTTGGGACGGTTGACTCTCGAGGCGGATACTTCCCTTGAACACTGAGGCACAACAACGAAACATGACATGGACCAAAACTATGCAGTGGGTACCGTGACTTGCGTCGGGTGACTCAAAGGAGTGAAAGTAAACTCAGAGGATTGACTCAGTGCAGAGGTTCAACGGATTATGATGTATGCAAAATAACAAAGTGTCGTGTTCAAGGGCGACTCTAAGAAGCACTAGATGATGTTCTCAAGAGACTGCTTGTCTTGCTCCTTTCAATTTTTCCCCCATCCAGATAGATGAGTACCTCTTTTTAATTTAATGAGCTCGAGGAGGATAACACATGCTCGATATAACTCACCTTCGGTAAGTTCCTCTTCCTTTGTTTAACGAACCAAAATAAGTAAGGGTTCGTTCCCATATGGGCTTGTCGATGTGTGCTTTAACGAGTCCAAAGACATAAAACTCGAAGGTTTTTCAGGATTATAAAGTTTGGAAAAACACTTAAAAGAGAACTCTCTCAGTTCCTTTTTCATACAGTAGTCCAACGAGACCAAAAAAGGGTTAAACTATCGCTCGCAAGACGCTCTTTCTGACCTTTTAACGAGTATGAAAGAAAGCAAGATCACTCGACAATCTTTTCATATTTAGAGAGTCTAAAAAGGGTCCAAAAAAGTGATAAAATTTTACCCGATTATGTTCTCATATTGTCGAGCTCGAGAACGAACTAAGACTATGCTCGTAAATATGACAAGGTGAATAATTCATTAGAACTGCCAAGAAGCCTGCAATGTCAAAAGCTGCAAACCGGATATTAGCGAAGCCATTTACACCATT
>ML792096.1:341153-360605 GCA_009831015.1 Picea engelmannii | reverse complement strand
CACTTTTATCAAAGGGGGTCTTTTGGCTCCAGAGTCAATTTCCAAATCAACAATAGTGATAATGAGCTGCCAGCTTCTATATATAGACTTTTTGGCCTCTTTTTGTCATTTTTTTGGCCTCCCTTATCATTTTATTTAAGCCAAAAATCATTTAGAGTGATTCAGGAGTTGCATGGGAGGGATATGATACGGTATCAGGACAATTTTTTGGAGTTTTAGGTCATTTTTGATGATTCGTGAATAAATTTTTCGAGGATCAACTTGAGCATGTAGGTTAGGTTTCTACCACGCCTTTTGTATCTCGTATTTTTCCTTTTCCATAGGATTGATCCCACCAGGTTGTGACACAGAACCATCATAGTTGCTTTAGAAGTGTCATGACTTGGAGGTAGATCTTACTGGAACATGGATGCCCTAGGTAGATCCTGGTTGCATTTGGGAGTCCTAGTTTTTCCTGATTACGAGTTTGAGCCTCATTTGCATGCTTCTTCTTCACTCTTGACTTCACCCTCGGGACTCCCAAAAAACTTTACGGGTCTTCTTTTAAGCCCTTTTCAAACCCTCTCAACATGAAAAAATTGTTGAGTGATATTGTGGCCTTTCACGCTCGTTCAACTGAAATTTGAAGTCACGTCTGTCCGGCGGTAGTTTACCCCTTTTTCGGTCCAGACGGTCAACTGTGTGAACAAAGGTATACTCTATGGAACTTCAGTTCTCTAGAAGAGTACTCTCAGGTATAATTTTAACCCCTTTTCAGGCCTGAGAGACTAAATTTACAAAAAAGGAACCCCCACAGAGTCCATAGTTAAGCTCTTTTTAGACTCCCTAAAATTGAAAAGATCATCAAGTGACCTTATTCTTTCACACTCGTTAAACTGGTCCAGAAGAAAATTCTTGACGGAGTCCATAGTTAAGCTTTTTTCAGACTCCTTAAAAATGAAAAAATGGCCGAGTGATCTTGTCTTTATCACACTCAATAAAATGGTTTTGAATAGACATCTTGTCGGTGCTAATTTACCCCTTTTTTGAACCAACTAGACTACCTTTGAAAAAGGTACCCCAATGGAGTCTCCTTTTACATTTTTTTAGGCTCTCTAAATATGAAAAACCGCCGAGCTTACCTTCTCTAGGCTCGTTAAACTTACATCGAAGGACGTTACCATTGTGTGTTTTGTTAACCGCATTTTCATACCTTATACACCATCCTTGTATCACTTTTCTTCTACATCTTAACACCCTTGGCCCCCGAAGGATTTTTCCCGAGTATCATTATTCTGAACATCAGTCTTGTCCTTGAGCCTTGAACTTGTATGTTTGTAACACTGATTCCTCCATTGTAACGTAACATTCCTTTATTATTGAAAAAGACATAAAAATCAAATATACCCCAAAAAGAGGAAGGGAAAAGTATTTTCTTTATTGGCAGCATAATGAGTCGCATAATCTAACCCTAAGTATTACACTCCTACTTTGAGTTTTGAAGATTTTGAATTTGTTGCTCGAGCTCTAAAGATCTCATCTCCAACCATCAGGTTGTATCAGCTTCTAGAAGATGGATACTCTATATGTATATTTTTTTTTTATTTCGAGATGTAGCTCTGTTGTGTATTGTTCGTGACTACACTTTATATAGTTATTTGACATGGATCTGCAGTGTATTTGATTGGTACCCATGATTCTATTTTATCTCGATCATGGGTATGCTCGCCTTGGTGAGACATTTGTTATTTTACAGATGGCACCTCCCGATTCCTGGTTCCTAGGCTCACTTGTTTGGCACATCAGTAAAGATTGGTAATGTATTTCGGCCATCAGATGCTCTTTTGAACTCACACATTAGGGGGCATCTGTTATAACCCTAATTTTCACCATACATGCTTACCTGGCATCAGGCCATCTCAAATCCCTTCTTTGCCAAAGCACTACTAAACAAACTCTTTAAAAAACCTTTTTTATAAGGGCCCACGTGCCCTACTCCATTACTGTACACATGTACACGTTGCCTGACCTAAAAGAGCTTACGTGGACCGACAAAAGCACGAAAAAAGGAAATTTGCCGATGGAACACACAACTTTGGGTGAGTTAACTGAAACTCTCGGCCATGCATGGCTGAGGGTTCATCCAAATACCTAGCTTCTTCTAGCCTATAAAAGAAGGGTTAGGGGTACCATTTGGAGAAGGAAAAAAAGAGTAAAAAAACTCTACCCGATTTCATATTCCCATTGTCCCAACCCTTTAACCATCCTTGTGAAAAGAGAGATACAAAGAAAAGAAGTTGGAGGACAATAGAAGAGGAGCCTAGGATCAGGTTCGTGGAGCAGCGGTCGACTTCATCATTGTAAGTTGACTTGTTGAAGTTAATAATAAAGAGATACTTTTCCCATCCCACAATATAAGGTTTTCATATACTTGTTTATTGAATCTCTAACCCATTATTCTATATATCAAGTGCATGTGGAGTTTGTTGTTTGTTTTGTGTGAATGCAGGTCAGCTTTGGGAGGAGAGTTACAATCAACAAGTGATCAAGCATAAGGAAGGATCTACATCAAATGCTCGAAAAATGGTACGCTCACTTATCTATGTATCTTCTTGAGAATAATGGGGATTAGGTCTGGGACGATGGTAGAAAGTAGAAATCTTTAGGTCTTTTCTGCATGCATAATCTAACCCTAAGTGCTAGTCTGTAGAGGGATTTCCCACCACAATAGGTAGGGGCTATACAGATGACTGTATAGGGGTTTTTAAGGTTAGGGGACCAAAAGTGCACAGGAAAAGAGGGAATACTCACACACGTGTCAGCAAGTAAATCTTAGTTTCATGTACATTATGTGCGAGTTTTTCCAATACACTCGCACATGATGAATGCGTGACTGTGTTGGGAAATCCCACGCATAATGTGTGGTTGTGCTTGAGGCAATAGCATATGTGAGAACGTGATTAGGAAAGACAGGCGCACATAGGGTGCATGCATGTTCAAGTGATAGTTATGGACTTGTGCGCAACTGTGGGTAATGAAAATGTGCATTAGTGTGAATCTGTTTGAAGAACAGTCATGCATAGATGTGCAACTGGATGGAGGAAAGTTGCGCATTGTGTGGAGCCTCCGGGTTGGATGAATTTTTGAAAGTTATGATTTTTTGATGGATGATCTTGATGATCATATGTTTCTGGGTAGATGCAGGTGATGAACATAGTCTAGAGAGGTACGTGTTGTATCTGTTTATGTTGATTTTGGTAGATAGAATTTATCAAATATATATATGGATGTTGACATTATATCAGTGTTTCTTTGCATATGTTGGACCCCGAGGGCGAGAGGAAGAGGTTTTCTAGGATCTGGCTCAACAGGATCCCACAGAGCCGAGGGTTGGGCAGAGGCATCGGCGAGATGATGTCAGTGCAGGACCATCCATAGAGCCACAGGGAGACTCTGAGGTCATGCTAGAGGATCTGTAATGACGGTTTGAAAAGGTTCTTCAAGGTGTTCCTGAGGGCATATGGGCCCACATCTAGGATGAGGAGGTACTAGAATAGTGTGTTGGGGTACCGATAGAGAGGAAGACGTTGATCTGTAGAGAAATAGTGGCGGGGGAAGCTATGACTGATCGACTACCTCCTGGAGCTAGAGGCCCCCTAGCTGGTGGGGCACCTATGGATGATAGAGGAACTAGGGTGGGAGCTTTAGGGGTACCTTGAGTGCCGAGTTTTGTATGTACGGGTTTGGGAGCCTGATTTGTAGAGGGTGGTTGAAACCCATTTGTGTACTCATAGGGATGATGGGACTCATGATCCTATGGGTATTTGCATATATACTTTTGTAAAACATTTTATGACCTTGATGATATATATGATGGATACATTGATCATGCGTGTCTTTATGTTTTTGTGTTTTATGATTTATGATGTTTATTTCTATCTTTTGACAAATGAATGATGCTATGTGTATCATGTTTTTAATGTGATAAATGCCAATATAATACTAGGTTAGCCATGTGATATGGTACTTGATTGTGGTTTCTTGAAATATGTGTAAATGTGATGGAATCAAAGTCTTGAGATAGAAGTCTAACTTGCAAGTATTTGCGGAAGAGGAAATGATCATGAACATGATACACATTGTTGAGATATAGGAAGACATGGTGGGAATCTAATAGAACACTAAGTTAACTAATGTGGCGGTGACTGGCCTTGGTGAGGAGACCAATGATAGTGTCATATTCAACTTGGTTATTGGTGGTGGGGCCTAAGCATATGCCACAATAATGGAGCAGTATATGTGAGAAAGTATAAAGGGCCCAAGCGGCCAAAGCGAGATTCTGGGTCCAACGGCTGGCACCATCAGCGTAACCAATGTGGTAGGCTGACAGATGATGCATCTGTCAATAACATGGGTGATATATCATAAATGAGGAGTGGTGGAAGTAAGGAAGACTAAAAAATCTACAAATGTGTACAAAGAGAAACCTAAGGTAGGGGGCTATGCTTAGGTGTAAAAATTGTTCAAGTACAACCTGTTGATAGATTCTTTGAGAGGATATCCATTGGGGGAGGCCAATATGTAGGTGTCTTTAGTGAGGCAATGTTGGATGATGAAGGGGCCACATCATAATGACTCAAATTTCCCATGGCTGAGAGTGTCATGGGAGATATCATAGGCTAACATGAGATCACCTTCATTGAATGAGAGAAGGTTGACATGGTGGTCGAAGGTGGATTTGGACCATTTTTTAGCTGCCTCATTGTGTTGTAATGAAGACCGAAGGTCTTCATCAAGTGACTCTAAGGTCAGTAGGTGTTGCTCCATTGGAGCAGTGCCAGGTAAGAGTGCTATGGTAGTGCGTAATGTTGGGATTTCCCACTCGATAGGGAGGGTGGCTTCGATCCCATGGACAAGGTGGAATGGTGTAAAACCGATGAAAGTTTTGATTGCCATGCGATAAGCCCATAAAGTGGAAAACAACATGTGATGCAAGTTGGTATTATGTTTGTTGACGGTGAATTGTAGCATGGTTTTGAGGACTCTATTGACCACCTCGACTTGTCCATTGGACTGAGGCTATTATGGGGAGGAAAAATCATGGTTGAAGCCTAATTTGGAGGAGATTTTTGCAAATATATCATTCTGAAAGTGTTTACCATGGTAAGAAGATAATTGTTGTGGGACTCTGAACTGGGTAATTACATGGTTGAAGAAAAAACTTGTTGTTGTGTCAACATTGTTTTTAAATGTGGGCATGGCTTCGACCCATTTGGTAAAATAATCCACTTCCACGACAATGTACTTATGTCCATTAATGGATGGAGGATGGAAAGTCATGAATTCTATGCCCCATTTACATAAGGGGTCGGCTGTGATAACTAGGTGTAGAAGAGTTGGTGGAGCTCGTGCTTTGTTTGCATAAAGCTAGAATTTATCGCATCGCTTGATAGCGTGGATGCGTTCATGAATAAAATTGGGACATAAGTAGCATGCTCAAATGATTTTTGGTGTCGTGGACATACCCAAGAGGTGACCACTGCAAGTGTCGTGGTGTAAATCATTCAAGACTCAGTCGGCTTTGTTGATGGTAAGACATTGCTGAAGGATGGTATCAACTCCTCGTCGGTAAAGAATGTCCCTAATGAGGAGGTATTAGGGAGCCTAATGGAAAATTCATCGACAATCATTGCGAGAGAGGTGAGATCCAAAATTTTGTGTACGAAGGTAGATGAGGAGGTCTCCATACTATGGGTCATCGGAGGGAATGAAGAAGAGGTGTTTGTCAAGGAAATCCTTATTGTTTTGATAAGCTTTGGCATCTGAGGGAAAATATATAATGAGTTCATCTAGGACAAGATATTTCTTGCTTTTGGGAGTAGAGAAATCTATATAATAATCTTGAAGGATAACGATCCATCAGGAAAATTTGTCATTGATCTACCATCGACTGAGAAAGTATTGCATGGGATCAGAATCTTCTATGACCTTGGTCATGCGAAGAAGAATGTAATGTCGCATGTTTTAGAGTGCGAGCAACCACTAATGCGATATTTTCATCATGATTGTAATTCAGGGGTGGTACTAAAATATTTTTACTAATATAGTAAATCACATGTTCACACCCACCATCTCCTAATGGGACGAGGAATCCTGCGACTGAAACAACAGAGGATGATAAGTAGAGGATGTAATCACAATCATATTATGGGGGACTAATCAGAGGCGCATTGGATAGAGAAGCTTTTAAATCATCAAAATCTTCTTAAGAATGTTCTTCCCATCAAAATGGGATATCTTGAAGCAATAAGCGGAGAAAACCATGTGTGCGAGTGGCATAGTTGGGGACAAAGCAACGTAAAAAGTTGGCTTTTCCTTGCAAGCTCTGTAGTTGGTGTAATGTCCTAGGTGGTGGAATTTCTATGATATATTGGACCTTGAGGGGGTCCATAGTGATGTCGTGTTTGGAGACAATCAACCCAAGGAGGCACCCAATAGTGACGGAAAAAATACACACTTGAGGGGGTTCAAGCGGATATTATATTGGCTACATCATTGAAAGAAATGCGTAAGTTGTCTAAATGTTGGGTTCGATTTTTGGATCAAGCGGTGAGGTCATCCAAATAAGTGAGGATAGTGCGAGCAAGATCATGAAAAATGTAGGTCATGGCCCGTCTAAATGTAGCACTAGAATTTTTGAGTCCAAAAGTCATGACACAATAAGAAAAGGTACCCGAAGGGGTTGTAAAAGCAATTTCGTATTGATCTGTTGGGTGGATCTGAATTTGATTGTATCCGGAGAACCCATCCATAAAGGATCATGCCTCATGACCGGCATAATCATCGATTATGTGGTAGATGAAAGGGGTTGGGAAGTTGTATTTGGGACAAGAATGGTTGAGGTCGCAAAAGTCGGTGCACACATGAATAGTTCCTTATTTTTTGTAAATGGCGACGAGGTTGAAGACCCAAGAAGTGTGTGCAATGGGGTAAATGAACTCAGTTGTGCATAACTTGTCAATTTCGGATTTGATAGCCGAAAATTTGGATGGGTGTAGGGGGCGTTTCTTTTGACGAACAACGACGATATCCAACCATGTGTCGATTCAATGTTCGACTATAGAAGGATCAAGGCCAGACATCTCTATATATGACTAGGAAAAAATATCTCAGTATTCCTAAAAGAGAGCTTTGTAAGTGATGATTTCTTCATGCGAGCATGCGACGCCATTGATCATTTCTTCTATGATGCCCGATTTAATGGAAATTTCAATTTTGACTGTTGGGGTGATGTTGGCCATGTTTCATTCTTCAAAAGCATCGGGGGAAGGAATAGGGTTATTGAACTAGTCAACATGCCCCAGAGGAATAAAATCCTTGGTTTTGATCACGCACATGGAGGCTTGATCAAGAGGGTGAAAGATCTATTGTGAGAGGAAAAGTGTTCGATGATGGAGCACATTCCAAGGGAAATCAGGGGTGGTCAATTCTTCCAACATATCTTCATCGAAGTGGAAAATGTGAGAATACCGGGGATCCTGGGAGATGACAGGGGGAATTGTTAACAAGTAAGTGTTATTGTCCTCAAGGGACGCGGACGAAGAAGTGATATTATGTATGGGGTGTGATGGCTCGCTTGACATAAACCAAATGTCATGATATTGTGGATGGAAACTCATTTGCTCAAGGACTGATGAAGAAATATAAAGAATGTCAGTAATGTGAACCTCGGTAGGGAGAGCCTGAGGGGGCTCAAGTAGAGATGTGTGGCGTATTGTGGCTAATGTTTGGCAAAATTTAGGTAGAGTTGGGAAATGGTGAGTGTAATGGCCATATTTTGATAATATGGCACAAGCGAAACTAGTTCGTAACCATTTCTTGCGTGTGGTGTGTTGACGATTGAAAACGTCAACTAGTTCCACCCGCAAAGTGTTTCTAAAGCCTATTATTCTAAAACTAAATAATACTAGTAGGTGGGACCCCCTTGAATTATTTAGTTGTAGATCTATTCATTTTTTATGCTATGATGATGTGCTACAAATATTTACATGGTTGATGTTAATGTGGTTTCCATTGATATGATTTAAGCTTTAAGATGTCCCTTCATGATACTACATCTTGCTATTCATATATGGTATTTGGCCTTCTCACACCTACACAAAAAACATGTTAGTAAAGTCACATAAAGGGCAGTTTTGAAGAAGGAAAAATATTACAACGAGTACAAAGGAACCTAGTTCTGCAATACTACATGCATTTGTTGATTATTGTTAAACCTTAGCTAACAAGGAAATGGATATAAAAAATTGTTAAACTACATTTTTAATATATGCATATGGTGAAAATTTTGGTGACGCATCTTGGAAAGGAGGTAATGCAATGGTTATGCATTGGTAAATGCAATTGGTAGCTGATATACATGTGTTAATAATGTTGGTGGCTCATGGAAGTAATGGTTTTGAGATTTTTCGGTGATTATGCAATGGTTCGGGTTGATGTTGATCATGCTATTAGTGATTATTCTATACATGATTGTTTAGATTGTATAGTGGTCAAGCGATTTACTTGAGTTATATTAGGAATATAAACATGGGTGGCACATTTGGGAAAGTAACAATGCAAATGGTTGAATTGTTATACGAAACTCAGATTATGCTATGGTTTAAATATGTTGACATTCTTGATGCATTGGTTGATGAATGGTGGTAATGGGGGGCTCGTTGGCATGTACTGTGGAGTAAATGAGATACGGGTGGATGCGACGTGCATTTACTGCATGTCACCTTTACCCTTCCTGTTGGCCACCACCCTAGTCAGACTACTGTTTGATCTTGTTGTTGTGTTCGCGCTCCAGATTTTGGGTAGGGTGAAACCGCTTGACCACCTCCCATCTTAAGGATTTTGATTAACAAGTATGTCTCTTTTGGCCATTCTTGACTTCACTCTGGTTATGAAATAGTTTTGGCTCATTTGTGTAGGTTTGTGTTTGTCCTCAACGTTGCAACTGTGTGAAAGTTTGGTTTTAAATGGAAATGGATGGTTCTGTTGTAATGGTTTTAAGTCCATCGAAGTTGTTAGTCTTCCTGCGTGATAGTTCTTTGTTTCCACTGCGTTTTGGTTCAAGGGTTTTGTTTAAATCATGGATGGAAGGTTTCCTTCAAGATTCTAGGGTTTAACTAGATCCCTGTCATCTTGTTTCAACCCTGTCAAGGAACTGTCTCTCGTTCACAAGTGAATCATAATTCTTCTTGTGCGTACACCTTTGGCCTCGAAGTTTCACTGTAGTTAGTTCCGTTCATCCTGTGAAGGCTACCATGAAAACTCTTAACCCTGTAGAATGGAGTTACATAGGGAGGCTATCAATCCTGTTAAGTTGTTCCCGATTTTTGTGGTTTATTACTTCGAACAAGGGCTCACCCGTTGGTCGCATAACAGTCATGTTGGTATGGTTTTTATCACTACCTCTGTGATAATAGCGTGAACATTACATTTCCACTGCACTTCTAAAGTTCAAAGTCACCCACCTGATGTCAAAGAACTCAGTTTTTTTTAATGGAAGGGCCTCTACCCATTTCAATTGGATGCGTGGGTATACACAACTACCTCAGCTTGTTCGGTCGATTGATTTTTTTTTTTTACCACAGTGGAGAATTGTTGGTTGATGTACAGTCGCTACTTTTTGCACTTATGGTGATTTGGTCGATGGCTGGAATTGGTCACGAATGCTTGGGTTTGGTCACACAGGTCACGTCTTTGTATGGTATTTTTCAAATGAAACATGAGGTATGATAACTATGGGTTCCGTGGGGCCGAACGATAATCGAATTGGATAACTTTAGAAGGCATATCCACAACATCCTTGTGTTGTCGGTTGAATAATATTGAGTACGCACGACTTAATTGGATCACGGTGTGACTTAAACAAACCAACCACTTGTTAATGAGAACAGTCTCGACACGATATGTTGAGTTATTGTCGTGACTGTGTGTTTGTTGCGATAAGTGGAAATGTTGCATTTTGGAGTTGGGTGTTGCGCTCTGTGTGTAGTATGGATAGTGTTTTTTTATACTCAGCGATACCCTCAGTGTTTTAAGCATGTTATTTATTGCAATTTACCACTGTTGATGACAGTCGCGTTGGATATTTGGCTCGACTTTTAAGTTGCATTGAGTTGTTTTGTTTATAGTGGTATGGTTACGTTGCCTTGGAAATTTACTACTGCATATCCTATGTCTAAATGGTGGTTGTTGGTTGTATAGTCAATTTTCGTTTCAAGCGTGGCATGTGAAGTTTTGATTATTTTGATCTTTCTACTGCATATATATATATGGGAACGAATATCATTACAGATCTTGATTGGATCGATTACAGAAATAGTGAATTCATTATTATTTTGGAAACGCTACTTTTAAATATAGATGTGGATTGGGGAAATGTATGTCAGGGGTGGATGTTAATGATTACAGATTGGAAATGAGTGTTGTTGTTGATTGTTATAAAATGCAAAATGTGAGAATAAAGAGAACATAACCTCTTACAAATTGTTTGAATTACTTTTGTTTTGTAATGGAACCGTGTCGGATATTAATGGACAGTGAAATTAGGCATATACACAACAGTTATGACTCAGTCATCTGATTGTTGGTTGATGCATATTTTTCTTGCTGCAAAATATGTTATGGATTTATTTATTAATATCATGAACAATAAACATTTTTTCCCCTCTCATTATCTCATTTTATGCTAATTACAACCCCCTCACATATCCCATATTCATTTTGTTCACTCCCTGTTCTAATATTGATTGCAACCAAGAGAGTTTATGTGTTAAATGGATGAAGTGGCAATATCTTGAGTTCATTGCAGTAAGGTTTATTGGGTTTATTTACAGTTGATTGTTGTTGTTATTGAGAAGTGAACATTTCTTCTCCCCGTTCATTATATCATATTTTATCTCAATACAAACCCCTCACATATCCCAGAACACTGTTTACCCCCCTGCTCATTGATTAATGTTAGGAAAATTTGCATGGATTGGATTGCATGAGCCTAATTTATTCTGAGCCAAATCTTTTTCGTCTTTTTAAGGAGTTGTCATGCATGGTTATTTAAAATACTATTTCTTATTCGTTAACATATGAAAGATAATTTTTTACAGTCGGGGAAGCCATGGTCGAGGAAACAAAGGTAGAGGTAACTAGAATCGAGGCCCAAGAAGGCCGAGGTTCTCTATACATTTTGATGCTGATTCAGAAGAGCTTGGCCAATTGTTTCATGCTGGATTCTTTAATTGGATTGGGCAGGGAATAGTCCAACTTAGGCCTAAAAGGCCTCCTTTCCAAGCCCCTCAAGCACTCGACATCCCTATGCCTCCTCATGTCTCTTTAAATCCTGAAGTCCCTGAAAATGATGGGTGGTAGGATATTGTTCACCCAATAGTCTCCAAACACCGTGGCTGGACCAACTTGACTTTGCCTGCTCCTCCACCTTTGAACCCCATTGTCCAAGCTACCCCTAACCACTCGCCAGTGAATTCCTCCCATGCCAACAAGAGATTGAAGACTGAAGCCCACCATGCATTTGATAAAGGAAAAGATATTGCTGCCCCTTCCTCACCCTCTGATGACTCCGACAAATCTGTGTCTTCACGAATGCATTTGAGAGACGATTGTTCCCATGTGATCAATGAGATAAATCCTAAAGGCTCTGCCTAGCCCAAGGAAAATTCAGGAAAATCAAGAGGTGACAGCAACAACCAAGGAAAGGTTGCATCATAGACTGAAAAATATGGTTTTTTATTTTTATGTTATTTATTGTTTTATGATGGTGGACTTCATGGATTTTGGAAAACATGTTTTATTTTGGATATATGATTATTATTTTGAAATATTTTCAAATTTCATGAGCTAAAATTGGAAAAAGAAAATATGTTTGAGAGGAGGCATAAGGGGTGTGGTTCCTTAACTAATGGATTATGTGATGATGGTTATGATTGTTATGAACTAAGAGAGTTACAAGGGGTCCCACCTACTAGTTATTATTTATTTATGACCCTATTATGATTATTACTCCCCCCCCTCCCCTAACTAAAGTTAGTTGAGTCTTTAGTTAGCTTAACTAATAAGTTGGTTCAACTACTTCAACCAATTCTAATTTGTTAAAATTAGAAGTAAGGGGAGGAACAAGAAGAGGATAGAAGCAGAAGCATGCTAAGGTTTTCTCTTTGAGTTTGTGTTGAGATAATTCAGTTTTCATTCATTCATATATTCATCATAGACTAATTCTCTTTTATGATAGAAGGGTCTTATTGTAGACAACAATATTTAGGGTTGAATCAAATCATTGAGACACTTTTTCTTCATAGGTGTTGATCTATCTATGATAGTCTGTGTAGACTTGTCTATTTGTGAATTAGTTTTCATGACTGACAAAGGCTATTGTGAAGAGTCGAGTGGGAAGCAATCTGTGGCAAGTTGATCCATCTTTTAGAGTTCAATTTTGGTTTTCTGTTAGAGGTCCTTTTGTATGTTCCATCGGGGATATCTAAGTTTGAATTTGGTCTAAGATTTATGTATGATATTTTGTAAAGAAGATGACTCTTTGGTGAATTGGAATGAAATAAAGGATTTCTTTATGTCTCAATTGTCTTGATTATCATCTTGGCATCTTTACTTTTGTTCATACATTTATTTCAGCAACTGATATGTTCAAAAAAATACATAAA
The DNA here is from genome assembly GCA_009831015.1 of Picea engelmannii. NCBI lineage: Eukaryota > Viridiplantae > Streptophyta > Pinopsida > Pinales > Pinaceae > Picea > Picea engelmannii. The sequence goes on along the minus strand of ML792096.1, from coordinate 347,901 downwards.
AAGTGAATTTCCAACAAGCTTTTTGTTGATAAAAGACTAGCCTAAGCACTTGTGAGTTAGGATATATATTTTTGTTGGCTATAAATATAGGGTGATATTCCCGTATACTTTACTTTAGCCAAGTAATGTCTAAAAATTCTTGATTAATATCAATTCATATGTTTTCCTCAAAATTTATTTGGTGACCATACTGGGGAGATCTTCGATATCTCTGGTTAAATTTTATAATCGATTTTCATTGATACATCTTTCTTTTTCTGATTTTGATTCTTTGACTCTTTTTATTTTAATGACTGTTGTTGTTGCAAGGAAGACCAATCTTGAGCCTGATCTCCAAGACCAGACCAACATTACTTTAAACCTGTTTCATACTATTTTAGACATTGTTAGGACCCATGCTAAGCTTAACCATTCTTGGGAAGCAATTGAATGAGATATTAGTACTGAAGAACAACTAGAAGCTAGATGTAGGCAACCTAGAAATGAACAGTAGCCTTTCCTTTCTTCAGTTTTGACCATTATTTCATGTCCTTTGACTCTCGTGCTTCTAGAAGAAGAAGAGGATTATGACCCGAAATCAGTCTGATTGTTGAGATAGGAAGGAGAAACATTGTGCTATCTTCCCAACAAAGTGCCCTAAGGAGAACATTATCTGACTCATCCATATCGTCTTTCTTTCCCTCATTTATCATCCACAAGATGGCATCTAGTGGTGGCTATGGTGGCACTGGAAGTGATCCATATTCCCAATCTTCATTTTCATCGGTGATTGGTAGCTTGTACAACCACCATATCCCCGTCCAATATACTATGAACCCCTCCAAAGTCATCAAGAAGTATGGAATTTTTCAGTTCGAATAAGACGCCACAACTACACTGTGGCATGTGTCCTCTCCTCTTAATCTAGCTCCTGCTACTTGTTCACTTCCAAAGTTTAAAGAGCATTTGCCTAAGTTTTCAGGAAATAATGTTGTCAGTACCAATGAACATCTAGTGGAATTTTATAATGGTTTTCATAACATAGGGGCCAATGCCAATGATACTTGCATATGCCTATTCGTCAATTTCTTGGAAGGGAAGGTTGCGACCGATTTCTTTGACCTTCCCCCTAAGATTTTGTCCACTTGGGAGGAATTAATTTATTGGTTCAGATCCACTTACAGACAATCCAGAAGCTCTGATGAGAAGTTAAGGGAGTACAATAACGTCACTTACAAAGATGGTGATACCATCAGGTCTTTCAACTTGCATTTCACCAAGTTGTATAATCAAATCCATGAACTTATCCTCCCTCAGAACCAAGCTGCCTTCATGCATTACTACAATGCATTTCATTCTCCTTACCATCACAGGCTTGAAGAAAAAGCCATTGATAATCTCGGTTCCGCTCTGCACACTTGTTCAGAGTATGAAGAACAACTTGAATGAACTTGTCTACCCTAGGGAGAATCAATTAGACAGAAAAACATGTCTGCTATCTTATAGCTAGTACAAGATATGAAAAATCATATCATACCATTTGAGTGGAAGGGTACTATCTCCCCTCTCACCCCTGGAGATTCATCCTCTTCTGCCCCTCCCTTTAGAAGTCCGGTTGAAAATAATTTTCATTCCAAAGCTATCCTGCTTGGTGTAACTTTTGCGAGGAACACCATGAAGAAACCACATGTGAGGTAAGGAAGAGTAGCAGAGACAATATCTTTGGTAAAATACCATAAGCCACTATCACTGTCCTAGATTTTTATGAGCCAAAAGATGTGATGGTTATCAATACTAGAAACAAAGACTATGCCCCAAAAGGAAAGTTTGACCCTTGCATTTCTTCTAGTCTGAGCTCATCCTCAACCGCTACTACGCCCCAGGTTCCTAAAATTCCTGAGAGTCAAAGAATCATTCCTTCCCCCCCTCTTCCAAATAAAACATATTGAATCAATTGGCTAACATCAAAGTAGATGAAACCCTCCTAGACATGGTTTCCATCCCTGAACAACATATGCATCTAAAACAATTCATGGAAGGAAAGGCTTCTGTTGTGGCCAATATTTTTGAGGAGGTAAGTGAAAAGGATTCTCCTATAAATAAAGTAGGTGTACATAACTCTAGATACCCTGTAAAAAACCCCCCTTTTTATATTTTTGTAAATATCATGGATAAAATCACCCATTGTTGCCTCATTGATGGTGGTTCATGCCCAAGTGTTATGTCGAAGATTATTATGGAAGATCTATTATTATCTTGTACAAACGAAAATGACTGAAGCATGATTTCCTATAATAGTCTAAAACAAACAACCATAGGTGAGATTAAAGACATAACCTTAGTCTTATGCACTCACCCCAAGATAAGGACAACCCTCAGCATTCAGGTGATCGATATGCCTATAAGCAATTATTCAATTATCTTTGGAAGAGATTGGAAAGCCCTAATGGGTGGTTACCTCTCATTCGATGAGACAAATTTATCCATTCCTCGGAATGGAAAGAACATTATAGTCCTAAGATAAGGAAGAATTTCAGCCCACATAGAGAGTGTTCCGCAATCTAGTGTAAACTATATTGAAGAAGATGTAGGAGTATATTCCATCTTTGTTGAAGAGGATAATATTCCTCTGGAAATAATTGATTCAGATGATGAATTATGGTGTATGTACTTTGATGGTTCACTCTCTAATGAAGGTAATGGGGTTGGTATTGTATTAGTTTCCCCTGCAGGAAAAATTCATAATCTGTTATACAGGTTGGAGTTTGCTTGCGCAAACAATGCCGCTGAATTCGAAGCTTTATTGTTAGGCATTGAGAACGCCCTTAATCTTGGTTGTGGTCACCTTTCATTTTTTGAAAATTTTGATCTTGTTGTGAACCTGATACATAAGGCATGCTCTCCTAGAGACAAGCTGATGGAAAAATACTCCCAAACTGTTTGGGCACTTGTATCGAACATTTTATCTTTTAACATTACCCATGTTAGGAAGGAGTTGAATTCAATAGCTGATTGGTTAGATGCCTTTGCAGCCTCTCCTACTCAACAAATCTTGCCTCACTGGCCTGATTGTGCTTTCCAATCTTGGCATCATTCATATATTCCTGGCCATGTAGGATTTTAGGAGGCCCTCTGGGATGATGAGAGCATTTGTGCTATCATCCAAGATGAACCTCTTAAGCCCTAGGAAACTATATCCATGGAAAATCACAAGATTCTTGAGGGATTGATTCCTCTTGAGGCCTCATTTTCATGGAGTGTTAGAGGAAATAAATAAGAGGAGGAAGAGTTACAACTGAAGGTGGTTGAAGCCATCTCCATGAACATTAGGACACCTGGATCTTCATTGAACATTAAAATAAATGTCCAGGGTTCTGATAAAGAAGGAATACAATATGTTGAATTACTCAATGGATTTCAAGAGGTTTTTTCTTGGTTTAATATGGATATTCATGGTTTTGATGAAGGTCTTGTTCAACATACTGCGAGACCAGCTAGGAAAAAATGAAGACTTGTTAACTCTGTACTGAAGGAAACCTTTCGAGGGAAGTTGAAGATTTTCTTAAGGACAGGAATTTTTTCTTTAGTCCACCCTAAATGGGTTTCCATTTGGAACCTACTTCAAAGAACACTAATGATATTAGAACTTGCATTAGTCTTCAAACTTTAAGGCAAGCAATTATGAGAAATCCTTTCCCTCCTCTCAACATGAAAATGTTTTTGCAACAGGTTGTAGAGTTACACTTGGAGCCCTTACTTGACAGTTTGTTTGGTTACGATAAAACCAATGTATAAGGGGAAAATATTCACAAAACCACTTTTACTGCTAATTACAATACTATTTCTTACAAATGCTAGCCTTCTGGTTTATTTGATACAAGTATCGCCTTAAAATGGCCTATACACACAACTTTTGATGAGTTGGTCAGTCTCCATGCTTACCTTGATGATTTAATAGTATGCGTCAAAAGGCTGATAGTCACATCGAAATTTCAAGTGTGGGGTCATTTCTAGATTACTTTTGTCTTGGACACTAACTTAGAAATTTTGAAGGAATTACAGAGAAAATGGATTTCCCACAGCACTAACAGTCCTCGCTTGAAGTATTGTGAGGGACCAGTGTGAAAGGTCTTTTTGCTGATGGTATTCTTCTGTATACTATTAGTTTAGATCTTCTTTCAATATTTGTGCTTCTTTTTCTGCTTTACAGGTTTCTTCTCTCTTAGTTGACTTTTGCTGCGTTTTATTTCCATCTTTTACCGTTGTCTTTTACTGATGCTATTTTAATTTCTGCATTATTACTTATGTTACAATTTTTGTCTTTACCATATTTTAAGTGTTTAGTCAAGTTAGAAGGTTGGATCAATTCTTCCACAGTGACACCTCCGCAAAATCATTGTTAGTCAATAACAATCGATCTTACACCGTTGTTATGATCTCTCCTCTGAAGGGCCTTTTGAATTTGTTGCATATTTTCGCTGCTATCTTATGAGGAATTGGTTGTTTCCTGCTTCTTCTTTCCATTTCTTCATGCATCGAGATCTTAAGACAAAATCTATAAGTTTTCCTCTTTCAAGTTGAGAGCATTTTACAACCAAATGACTATGCATATATTGGTAAAACCTCTCATACTTAACACTTTTCATGACTTGTTCCCAAATTCTTGTTCATCTTTCCATTAAATCCGCCCACTTCCCCCTATTTCATAATCATTCGAGTTACGTCTTCTTGAAATTACTATTCTTGGTATCTGAAACCATGGGTTCTGAGTTCTAATCTGTTAAAAGAAATTTCCCTGTGGAGTTGCCAGTTTGTTGATGATTGAAAACATCAACTAGTTCCGCTTGCAAAGTGTTGCTAAAGCCTATTATTATAAAATTAAATAATACTAGTAGGTGGGACCCCCTTGAATTATTTAGTTGCAGATATGTTCATTTTTTATGTTATGATTATGTGCTACATAAATTTACATGGTTGATGTTAATGTGGTTTCCATAGATATGAGTTAAGCTTTGAGATGTTGTCCCTTCATGATACTACAACGTGCTATTCATATATGGTATTTGGCCTTCTCGCACCTACACAACAAACATGTTAGTAAAGTCACATAAAGGGCAGTTTTGAAGAAGACAGATATTACAATGAGTGCAAAGGAACCTAGTTCTGGAATACTACATGCATTTGTTGATTATTGTTAAACCTTAGCTAACAAGGAAATGGCTATAAAAAAATGTTAAACTAAATTTTTTATATATGCATATGGTGAAAATTTTGGTGGCGCATCTTGGCAAGGAGGTAATGCAATGGTTATGCATTGGTAAATGTAATCGGTAGCTGATATACATGTGTCAATAATGTTGGTGGCTCATGGAAGTAATGGTTATGTGATTTTTTGGTGATTATGCAATGGTTCATGTTGATGTTGATCACACTATTAGTGATGATTCTATACATGATCGTTTAGATTGTATAGTGGTCAAGCGATTTATTTGAGTTATATTGGGAATATAAACATGGGTGGTGCATTTGGTAAAGTAACAATGCAAATGGTTGAATTGTTATACGGAACTCAGATTATGCTATGGTTTAAATATGTTGATATTATCGATGCATTGGCTGATTAATGGTGGTAATGGGGTTCTCATTGGCGTGTATTTTGGAGTAAATGAGGTATGCGTGGAGGTGACGTGAATTTACTGCACGTCACCTTTACCCTTCCTGTTGGCTACCACCCTAGTCAAACTATTTTTTGATCTTGTTGTTATGTTCACACTCTGAATTTTTGGTAGGGTGAAACCACTCAGCCACCTCCCGTCTTAAGGATTTCGATTAACAGGTATGTCACTTTTGGCCATTCTTGAATTCACTCTGGTTATGAAATATTTTTGGCTCAGTTGTGTGGGTTTGTGTTTGTCCTGAGTGTTGCAACTGTGTGAAATTTTGGTTTTAAATTGAAATGGATGGTTCTTCCATAATGGTTTTAAGTCCATCGAAGTTGTTAGTCTTCCTGTGTGATAGTTCTTTGTTTGCACTGCGTTTTGGTTGAAGGGTTTTGTTTAAATCATGGCTGGAAGGTTGCCTTCATGATTTTGGGGTTTAACTAGAGCCTTGTCTTCTTGTTTCGACCATGTCAAGGAATTTTCTCGTGTTCACAAGTGAATCATAATTATCCTTGTGCGTACACCTTTGGCCTAGAATTTTCACTGTAGTTAGTTTTGTTCCTCCTATGAAGTATACCGTGCATTCCCTTAACCCTCTATACTGGAGCTGCATAGGGAGACTATCAAGCCTATTAATTTGTTCATGGTTTTTGTGGTCTATTACTTCGAATGAGGGCTCACCCATTGGTCACATAACAATCATGTTGGTATGGTTTTAGTCACTACCTCTGTGATAATAGCGTGAACCTTACATTGCCACTGCACTTCTAAAGTTCACAATCACCCAACTAATGTCAAAGAACTCAGTTGTTTTTAATGGAAGGGCATCTTCCCGTTTCGATTGGATAAGTGGGTATACACAGCTACCTCGGCTTGTTCAGTCGATTGATTTTTTTTTTTTTACCATAGTGGTGAATTGTTGGTTGATGTACAATCGCTAGTTTTTTCACTTATAGTGACTTGGTCGATGGCTGAAATTGGTCACAAATTCTTAGGTTTGTTCACACAGGTTGCGTCTGCGTATGGTATTTTACAAATGAAACATAAGGCATGATAACTATGGGTTCCTTGGGGCCGAACGATAATCAAACTGGATAACTTTAGAAGGC
>ML792096.1:272597-286136 GCA_009831015.1 Picea engelmannii | reverse complement strand
AAATGCTTCTTGGGCCTTCGATCATTTTATCAATGTTGCGTTGCCTCTGATCATTTGATCTTCCTGGACTTATCTTCTATTTTCCTGTTGATCATCGGTGTTGTACTCAAGCCATCATCACTGTTGTACTTGCCATCAATGAGAAGCATGCTGTCTGTTAAACATTTTCCAACACTCCTAAAGAAAGAAGGGAGAAGAACTTTCCCTGAGAGAAGAAGTTGTATTTTCCTTTGTATAAACCCTATTAAAAAGGATTTTCGAAGGCTTCTTTATACATAGGGTGTGGAAATGCCTGATTTTCGTAGGTTGCACTATATCTAGGTTGCAGAGTGTCCACAAGTTTCTCTATAGATAGGGTGTGGTGACCTTCGTACATGGGAAAAACAAGAATTTTCTTGATGCTTCTAGAAGGAGAAGCTTGTATGGTGAGGTGGCCTCCAAACAATTTGGATCTTACTGACTTTCATGATTTAGTGGGGCCATCCTAACCTCCTCACCTTAACCTCTTCAACTTATAAAAGGAGAGGAGCTCTCATGGAGAAAGTTATCTTGATTAGTTTGGAAATTTCTTGAGCTTCTTAGATTGACTAGATTGGCTTTGAGATTTGCTTGGTCAAGATAGATGTTAGATCTATAGTCTCATAATTCTTGGAGCATAAGTGTGGGAAGCAAGGAACTATTGGAAGGAACCGGACAACATCAAGGCATTTGGTTGTATCTTTCTTCCAAATTATTTAATATAATATGGTGACATGTTTCTTTCCCATAAAATCATTAGTATTTTATTACATGACTCCTTGATCACATGTTTAAGTTTTTGTTGAATCTACTATTGTTTCTTTCACTTTGGTTGGTTTGTGTCATTGCAAATATGATTTCACAAGAGAACCAAAAAGAAGCAGGGACAACAAAGATATAAGGAAGTGATATTCAAAGGTATGTCACTCATCCTTTCTTTAATGGTAGATTCAATTATTAAAACTTAGGGAAAGTGCCATGTCGTGTCTTGTTTTGTTCTAGATCTAAGTGGATCTAGGGAGATCAGTTTATGTCCATATTTACAGATTTATCCAACAAAAAAATTTACGACTCCACTGGGGATCGGATTGTTTTCCTAGTTTGCCTTGCTTTCTTTCTTTGATTTCTTGGATTCTGTTTTCTGAGTCACCGGGAGATCCATCTTGACTCTCTGACTATTAAACCACACTGGAAAAACCTTTTTACTTTTTATTTTTTCCATTTTTGTTTGATTTCCGCACCTTGCTTTGAGGGACAGTGTGACGACCTAGGATTTCCACACCCTACCTATTTAGACTAGTGCAGAAACTCTGCACCATACCCATATCTGGCCTACGACGATCAAGGATTTCCGCACTGTGTTAGTCTATAGCCTGCGGAAATTGTGAAAATTTTGATTTTTTATGGGTTTTCCTTACCCAGATCTTGGACTTGGTCTTGGGGTGAATTTTATAATCTGTTTAGAGTCTACTTGATAGCTTTGAAACTTCTTTTAGCCATCTTTTCTTTGTTTGTTTTTTAAAGATTTGGTCTCTTGCTTTGAGTGTCTTTCAGTTACAAAGCATTGTTTTTCTTTAGAATTGTTTAGTGAAAGAATACTTTTTTTTCTGAATGAATCGTGTTAAAAGAGAAACTTAGTTTGGGTTGTTTTTGTCTTGAAGTGATTTTCTATTGGTTTTAGTGTCTCTTTGAAACAAAAAATGTAATTTCTTTCTTTACACTAGATTGGGGGCATCCTTGCATTTGATTTCTTGAAGATATTGATATTGATGAGTTTAATATATTTTGGGACATTGTGCATATGGGAATGATAAATGTTTTCTCCTTCTCGTAGCATAGATTTCATTGAAATGAAAGATTTCATCTTCATATCTTTGCATAACTTTCGAGTCGGTCAAAACACCATATTGTCCACACCATTTTCCTTTTGAGTAACAACAACCATAAAATAAAGCTCTTATAAAAATTGATTAGACATTTTTATATTTTATGGTAGCAAACCTACATCAAATTAGTTGTATGGATTTGAAATAGGTGTGAAAGATAACTTTCCAAAGCTGCAAACAAACATATAATCTTGCATTAGGGAGCGGTGAAATCCACTTGCTACATTTTTTTGTGGGAATCCCTTCTCACACAAGGGTCGAACCTGAGGTCGCATTGAGACTGGCAGAGTTACTCACCCTTCTCTGTTGATCTTGGTGTAGAGACTGCGCATATTATGGGGGTCGCTTGAAGGTATACCCATAATGATGAGTGGAAGCCTTTCAAGTTGATTTTGGGATAGATACCCTTCCTTTGCATGTGGATCAGGTTGTCGATTGTTTCCCCAGGCATTATTGTAGTAATTGGTAACCTTAGTGGCCTATCTCTCTAGGTTCTTTACATGAGGTGACTGTGGAGGGGCAAGTCTTCACGGTACCTGGAATCGACATTGGCTAAACTCACTCGGGCTCCTTAGAGGGTATACCCATGATTATGTGTGGGAGATTGCACCAAGGCATAAGTCCGTTAAGCAGGTCGTCAATGTAACTTTTCCACCCACTCTATCTCATCCCCTTCTTACATTGTTCCCACGACGTTGGATTTCATCACCAACTAGTGTGTTCATTGTGAGAAGGTTTTGTTTGCTTGTTTGCTTACTAGATTTTTAGCATGTGTTGTTTGTTTTCCCTAGTGGATTCTAGATTAGATCTATGTTTAGTGGCATCAGTTCCTGAAATGACCAATGAAGGAACCCCTACTCCTGGGGAACCTTTTGTTTTTCCTTCTTACAGAAACATTGGTCCTCCTCACATTGCTACTTTGAGTCTTCTAGGTCTCATAATTGGATTACCGGTATGGTTGTTTTCCACTTAGGTAATCCTGAATGCAGTTAGTGCTTCAGTTGTAAGAATTTCCCCCCAAGAACATCAACCTCATGTTGATCCTTCACCTTCTTCACCAATAAGATCTTCTTTGCCTTCTTCACTTGTGAGGTCTTCTTCCGTTTCATCTTCTTCACCATGTGAAATCTCTGAAGCTAGTAACCCTATGAATAAGAAGAAGAAGAAAAGGAAGAATAAGAACAAGAAAAATAAGCAAGGATCCACACTTCCAACCACTGCCAGACATGTTGTAAAGAAACCAATTACTGTTAATCATGATGGGAGTGTTGATGATGTCAAGATTGCCCAAACAACCTGTAAGCCCAAGTACCCTTGCAGGATTTGTAAGGGTATCCATCTACTTAAGGATTGCCTTGGTCTATCCAAGGTTATAGAATCATGGTCTACACAACCTCGCCAACCCATGTCGTCAACCTATGAACAACATTTTGATGACCTCCCGTCAACTAGTCAAGATTCCATTGGGAAGAAGAAAAGTAGAGTCAAGTTCCCATGCATGTTATGCAAAGGGAGTCATATAACTCACCTTTTCCCTCGTATGGACGATGCCTTTAAATTACTGGAAGACATGACTGTCCCCAAGCCTCAACTTCCAGCTGCTTATCTCAAGCTTACTCTTGACCCACCTGTATTTGATGGAATGGTTAATCCGGTCCCTTCATTGATCAATCCGGTTGATCATGTCATCAATATGGTAACATACTTAGTTGAACCAGTTGCCAAAGTAGTCTCTCCAATCCCATCCTAGGTCAATTCCACTCTCCCATTAGAGAGTGAAACCCAAGTGTTCGATCTGATCCCATCCTCGGTCGATACCAATCTCCCATTAGAGAGTGTCACCCAAGCGGTCGATCTGTTTCCACATATAGACCCCATTCTCCCCTTGGAGAATGAAACCCAAGCGGTCGATTCATTTCCATCCATCGACCCCATTCTCCCCTTGGAGAATGAAACCCAAGTGGTCGATCTGATCTCATCATCGGTCGATCCTACTCTCCCGCTAGAGAGTAAACTCGATACTGCCCACGGTTTTCTGGTTGATACAGAATCTATTGTGTTGGGGGGGATTCCTCCTCTCATGGAACCCCCTCCAAGTAATGAGTCCATCCTTTTCAATTGAGGTGTGATAACTGGACCTCGTCTTCCCTCTCACATTCTTTTCCATATTACAATACAAGTTTGTGGTTGGGACGTTCCTCATATGTTGATAGATGAAGGTGTGTTTGTTAGTATTTTGTCCTCTATTGCTTGACAAGCTTTGGGTTGTCTTCAGCTTGTGACGGTTACGCAGAATCTATTATATTTTAACAGAAGAACCAACCAACCTTTAGGTATCCTTCCTCAATTTCCTGTAACTTTGGGAGGGAAAACTGTCTTTATTGATGTCATGGTAGTTCAATACCCCTTGGATTTCCCTTTACTTCTTAGGCGAGATTATGTCTATGCCATGAAAGCTATTATGTCCACTCTTTTTCGTGTGATCTCTTTCCCTCACGATGGAATAATTGTGACTGTTGATCAACTTTCATTCATTGATCCTAACTGGATTACCTCCCTCAAGGGTTCTTATATGTAGACGGTATCGCCCCCGCCACATGTCAATTATGTGGCGTTATCTCCTGTGACTTCATCTTTTGATGACTTATATCTAGTAGTTGACATGATTATCTCTTTGATAGGGTGTTTAGATATTTATCCCCTTACCCCTGTCGCAACCCTCAACATGCATTCCTTCCAGAGTGTTTTTCTTCCATCCAATGAAGATCTCTTGGAAGCCATGACCAAGTTTTGTCCCTTGACATAATGTCCTTCCAGTGCATTGTTCTCTTGGAAGCCATGACTGAGTTTTGTCCCTTGACATGGTGTCCTTACAGAGAATTGTTCTCTTGGAAGCCATGATCAACAAGAGATATTTGAGCATGATTTTATTATTTCAAGATCGTTAAAAAATGAAACCAACTTTGAGCATGTTTTTCTAATTTCAAGTTCATTAAAAAATGAAACCAACTTTGAGCATGGTTTTCTGCATTCAAGCTCATTAAAAAATGAAATCAGTTGTGAGGATAGTTTTCGATTCTCTGTAGAAAACTCATTAAAAAATGAAACATAACTTACGAGCATAGTTCTTGTTTCTGTGTCAAGCTCGTTCAAAAATGAAACAGAGGTCTAGCAATTGAACCTGGATTCTCGAGCGTAGTTCCTATTCCTGTGTCAAGCTCGTTAAAAAATGAAATAGTTTTTCCCCCTCTTCGATTGAGTCAAGTACTTCTTTATGTAAAGTATTTGAATCTTCATTTCATCTTCCCATGTTGTTGGACGACCCAAATCTTGTGGGGCAATGCTTTCAGCCTCTAGACTTCATGCTAAGGTTAAGGCCGCTAGTTTCTTAAACTGGGGGCTAAGTACTAACCATCTTCATGTTATACATTGGGAATCTCAAGCATAATTTTATATGGTTCAAGCTTGTGTAAAAATGAAACCACCTACCTCAAGAATAGTTTTATATGGTTCAAGCTTGTTTAAAAATGAAACCAGGTTCAAGCATAGTTTTGTTTTGTTTTAAAGCTTGCGTAAAAATGAAAACAATCCCGAGCTTAGTCTTTTTTCTTTCTCATGCTCATAAATACATGAGAATAAGTTATCGATCTTAGTCTTTGTTCTTTATCGTGATCGTAAATACGTGAGATTGTAACCAAGTATACATTTATCACATTTTTGAACTCATAAAGGTTATACGAAAAATGAACCCACTGGAGTTCCCTTTAAGCTCTTTTTAGATTCTCTAAACATGAAAAGATTTTCGAGCACCCATGTTCTTTTCACGCTCGTTAAAGTATTTGAAGGAAACGTTTGTTGAGCAATAATTTATCTCTTTTTCGGTATCATCAGACTACTTTACAAAAAAGGAAGTGAGAGAGTTTTCTTTAAGTATTTTTCAGACTCTTTAAACATGAAAAACCCCTGAGTTTTCTTTCTTTGGACTTGTTAAACAAACATCGAAAGGCCCATATGGGACCGAACCACTCCTTCCTAGGGTTCATTAAACATACTCCGAGGGACTCATCTGAAGGATGAGCTTACATTTCAAGCATATGTTATCCTCCTAAAGCTTGTGTTAAAATAAAGAGTTACTCACCAGAAATGGTAGGGAAAAAATTGGGAAAGAAATGTATCTAAACTTATATTCTATGGAAGAGTCACCTTTGAACATGACACCCTCTCACTTGATTTTTGTCTAGGTTGGAAAATCTGCCTTTATATTGATCATAATCCTTTATAAGATTACAATTTTGGTCTGTGATCCCTGTTGTTGAGTCAGTGTTTCCAAGACAGTTGTTGTGTCATAAATATGTTCAAAGAGAAGTTCAACCTGGAAATACTTCTATTGTGTCAGCCATTTCTGTAGTCCTTTATCCTTCTATTGCATCGACCATCCCTGAGTCAGTCCCGAATCACTTGTTACTCTGATCTACATCAAATATTGTTACCCATTTCGTATCATTGATGGAGGATACATTAAGGCCTTCCTGTGATGAGTCTTATCCTATTGACTTCAACTCATTATCCAGGAATTAGAATTAGAAACTAATTGGTACCTTGGAACTTGCATGCCTCAATGGCAGGTTTGTTCTCTTTTGACAGTGGGTTTTCATTATTGACCCCTGATCGGGAGATTCCGCCAAGTGTTCAACTTCAACTCATTAATTCACACCCGTTGGATTGTACTAGTGTAACTTGGGAGTCATTGACATTAATGGTGATTTCCATCGCACTTGTTAATGATATTCACTAATGAATGGTAATCAAGTGGTTTCTACCATGTTCGACTTCAACACATGTATTGGCATAGTTAGATTCGTACTATAGAGTGGTGGAGATGAAGACCCTAAATATTTTCTCACAGATTCAGGTTGCGTTGGAGTATATTCAGTTTGTACTATTGCATAGATCCACATTGTATTTCTTGTGGCTATGATCAAATTTGAGTCTTTAACACATATATCCATAGTGTATTTTTTGTGGCTATGTTTAGATTTGTGTCATAATGGCATGGATCCACAGTGTATGTTTGGTGGCCATGACCTGTATTACTTGACATGGATATTCACATGCCGCCATTTATTCTTTGAGTCATTTGTATTCTGAGTATGGGAATGCCTACCTCAGTGATGATGTATTATTATACTGTATTTCCTTGTTTGTTGGCAGGTTTCTAACCGACTGTTCCTTGTTCCCTACACACACTCGACAAAGTATTTCAGATATCACTCTATTCTACCTTCATACTTTAGGGGGCTCTTTGTTACACATTATTTTCATCATCCCTATGATCGTTAATGATGTAAAGCTATCTGTTGCCTTTAAAGGGGCTAGTGGCTTGAATTCTTGAAGAAAGAAGGGAGAAGAACTTTCGCTGAGAGAAGAAGTTGTATTTTCCTTTGTAAAAAACCTATTAAAAAGGATTTATGTAGGCTTCTCTATACACAGGGTGTGGAAATGACTAATTTCCACAAGCTGCACTATATCTAGGTTGTGGAGTGTCCGCAGGTTTCTCTATATATAGGGTGCAACAGCTTTCATACGTGGCAAAAATGAGCATTTTCTCGATGCTTCTAGAAGGAGAAGATTCTATGGTGAGGTGACCTCTGAACGGTTTGGATATTACTCGCTTTATTGATTTAGTGGAGTCATCCTAACCTCCTCACCTTATCCTCTTCAACTTATAAAAGGAGAGGAGCTCTCATGGAGAAAGTTAGCTTGATTGGGTTGGAAATTTCTTGAGCTTGTCAGCTTGATTAGATTGTCTTTGATATTTTCTTTGTCAAGATAGATGTCAGATCTATAGTCTCAGAATTCTTAAAGCAGAAGTGTGTGGGAAGCAAGGAATTGTTGGAAGGAACCTGACAACATCAAGGCGTCTGGTTGTATCTTTCTTCCAAATTATTTAATATAATATGGTGACATGTTTCTTTCCCATAAAATCATTAGTATTTTATTACATGACTCCTTGATCACACGTTTAAGTTTTTGTTGAATCTACTATTGTTGCTTTCACTTTGGTTGGTTTGTGTCATTGTAGATCTGATTTCACAAGAGCGCCAAAGCGAAGGAGGGACAACAAAGATATAAGGAAGTGATATTCAAAGGTATGTCACTCATCCTTTCTTTGATGGTAGATTCAATGATTAAAACTTAGGGAAAGAGCCATGTCCTATCTTGTTTTGTTCTAGATCTAGGTGGATCTAGGGAGATTAGTTTATGTCCGCATTTATCGATTTATCCAACAACAACCTCCGAAGAGGGCATCGCACAAGGGGTTCGTCCCAAATCCTCCATGACAGAGTAGTTCTGAGCAACCCTCAAATTTGGATTATGGGAAGCCTTCTTAATCGCACCTTTCGAGATGCAAGTCATTGCTTCACCCACCACCTTATGAATTTGGAGAGGATTCGATTGGTGGTGAATTCCTTTCCCTTCTCGATATATTTCAACATTCCATAGTCATGAGTCCTGGTCGATAAATGAGCATCGATGTTCATCATGTAAATGTTAGCAGCCGAGTTGTTATTGGTAGGTGTGGGGGGTCCTTGACTGCCCCCTTCCGCGCTTGTGGATGCGAAAGCCTGAGCCATATTTTTTACTTGTGGAAAAGGGTTCATCAGTACAACAATCTATTGCTGTGAAATAGTTTTTGGGCTTCTGCAAGTCGAGGGCATAGGTGAGTTAGGTGGTATTCCATGCATAGATTACATGGATAGTTCGACTTCTTCTTCTCTTTTTTTCCCCTACCAACATTATTGGTAGCGTTTTTATCCCCTCTACCTTTATTATTTCATTATTTCTCCTTTCCCTCATTCTTCTAGCTGGCCTTGGGATTTGTCGACTACGCATTTTGTATATCTGATGTCTGGGTAGGGGGAAAAATCGAACTCGGAGTCTGGTTGGCATTAGTATATTTTATTGAAAATTGTTGCAACTTATTTGACAACAGATCTATGGACTTGATTTATGATGAACCCAAAATTCCATCGGCATGAGGACCATACTTTTTTTTGGCCTTATCGAGAGTAGACTGTGGCACATATGGAAAGATCTCGTAGAGCATGCCAGACTGAGAGTAGATCAGTTTTAGTTGTTGGGCTCTCATAATATCCTCTTCTTAGGAAAACACCCTTGAAGTCACTATGTCCTTAGATACACAGGGAACCAAAGACTTCAAGAACCACTCAAGAAAGAAATAAGGAGGGACCTTGACCTTAATAAAGCTCTTTCTTCCCTTCCATTCTTAGATATGATCTGAGATGTGGTCGGTGTTGAATTTCTTAAAGTTGGAAAGCAGTTCGGTGTCAACATCATATCTCATAGGTAACTGGAAATGGTTCAGGAATACCATCGAAAATTCATTAAAGTAAGAGTACCTCGAGCCATCGATCTCAATATACCACTTCACAACACCCCCTATAAGACTGTGTTGAAAAAGGCGCAACTGAACAGAGTCATCTTTCAACGATTTTGACAAGCACCATAAGTAAAAGGTAGTCACATGATCACCTAGAGTTGTTCCAGGCTTTCCCTCAAATTTTAGAATATCCGAAGGAAACTTGGTCGACATGGAGGGCCAATGCAAATCATGACAGATTGGGTCATTCAATAATATTGACAAGTCTGGAAAATGTGTAGTTTTGGTTGTGAATTATTTACAGGAAAAGAGGGCCCTAGGTTTTGACTAGCACTAGGTTTCTAGGAAAGGTTGGACTGTTCTCCAGGGTTTTGGTAGAAAATGTGGCCTTGACTAGAAAAAGGAAATTGCGTCTGTTGAAGCGTCATTGACTAACTCTTGAAATTAGACGACATAGCCTACATGGGGATTTATCCCTACTTTTTGTTCCAAGGAACATGGAAAGGGATGCCCCCAGCCGATCCGATGGGCATGGGTACAGAGCCTTTCCCATGCTTCCATTGAGTATGGAATGGGTTACCCCCGACTGGAATTCCTTGTGAGGGAAATGAGCCCTGCCAAGGATTCCAAGGACCCCGTGTGGAGTATACTCCAGTTGTGTCTCCTTGTGAAGGAATGGTACCTTGCACTGGGTTATATTGGCCAAATATGGGGTTTCCCCAGTCGATAAAGAGGTCGAAGAAAAATATATCTTACCAAATGCATTGAAAAAAGAGAACGACATAGATCCCACTGGTGTAGAGTAAGAGGAAGGTCCTAAATTGCCTCCACCAAACAAGCTATAATTAGCATTAGGCTCGATTGGCTACTGAAAAGCGTTGTCAAGAGAAGGAGACTGATGAGGTATATGACCCCCACCATAAGGGATAACATTATAATGGGTAGTAGTTCCCGCGGTTGACCCTTGCAAGGGAGCGTTTGAGCTCCCTACCCCCAAACCCATGGTCTGTAAGGTAGAATAAGTAAGAACCAAGTTCGTATCAAAGATGGGCATCTCATATGCGAAGGGAGCATCCATCACGTTTTGATTAAATGGAACAATGGTCGAATCCTTTGAAGGTATTGAACCGCTTCTCATAGTTGTGGGAGTCAGAACAACTAAGGTCTTGACTTGTGAAGGTGGGGGAGGAGGTAGAATGCCCCCTCTAGTAGTAGTCTTAACAGGAGTATGGGGACTCCCGAATGAAGTAGCAACATTTTCTTCCACTGACTCTTGTAGAACTAGTTATTGCTCAGAAGATGTCACCTCGGGGGGGGGGAATCTGAATCAAGATCGACAACAAAAGTAGGTAATTGGAGGATTTGTTGGCTTGAAACCTTCAATATCAAGGTAAAAAATGATAGATTCCTCTGGGCCAGAAAGTCTCCTCTTAGAGAAGGATTGAGCACAGTTTCCTATAGTCTGTTCACTTCGAACGATCCTTCTTGATCAAGTCTTCACCTCAACGATGGCGAAGGTGGCTCCAAAGTAACAAGCGACAGGCACTAAAGCCTTTTCAATTGATGAAGTTGTTGATGTTCCAATTTGTGAAATGATTAAATGAAACTGTAAGGTTTGAATAGCATATAACACAAAGCACACAATAAAAATTTTCCTAAAGATAAATCAAGCAATTGACTAACTATTGGGAAGGATGGTTACGTCAATCGACACTACAGAAACTAACTAGTGCAAGTGCAACTCGAACATGGAAGAACCCTTCGACTATACTCTATGAAGTGAAATCCAACATCCTCCCTAGGTACCGTGGTATACCCCCGCAGTCAACTATGTAAGTTCGTAAAATATGGGCAACTAAGTTTCCAGCTCCCAGTCAGTCACCAGGTGGGTACAGATGAGAATCGAGCAGATTGTAATGAAAAGGATAACAAGTTTGAAGCCCTTCAAGAGTGCTGAAATAAATTGGTCTGGAAGACAACTTCAAACAAATTCGAGGTCCACAAATATCCATAGGAAAATGTGATCGGTATTTTTCCCTAAAAATACCCTCAATATATAATCCCCACTACGTTTAGTCTATCTTTGGAGGGTTTATCTCCTCTACCTTTCCTCATGCGGCCTCATGCTTATCCCGTATGTTAGAGGGGGCTCCCGACTAACTCTTACGATGCTGGACTTAAAAAAAATCCCTATCTCAGACTCTAATGTTTGTTTTAAAGTGGCCTTGAAGAGTTTCATCTTCACACCTAATTCAAGGCCCTAAAACCCTAAACTAGTCGGTCAACCCTACAAACAAAAAGTCTAATATATTTTAAGTTAAGCATTAATTTTAAAGCTTGATTTACATAAAGGGTGCGGTTCTGAAATTGATGGTGCTATGAAGAGACAAAAAGGAAGATAACTTTAAATCATTTGAAAGAAAAAGATACTTCGAAATTAAATCAAGGCCTGTAAAAACTCTTTGTAAAATTCAACTTTTCTAATACATATTTCAATATCTTGTAAATGAATAAATCCTAAAACTTGATTTCGTTTGATTAAGCAAAACTACTTCTATTTCAAGAAATTGGAAAGAACTTTAAAATGAAGACTCTTTTTCTTCTGTAAACAACCTTGACTACTTTACCAAACTAAATACAAGAAAATAATTTATTTTTTTATTTTTATTTTTCGAACTTCTTTAACAAGAAAAAATGAAGTAAAAACTTTTTTTCGTTTTTCAAAGCAAGAAACAGGAACAAAGAGAAAACTGGAAACAAGATTGAAAAAGATCCTAAGCCAACTATGGATCGTAGGGATTCAACCAAGAAACCAAAAGGAGGATCTAAAACTTGACAACTTGCTCTAAACCTTTTAGGAAAAAAAAAAAACTAAGGAACAAGTTAACTGAAACTTTAATCCAAGCTATGGCCAAAGAAAGAGACTATGACTGGTTCAAGAAAGTCCTGAGAAGTCTGAACTTATATCAGGAAAGAGACAAAATATCTCTTTGTTAAAAAACACTTTCAAGACACAAAGACACGGGTTGTTGCATCAACAGTCTGCGTATGTATGCAGGATGTCTACTATACAGAGCACGTATGTATGTGGGCTAACCCAAAATAGGGAACATACACCTCTAATACTTTTCAAAAATAAAAAGACAAGGCAAAATAACAGGGCAGGGATAACTGGTATGCACCTTGGAGCTGACCTGATGATATGGATTTTATGAGAAGAACGAAATGAATACATATTATTAACAGGTTCTTAACACAAAATAACAGAGATACAGTAAAATTGGTTTTCTATTCAATATAGAAATAAGCTAGAAATTGTAAAATGCAGCGAAAAGAAGCTTGTTGGAATGGTGGCGGCTTATCTCTAAGAAGAGATGTGATGGCTACGCTCATTCGCAAGAAGATGATTACAATGAGGCTCTCAAGGAATTTTTAAAATAAACAAGAGTTTCAAAAAAAAACCTAAACATCCAAAAACCTAACCCTAGGAGATGAAGCGCCAAAAGTCATGTGGACCCCATTTGGGTAAGTCAATACATCAACTTCCTAGGGTCGTAACTTTTGCATACGATCTCTATTTTAGGCGTATGATATCCCATTGGAAAGATCTATCCGAGGACTACAACAGTTGCACATGATGATATTTTGTAACCGCAACATACCCCAAAAAAAATCATTTAGGGCCTCAAAACAGCTCCGGAAGTTCAGGACCCGAAAAACTGCTAAAAATAGTAAATTATCAAAATTACTAGAAAGTTGTTTTGATCCAGCTAGAAAAGGTGGGTGGCCACCGATATCCACCTAGATAAATCCTCCCTCCTTAGGAAGCAATGGTCTCCATTGCGTTGAGTTCCACCATCAGATGAGGAAATTTCTGTTGAATTTGGCCCCGAGTGAGCCACTTGCCTTGGTGCAGGAGTTATCCTGCTTTGACGACTCGATATAGTTGGATCCTTTGTTGTCGAGTTCCATTGACCTGTGTGTCCACAATATGATCACTGGATGCATGTTGTACGCATTTGGGGTTGAGTTCTATTGGTGTCAACTGTTCTGCTACATCTAAGGTGTCCAATAATGGTGGGAAATAAGGCTGAAGGAGGTCCATGTTGAACACTGGGTGCAGGCCAAGGAAAGGAGGAATGTTGAGCTCAAAATAATTATCCCTCGTGGCCTTGGCGATAGTGTATGACCCATAACGGAGTGGGAAAAGCTTCCGATGGGGTCCTATAAGGT
>ML792096.1:253009-271422 GCA_009831015.1 Picea engelmannii | reverse complement strand
GGCTTATGATCAGTGTGGATGACTGTCTCCTTCCCAAGAATGTAATGTCTCCACTAGAGACAGGATTTCACAATGGAGTACATTTCTTTTTCATAAGTAGGGTACTTACGAACAATATCTGACAGTGTCTCACTATGATAGGCCACGGGGTGGCTGTGTTGAGTGAGAATGGTGCTCACAGCATAGTCTGAAGCATCTGTCTCGATCTCAAAGGGATGTTGCAAGTATGGTAGTGAAAGTACTGGGGATGAGCACAAGCGTTGCTTCAAATCATCGAACTCTTGTTGTTGGGACCAGGCCCACACAAATTTTTCCTTACCACCACCCTTTTTTATTTGGCTGAGGGCCCATGCAATATGGGAGAATCCCAACAAGAACCTGTGGTAGAAATTAACAAGGCCCAAGAAGCTCCAAAGCTCAATGAGTGTGGTAGGGGCTAGCCAGTCACGAATGACTTGGATAATGGTTGGATCCACATGTACGCCATGTTGATCAATGATGTATCCCAGGTAATGGACTCTATCCATGCCGAAGGATAATTTTTCCAAGTTGGCGTATAGCTTGTGCTATCATAGGGTGTGCAGAACCTGTTGAATTTTTTGCAAGTGTTCAGCCCAAGTCTTGTTGTAAATTAGAATGTCATCCAAATACACCACTAAAAAGTTATTGGTGAATGGTCTCAATATATCGTCCATCATCCTCATGAAAGTGGCTGGAGCATTTTTCAAACCAAAGGGCATGAATAACCATTGAAAAAGGCCTTCCTTTGACTTGAAGGCAGTCTTCCATACATCCGTTTGTTCTATCGGGACCTGGTGGTAGCCATACTTTAGATCAATCTTAATGAAGTATTTGGGCCCCATAAGTTAATCAAGGAGGTCGTCAATTCAGGGAATCGGGTACCAATTTCTGATTGTGATTTTATTTAGAGCTCGGTAATCAATACAGAGTCGCCAGGTTCCATCTTTCTTCTGTACCATCACGATTGGGCTCCCGCAAGGTGATGAGATGGGACAGATGTGCCCCTTGTGGAGAATTTCTTGGATCTATCGGTTGATCTCCTCATTCTCTAACAAAGAGTGACAATAGACTGGCCCATTGGGTAGCAGTGCATCGGGGGTTAGATCAATGGGGTGCTTGACCTGGAAGTGCAGAGGTACCCCTGTAGGTGAGGAGAAGAAATCTGAGTATTCTTCCACGACCTTATCTACTTTCTTCTTTTGTGTGGAGAGGTCGGCTGCAAAGACCCTAGATGTGGCTGTGATCTTTCGCTTATTCTGAGAGAGAATCACGAAGAAGAAAAAATTCCTCATCTAAGAGATGACCTTCCGTCATTGCTTAGCAAAGATCAAGGAAATAACACTAGGTGGGACTGCCTTGGGTATCCTGTACAATTTCCTGTTCAAAGTAATAATAACACTGTGAGGCCTAGACTCATATACATCATGACATTTCCATAAATAAGGTTGGCCCAAAAGAACATCACAAACTTCGAGAGGAGAAACATCACACAATACCTCGTCTTTGAAGGGATTGATGACGTACGACAGCGACATTGTTTGTTGACATGAAGATCACTTCCTTGGTGTAGCCATCCAATGGTGTAGGGTTCTGGGTGCAGCGTTGTTGGCAGGGCTAGCCGCTTGATGACCTCTGCTGAGATGAGGTTCTTCTGGCTACTGCTATCAACGATGAAGTGCAACAGGGTTCCTTTTACCCACATTTTCTAATGGAAGAGGCGCTCTCCTTCTTATGGATCATTTGGTTCACTAGGTTGGAGCTTGGTGGTAGTAACGGTGGCACTAGGTTCCATGTCAATGATTCGCCTTCCCCTTTCTGGTTCTAGCTCAGATTCAAAATACGCATATGATTCATAGGCTTTAACTTTGGCCACCAGTGACTGCTTTGAGCGGCAGTCAGCAGTGTTATGCCAAGGGCTCTTATGGAAGTCACACCACTTCTTGGTGTCTTTCTTTGTCTTTCTAGTGTCCTTATTTGCTTGTGGCTTGGACTGGTTGTCTTGATACTGTCCATATTTTCTCTATCCCTTTTTCTGTGGGTTGGGGCTGCCCTTTCTTGGATTTTTTTGTGAGGGGTTCCCAGGCCCAAATAGTCGTGTCTTTTGTTTGAGATTATGCTCGATTTTGATGGCATATCTGTAGGTCGCGCCCAAGGATGAGATGTCTAGAAATTCCATTTCGGTCTGGATGTATCTATGTAGAGCACCATGATACTTGAGCACCAGATGTCACTCTGAATATTTGATACCCATCTTGGTGTGCAAGGTATGGAATATATTTGTGAAATCTGGCACTTCTTGGTCTCTTTCTTCTCGCGGTGTGGTCCATTTGGTATACAGGTCATCATAACTTCTGACAGGGTAGTATTGTTCCTTCATAGAATCCCTGAAGGATTCCCAGGTGGCTGTGACTAAAAATAATGAGGGTTCCTTTGTTTCCTTTTTCTCACAGAACATTTCCCACCAATCTTTGACATGGGGAACGACTTTGAGGAGTGAAAAAGTAAACTTTTCTCTATTCGAAAAGTTATGGACAAAACAATACCCTTCTAGTAGATTCAACCACTTGTCTATAGCATCTGTGTCTATATGACCTTCAAATATAGGAATATCAAAGTTTATTTGTACCTTGAAGGGGGCGGCACCTCCGTTCGAAGAAGATGCGTCGCCTGTTGGTAGTCGCCGAAGGATTTGCGTGAAACTATCCATCATCTCATTCCTCTGTTGTGTGAGGGCTTCCTCAATCAATAGTTTGAAAGGATCTCCTGTCCCGTCATCTTTCTTTTCTCCTGCCATGAGAGGTCTCTTGGTCATGCGAGATCTTTTGTCCTTAAGAGAAACAAGCTCGAGACCCAAGTCTTTGTACTCCAACCTCATTGGGGACATGCATTAAGATGACAAGGAGCTTATCGCTCTGATACCACTGATCTAGATTTTATGAGCAGAATGAAATGAATACAGATTATTAACAGGTTCTTAACACAAAGTAACAGAGATACAGTAAAACTGGTTTTCTATTCAATAAAGAAATAAACTGGAAACTGTAAAATGCACCAAAAACAAGCTTGCTAGAATGGTGGCGGCTTATCTCTGAGAAGAGATGTGATGACTGCATTCATTCGTAAGAAGATGATACAATGAGGTTCTCAAGGAATTTTTACAATAAGCACGATTTTCAAAAAAAAAACCTAAACATCCAAAAACCTAACCCTAGGAGATGAAGTGCCAAAAGTCATGTGGGCCCCGTTTGGGTTAGTCAGTACATCAACTTCCCAGGGTCGTAACTTTTTCATACGATCTTTGTTTTAGGCGTATGATAGCCCATTGGAAATATCTATCCGAGGACTACAACAATTGCACATGATGAAATTTTGCAACCACAACATACCCCAAAAAACATCGTTTAACGCCTCAAAACGGCTCCAGAAGTTCGGGACATGAAAAACTGCTAAAAATAGTAAATTATCAAAATTGCTAGAAATATGCTTTGAGCCAGATGGAAAAGGTGGGTGGCCACCAATATCCACCTGGATCACCTAAAAACCTTAAAAGAATCTGTAAACTTAACTGAAACTCAAAAGGAAAACAAGAAGCCAATCAACAACCCAAAAAACCTCCCTAAAAAGCCTATAGAGACTTCCCAGTGGAGTTGCCAATTCTGCTAGTGGGAAAATCCCCCTATAACTATATCAAGGTTTAAATTATAGACAGAGAAAATGATTCCCTAAAAGTCAATCTAGTTTATACACTACCCTAAACATGCCAAAATAGATGAACAAAAAGTAGTGGAAGAGAAGATCGGTAATTGTACCTTTTATCCAATGTCTGGTGATGATCTCCTCAAGCTTTATAGTTCGTAAGGCTGCAAGTCTCCTCCCAAAGATGACCTGAATCCAAAACTAGGAAAACAATGCTATAAGCATGATATTTCTATTCATGAATTAGGGTTATATATCAATTGTTATGTATAAATCAAAGAAAATACATAAAACATCATCATTTGGCACAGGGAAAAGAGATTCATTTATTCATTAATAAAATACTAAAGCTTACAATCCTTGCAGGTCGACGGTTCGCAAACCTGGTCCGGGATCCTATTAAAAATTATCTAAATGCACCTTCAATAAGACTCTTCTCACAATATACTAATCCCCTCAACGGAAGGGAATGGATTGAATGGAAGAAAAGGGGTTGGAATTAGAATGTTGAGGCAGTAACTCACAAAAGGTTGAAAATGCTAAGGCAAGGAAAGGAATAGAAATTGGGCATAGTTTCATCGTTCTAATGCTTGGTTATGGAATGAGACCCCAAGACCTCCTTTTATATGAAAAAAGGATGATTATTCGGTTGGGGGATATGTTATAGCAAGTGAATTGGTTGGGAAACCTCAAATATCCTGTAAATTCCACTGAATTCCTTATAACTTTTTAATTTTTGCAACTTTTGGAGGTATACAAGGGTTGTTTAGTGTGCAGGAAGCGTTTGTACGTGGATTGTCTATCATGCAACAAGCTTATGTACACTGGAAGTAGTGTAGCAGGGCGCATACATGCTCTAAAAATTGGTTTTTTATATAGAGCTCCTCAACAGTGATTTGGAAAATTATGCAAGTAAGAAGCCCAATGCCATGTATGCATGAGTAGGGGATTTTAGGGCTATAACAATATGGTTGTCTTGTAAAACCTGCCATGAGGTATAATGACAACACTTAGGAAACTTTATACTCATTTTTCAAGATTTTTCACAAGGACCACAAATTTGAGGTCTCTTTCGTGATTTGAGGTCATTTGTAAAAGTATTACATCAAATTTCGATTAATGAGCATTTAATGCATTTTTTTGCGTGCCAAAGAGAGTGAAATTGAGCCAATTCACAAGTATTTCAATTGCAAACTTATTTTCTTGTTTTGAGTAATGGAATTAAAGAGAGTCCATTAAAATGTCATTTTGTGAGCCCACTTTGTAATGTAATTTGGTATTTTGAGATGATGGATAACAATCATGCTATCTAAAGGGACTTTGAAGATGAAGTGATATATATGTGTGTGTGTGTGTGTGTGTGTGTGTGTGATTTGAGTTCCTTTACTTTATGTTGTTTCATATCATCATTCTACAAATTAATCATCAATTTATAAGGTTTTTTATAAGAAGCACATCATAAAAATTATGCAAATCACCTCAATGCGACCAATAAATTATTCTGAATCAAGTTAGATATTGCATGTGTGTGTGTGTGTATAAAGTAATAAGTGGTGTCTAAGGATTTTTGGATCAATAATTCTAAGGCATGTGAGCTTAATGTTTTTTGTAGAGTTGACAATATTCTAGGTTTACGAGACTTTTGTTCTTAGTGGAACCTCTCTAATGGAGTAACATGGACATATGTTCTTTTCGCCATATTCATATCTTGACATTTTTCCACTTTTATATTGGTTCCATTGTGGTGGATTTACTTCACACACACCTAGGATTTATTTTTCCTAAGGTTTTTCCTTGTTCATTAGTCATAATTAGTCATTATCCAGTCTCCTATATTTTAGGGGAGGATATTCCACCTGGAGAATATTCTCTTTCTATTGACACTTCAGTTTGACTAGTTGAGTTGAGTTTAGATGTTGCAATGGTTTTTTCACCATACAACATTGGGATTATCACCAACTAATGCAAACTTTCCTTGGGATCATCACCATATTGGTGCATTACACTTTCCTTGGGATCATCCAAGTATTTAAATCGCATGGATGAGGCACTCAGAACAATTTACATTCTTATTTCTCTCAATATCCTTTTTCATATATCTTCCTATAAGAATCCCAATGAATCCTGGACCACCTTGGAAGGGATCTTTGGAAAACAATATGAGATGAGGGGACACATGATGGAGGTGGAAATGCTTACATTGGATCCAAAAATCTTTGACAATATCCAATATTATTTACAAAATTCAAGGATTTATTGTCGCAACTCAATGCTTGTGGGGTTGATAAATCGAAGGAAGATAAACTAATGGTTCTCACCATTCTCTCCAAGCTTGGTACAAAATTCTCTATATTCGTATCCACATTCCATTCTGTCAGATTCACCTCTGGAGCCACCTGGAATATGCTTTCTCTTGAGGACTTTATCGAATCCCTGACACAAGAGAAAACCAAGATCATCAACATGGGAACAATCAAATGCCCGAGGGCGCATGCAATCATTGTGCAAGATGGAAGACACAAATATCAAAAATATAAATATAAATATAGATAGAAATCTCATGCACATATGAAGAAGGAAGGGTACACAAAACCCTTCACCGATGCCTCCAGATCCAAAGGGGAAAAAAAGAAGGAAAGGGGAGAAATGCATGTACTGTCACAAAGGATTCCATTCAGAATCTGCATGCATGCAAAAGCAAATAGAGCTAATTTCTCAAATGCTTCAGAAAAAAAACCTTGGATATCGCATCCCTGAGGGTGTCAAGAAGAGGAATCCAGAAGATCTGAATCCCAAGAAAGACAATTCTAGCCATGCCTTGATTTCCATAAACTCCTCTCTCGATGCTTGGATCGTAGATTTAGGAGAATCACATCACATGCTTGCCTCAAAAGAAATATATTCTTCATTGGATGCAGGCAAAGGTCCTCCTATTCTGATGGGGGGAAACTCTTCTGTCGAAGCCACTGACAAAGGAAGTATTGGACTCACCAACAAAAGCTTCGAGAATGTGTTGCACATTCCCAAAATTTTTGTAAACCTTATCTCTGTGTATTAGATGAATAATTATGGCACCAGAAATAAAGTCATATCCACACCAAATTCCTTGGACATATATGACATGAAAACCAACTCTAGGGTTGCTACCGGTGAGGTAAATCACCAGTCTATATTGTATACATTTTCTGAATTCATTGAAACTGATTATGCTTTATTGCTTACTCATGCTGATGACAGTAGTAGGATATGGCATGAAAGGTTTGGACATTTGAATTTTAGATACATGAAACATATTAGCAAGAAAAATTGGTTGATGGTCTACTGGACATCCATTTCTCCAAGGGAGTATGTGAGGCATGTGTTCTCGGAAAACACCCTCAAGAGAAATTCGACAAAGGAAAGTCTTAGAGAGATTCTACACCTTTAGATATGATCCACAGTGACCTTATGGGTCCCTTTCCACATCCATCCATCAGCAAAGTGAGGCTTTTTCTCATTTTTGTTGATGATTTCTCACGTTTTACATGAATCTACTTCCTCACGTAAAAATATGAGGTCTTTCAACACATCAAAGATTTCAAAGCCATGGTTGAGACACATTCCAGAAAACATGGGAGAGTATGTCAATCATGAGATCCATGATATTTTCCATGAGGAAGGGATTCAGTTGCAGTATACAATTCCCTATACTTCGCAACAAAATAGAGTTGTTGAGTGGAAAAACAGATCTCTAAAGGAGACGACATATTGCATGATGCATGCAAAGTCACTACCACAGAGAATATGAACCAAAGAACTTAATTTTGAAAAATAAATCCAAAACATATATCCCCATAGATATGTCAAGGATAATACCCCCTATGAGGCTTGGAGCGGCCTCAAACCATAAGTGACTCACTTTCGCATTTTCAGTTCACGTGCATGGGCCTGGATTCCTTCTTAAATGAGGAAGGAAATTGATCCACATAGCACTGAGTGTATTGTTTTTGGATACCCTGATGGTGTGAAGGGATATAGGCTTATTTATCTTTCCTTGGACTGGCTCATCATTAAGCGAAGTTTCCAATTCAAGGAAATTTTATTCCATGCACCTTAGCAGTCACATGCAGACACTTTCATTCTTCCACCTATCTGAGATGATGAGCATGCACATGCCAAATCTTCTTCAGATGAGAGTTCTGATTCATAGGACTCAAATGATTTAGAT
Organism: Picea engelmannii; assembly: GCA_009831015.1. Taxonomy (NCBI): domain Eukaryota; kingdom Viridiplantae; phylum Streptophyta; class Pinopsida; order Pinales; family Pinaceae; genus Picea; species Picea engelmannii. Next base: position 263,498 of record ML792096.1, on the reverse strand, counting down.
TCAAATTCAGTATAGTTAGATGCAGAGTTAGAGAATCCAGATGTAGTTTCAGAGCCAGATCAGAGGCCCAAGTGGGAACATACCACTCTTCAGGATGCAGGGGATCTCATTGGTGATTCGTCGGAAACTTGGAGGACTCAACCTGATTTTGAGGAGCCTCCTATTGCACTCAATCCCACTCAACCATTTCCCTCTAGGCACATTTTCTTTGTTTTGTCTTCATATCCACAGTCTTATTGCGAGGCTACTGGAAATCCCTTTTGGGAATCTGCCATGCAAGAGGAGTACAACTCCCTCCTCGAGAACCATACTTGGGATTTTTTTCCCCTTCCTTCTGGGAGGAAACGTGTCGGATGCAAATGGGTCTATAGGACCAACAGTGTAACATATGGATAGATTAGCAGATACAAAGCCAGGATTGTTACCAAAGGATTTCTACAGGTTCATGGCATTGACTATGATGAGACCTTTGCTCCAATAGAGAAGATGGATTCCATATGATTGGAACTTGCCATTGCGATAGCCAAGGGATGGGAAGTCCTTCATGTGTAAGTGAATAATGCATTTCTTCATGGTGAACTCTTTGAGGAGATCTATATGGAGCAACCCTAGGTATTTATGCAAGACTCCTCTTTGGTCTATCAACTGAAGAAGTCCCTTTATGGCCTCAAGAAGGCTCTGAGGGCATGGTATGCTAAGATGGACTCCTACCCATTGTCACAGAACTTTGTATGTTGTAAATCAGACCCGAATGTCTAGATGCTCAGGACGACCAATTCACTTCTACTCTTAGTTTTGTATGTTGATGATTTATTGATCACCAGTTGCTTGACTTTAGCGATTGTTGTAGTCAAGAGTATTCTACATGATAGGGTTTTTATGACAGACATGGGTCCTCTACACTTCTTCCTTGGAATCAGGATCATTCAGGATGAATAAGGCATTAAAATGTCTTAGGCCAAGTATGCATGAGATATCCTTGAGATATTTGACATGACAGACTACAAGTCTGCTCCGACTCCTTTCCTATCAGGATTCAAACTTGAGGATGGCAGGGAGAATCCACTGGTTGAAAATACATTGTACAAACAACTAGTGGGGAGATTGTTGAGCTTGTTGTATCTCACACACTCCAGACCAAACCTCTCATATGAAGTTGGCGCAATTTCTAGGGTCATGCAGGAGCTGCATGAGATACATTAGAAGGATTCAAAGTGTATCCTTCGATACGTACATGGGACCATCACCTTTGGGATTCATTATGATGCAATCTCTACATTATATCTCATCGAGTTTAATGATTCTGACTGGGCTAGCAATAACACTGATCGCAAGTCCATATCTGGTTACTCACTCTGTCTTGGTTTCAGGCCTATCTGTTGGTCGAGCAAGAAGAAAGTTTTCATTGCTCTATCTTCAGCTGAGGCAGAGTACATAGGGGTAGTTAACATAACCATTCACGCTATGTGGATACAAAATTCACGAGTTGGGCATTCAGTTTCATCGATCGATCGTCATCTGGTGTGACAACCAGAGCACTCTGAAGTTCTGCAAATATCCAGTTCAGAGGCAACAGAAGAAGCACATCGAGATCCAAATGCACTACATTTTGGACTTATTACATGAGGGGATCATCGAATTTTAGTTCTTTCCTTCAACATAATAGATGACATACATTTTCACCAAGACCTTCACTGAGCAGAAGTTTCATTCTCTGTGAAGTTGTCTTGGAGTGAAGGACATAGTTTCCTAGAAACTGTAGTTATTCTTTTTACATACATTGTACCTTGAGGGGGGGGGGGTCCCATGAGGTTTTCCCTCTTTCCTCACTTTATTTCAGTGTATATTTTGTATTCAATTACCTAACATGGCCTTGTTGTCGGGACCCATTCTTCATTTTCACCATAGTGATGTTCAAGGGGGGTGTTGGAGTTACTTCACACACACCTAGGATTTATTTTTCCTAAGGTTTTTCCTTGTTTATTATTCATAATTAGTTATTATCCATTATCCTATATTTTAGGGGAGAATATTCCACCTGGAGAATATTCTCTTTCAGTTGACACTTCAATTTGACTAGTTGAGTTGAGTTTAGATATTGCATTGGTTTTGTCACCATGCAACATTGGGATCATCACCATATAATGTGAAATTTCCTTGGGATCATCACCATACTGTCTCATTACCCTTGATTCCATGATATACTCCTCACTACTCTCTGTTCAGTAATTAACTGAAGACTAGTTGACTAGTTAACTCAGCTAGGTGGCAGTTCACTCCCGTAATTGCCTGAGAGACTAGACTAGGTGGAATTTCACTCCTGTAACTACTATTGTGTGTCCAAATCATTATATACCACCACTACGATGCATTGTTTCTCCTCCAATTCACACTCAATGAGTTATATAGATTATATCATGTGTAAATTATTCATTATTCACAACGGTTAATGAGAATTCTTCTATTCTTTTTCTCCTTCTTGTTTCTCAAATTCTCTCTGCAAATGTGTGTATTATTGTTTAACTATATCTATTCTGTGTAGGTTCAAAACATTTACACATTGGTCCTAATAAAATTATTTGAATCAAAGAAATATAGAATATGATATTCACTTGGTAATTTTCTTATAATTCTTTGTGGGTATTTCACTTTGATAATACATGTTTAGGGTGTCGATAATTTGATGAGAAAAACCAAAATCTCATTACTTCATGCACCAAAAGGAGTAAATCATACAAATTCCACAAAATACTTGTGAGGAAATGGTACTTGTTCCCCCAAAAAACTCATAAAAATCTTTGATCTCATCATAGACTAGAAGAAGCCCCCGAGGTGTAGAAAACCCGGTGATGGAGTGTACTGTTAAGGCACTCCATTATGTGAATTCACCAGTTTGAAACCCTAGACTATCTTTGTGTTCCACATGAGGGGTCACATTCACATACATAGGGTTATAGTGGTAGAAGTTGGATAACAAGACCATGTGTCACACGAGTACGTGCCAGACTAGTTGTCGATTTCCCTAGTTAAAGAAAAAATCATATCCTAGAAGAACCATTAGATTTCAAGAAAACCTAAACTCAAATTTTAAAATATATCACTCAACATGTAATAATACATGTATATAAGAATGAAGGTAAGTGGAAACCACTAGAATGAATGTTAAACTTATGAATCCAAAATGTATCAGCAATATTGGATGAGCTGAGTCGATAGCAATGACTAGTAACAGAATTAAACATGTAGAAAACAACTTAATATACTAGGGACAAAGAGGAAACACACATGTAAGGGAAAGTGGCCCAAGAGTCGTGTAAATTCATATAGGAATGAAATAAATTTCCCATGGAGATAAGAATACATCCAAGAAAGTGGCAAAAGACCTAGGCCAATGGGAAAAATTCATGGGCAAGGGAAAACAACAAAGAGGAGTGTACATTCATCCAAACATGAAATACAAAATTTAAGGAGATAAGAAGACATCCAATAAAGTTATAAATAACCTAGGCTAGTGGGAAAACACCCCAGCAAATTGAAACTCGACCTATCTATGTATAGAATCACCAAGGGAGTGAGGAATTGACTCAATTATGGATAGAGTCACCCAAGAAATCAATAATCCATCCAATCGTGTGTATAATTGCACAAACATTGAATAATGGCTCAAAGAGAGAGTGAAATTGTAGACTATGGGGTAGATTGATCCTTTAGGAAAGATAAATTCACCCAATATCTATAATTAAACCATATTAGAAACTCCTATAGAGGTTTAATGGCTCTAAAATATCAACCATTGATCTCTGGGCTTGGAAATATATCATACAGTGGTGGCAATAGATTTTTTATCCTCTCTATTATACATGGAAACTCAATGATTCAGTAAATTCACAAATTTGGTTGGATATCCTTCTCATTTTCACTCCGACCATTCTCTTAAAACCATTAAAACAAGAACCAAAAAATGATTCCACAAAGCACATTCACATAGAAAAATCAAATCAATTCAAAACAAATTGGAAACCATGGAAACCCAAATGGGAAGACTAGATTCGAATGGGGCCCAGTCTATTTTAGCAATCTCTAGTTATAATGATTCCATGGCTCTCTATCCATCCTCCTCTCCTTAGCCAAAAGACCCATTGACAATGAGAGTGAAGAAGGAAATAAAGAGAGTTGGGGGGTATGTTTTTCTTTATGTTTAGTTATTTTTTCCTATCACATTCATTTTTATCTTATTCAACTTTATAATTGCATTTCTTTACATAAGTTGTTAAACCATCATTAATCATTGAATTGTCTTGAAGGTATTGAGTATTACCCAATCATTGGTTTGGATCCATATCATATCAAACAAAAATTAAGAGAAATATTTAAATAAGTATAAACTACAAAAAATAAAAGAGAAAGAGAAAGACTATTAGACATGCAGAATATTGACTCGTATATTGATAATCCAGAAAGAGAGAAATTTTCATGATCCTCTTCGACGGGGAAAACTATCAATTATTAAAGCTCCAATACAATGATAATAACTTGAAAAAACATTATATAGCTTCCTACCTATATAAATATTTTCTCACTACCCAAACCCTAACTAATAGTGGTCCCATCATTAATGAGTACTAACTACCTAGTGGGCCGTATTCCATAATGATTATCCTTTTACATTAATTAACCACACACCAAAATACATAGTGGGACTATTTCAAAGAGGATAGCCTCATACATAAATTTTTTGACTCCTAAGTACCCCTAAGTAGGGATATTAGGGAAAGACCCTAATATGTTCTCCCCATTCAAAAGTAGCATTGCTATCGAACTTGAAGGTGTGGAAACTACTGTAAAATGTATACTCATACCCAAGTACCCAAGTGGCATCTCCTAGTTTTCTATCCTTCCACTACATTAAGACTTGTTGGATAATTCATTGGCATATTTAATTCTCTCACTTTTCCAATATTTCCTATGGATGTAACTAAATGGAACTCTCTTCACCAAGTTCAAGGACAATGGTGTGAACATGGTCATTCAGTCCTATGAATTTCTTCAAATAGGATACATGGAATACTAGGTGGATCTTGGACTATGTTGGGAGAGAGAATATATAGACAAACACTTATGTTGGGTTATGGGAATTCCACATTTTCCCACACCTTTTTTAAAATTCTTTGTCTCATTTTTCTTCCTTTGTCAGTCTCAAGTCTAAAACCTTTTGACAATTGACTGAGTTTGACACCAGGAAAAAATTAAATTTATTCCTTACATCATGATAGACATTTGAATTTATGAATAAGAGAATTATGTTATTTTTTACCATTTCCTTGAGTGGTTACAAAACATCACTTTTGGATGTTGTTGTAGAATCTTTGAGACCTCTTCAGCTACAAAAGTTGTAGATCTACTATCTGCTAAAGAAGTTGTAGAATAGAGTATCAATGTTATAACAAGATTTGCCTCACCCTATGAAATCTTTCACATAAGGCCTTTTTCCATTCCCCCATGCAGACTTATCCTCCCTGTTTGTAAAATCCACAGCCAAAAATACATATTTTTCCACATGTACACATCTTGCCTACTATACAACATGTGTATACGTAGGCTGCTCCACTACAGCCTGCGTACATCAGGATTTGTTCCATAAAATGAAAATTAATGTCAGGTTTCCATATCATGAAAGGAGATCTATGATCCTTTGCATTCCATATACTAGAAACGTTCCAACTCGTCCCCTCGGTTCCATTTTTAAGGCTATAAATGGGCCAATTCCGAGCTATGCAGAGAGGAGAAAGAATTCAACTTTGAGAGAAAAGTTACTCTGGAGAAAATATTTACTTCATATTGAGTCTGCATCCCTTCGTCCTTTATGTCTGAAAAAAGTGTCCATCCCCCAAGCTCTTCCCCTATTGATTGAGAACCTCATTGTTTTTTTCTTATGATCTTGCCTTTGGTGGAGGATTGAAGTGGTGGAGGCCCAACTGTAAGGAACTTAGTTTCTTGGTTCCAAACCATGCCGACACGGAAGTCTATAATATTTTCACTTCTACTGATCATTTATTAATAGAAATACTCCTTTCCCTTCCAATTGATATCTTGAAAATATTTGAGTTATTATCAATGGGCATATTTTTTATGTATATTAATGGATTATGCTATCTAATGTGCTAACCTTTTATATTATCAGCATATAATTTCTTTTCTTGGTTGTTGAGAACTAGTTGCATGTATATAAATTTGGGTCAAAGTGCTCAATGGTGGACTTCATCAAACATATGGATGAGGTAGGCCTCTTTCTTATATCGCTTGCATATTAGTTTATATAGCATGTTTTTGGGACATATTTTATTTCTGCAGTCATTTCCATCGGTTGTGGTTTACCCTAGCCATAGAGAGATTTTCCTCATAACAATCAACTACAGAAGCTGCATAATGATGGTCATGAAAAACAATGAAGTCATGACAGCTGGCTCCTAAACCACCATTTCCACTTTTTACCAAAGTTAAGTACCCATGTTGGATTATCCCAATGACCACCCAAAGATAGAAAAGAACAATTATGTGTTTTATTTTGTGGAAAAGACAAAAGTCATTTTTGTAATTTTATAAATGGTAATGTAAAATGGCTCGAGGCAATGCTTCGAAGCCAATTCATATTTAAAATATATAACATAGGCACAATGTATAAATTGGATCCCTGTTGGAAGCAAATGATCTAATTTCTATCTCATTCACTGAACTATCAGACTATAACAAGTATTATTTAATATAAGGAGTTGTTGATGTTCATTGTGATGTGGTGCACATGACTTATTATTTTATGTTGTTGAAGCTCCCTTAGAAAATACTTTTTTTAAGGAGGAGGGATCACTCCAGAAATGGGTATTGTTCATGTATTTATAAGTTAGCTAGTTCATTACTTTGGATTGTTGAATCGTGTAGTAATTTATGAATTTGTACAGAAGTTAAACAAAGTAGTTTTTGGTTTGTTGTTATTCAATTCAATTCAATCCATGTTGTTAAAAGAATCACAATATTGATCTTGTTGTTTTCCTTAGATCTCAATTCTATTTCAATAGTTATGTGGCTGAATTGTGATCTTCTAGTCCATGCTAACATAGAGAAAGATACAGACTAGCCCTAGCAACTCACGACCTAGTCTAGTCAAGTATTAGTTTCAAGCAGTCAACCTTCTTTTGTCTGGTCTCTACCAACATAGTGTTAGATACAGATGTGACTTGGTGAGTTGTTGTTTCTTGCTTTATATCTATTTTTTTTCTATAGCTTAAGCTATTAGTATCTTTGATCCTAGTTCATGCCTAGTTAGTTATAGAATGTTGGATTAACAGGGATGACAAGTTGCCTAGAATTTACATTTCTTTTTCATTAATTTGCATACATTTTTTTGTACTTCATTGATACAAGAGTCTATGTGTGATAAGGATTTGTATTCTACACATATAGTGCATAGTATCCTTGAAATAAGAATACTTACCCTGGTTGACAAATTAAATGAAGAGTTTTTTTTTTTATAATTATAATCAATTATTTTGTACCAACATTTTGGTTTCATGGTTAGGGAGGATATTGAATGCGCAATCATACATCAAAAATTGATTTAAATAGGAATTTAATAATGGGATTTTTTCAAAGGAGATCATTACCAAACCTTCCTGTGAATTTTGTTTGAATTATCCTATGTCATAGAATCCTAAATAAGACTGCCTATGACATAAGGAATAAGGGATGGTAAGACGAGAGGTAAGAACCTGTGCATTCCCTGTGGAAAATGTCCTCGTGAGTCTCTAATTCACTAGTATTAAGGACTTTAGTGTGAATTAATAAATAAAATAACCCCCAAGCATCCAATGCAGTAAAATAAGTACATACTACTAACAAAGTTGCAGGTGGATGAGGAGGACTTCAATGGAAATGGAAACAAGATCCAAGAAGAAAGGTTGTGGTACCTTCTCCTCCCATCACAAAAGTAGAGGAACAATATACCCCTTCCCCTAAAGGACAGAGATAAACTAAGGATCCGATCAATGGGAAATATATTTTTGAGGTCAATTCTCAAGATAGTATGGTAGTTGAACTAGAAATCACTGAGGAATCAAGAGCTATGAAAAGATTAGGATTCCCAAATATCAATATGGAAAACAAATAAATAGCCTTCAACATGACCTTTGACTTCAATATCATATATATTGAGAGCGAATTCCCAATGAAGAACATCCCTCTTTGGGCTCTTCCCAACTTCCATGGGTTATCCAATGAAGATCCTGATACCTTTCCATTTGAGATCGATGTGTTATGATGAAGATATCACTACCTCTCAAATGCTTAAAAACTGAAATTGTTCCCTACCACTATTAAGAGTGTTGCATTACATTGGTTCATGGCACTCGACGCACAATCTATCAGTACTTGGAATGACATGAAACATAAATTATTGCAAAACTATCAAGATTATTGTGAGGGAAGAGACATTCGAGAGGATATGTTAAAAATGACTCATAAGGAGGATGAAATTATGGAGGACTATATAGAACGGTTTTAGTATAACCTCCAAAGATCCAAGATCAAGATGGACAAGGATAATTTACAAACCATATTACTCAAAGAGTTGAAGGACAAATGTATAGATCTCCTAAATATCACAGGGGGAGAAGATATATCCCAAGAAGGATACAATGATATCTACGACTTGAGTAGAAAATACTCAAGAGGAATTTCTAGGCATGGAAAGGGATCAAGGGATATCCTCACCAAGGTTAAAAAAACAAATACGAGAGGGATTTATCAAGTGTAAATAAGAAATATGTTGGAAAAATTCAATAAATGCATACTCAGTTCATTGGCACTTCAATTTGACACTTTGCAAAATAAAAAAAATAGGCAGAATTTGAAAGGGCATTAGCAATGTTATTTATGAAGTGCGAAAAAAAACATACATTAAAGGAATGCCCACTTGATACCATCAAAATATATGGAATTTTCAAGGAAGATCACCCTCCCAACAATTTCCCCTCCTTAATAAAATTGAAAGCAAACTACCAAGGTTCTTATGAAGAAACGAAAGAAATTTGCTTTGTCTCTCAAAATTGGCCTTGGCAACCTCTATCAACAAGTATGAGTCAAAATCCCTCTCAATTTTCTAATGATTATTGGTCTAGAAACAATTATCGTATTCTTCTCTGTCTCACCCCTATTATCCTTCCATGCCATGGAAGAATTGTCCCACACAACTGACCCCTGGGTATCAATGGTCTCACAATTGGAATACAAATCCTCAAGGGAACCCCCAAAACTTCCAACATCAACAACAACCCCCTAAATGAAATCAATAGTTTCCCTAGTTCCCTCAACAACCATAGTTACCCCAGTCAATCCTATTTCCCCTCCTAGACCACAAATACCACCACAAATATCACAACAAATCCCAACACAACCCACCCCTAACCCAAATAATAAATCCAATCAACACACTTACACTGCTAAATGGAATGAATATATTACATACTCCATTTTCCCTGTTGAATGTCAGGGAATCCAATTATTGTTAATGAAATTGTTGAACAATAAGGATTCTTTTTTATTACTAAACATGATGAAGAAGAAACTAGAAATCTTGTAACAATCCCTACTGATACACAATCTGAGGAACACCTCCCTAGTACTTACCAAACTAACATTTCTAAACATTCAACTCAACCTCTGACTCCATAGACCAAAACCCCATTTCCAGAAATATTAACCATAGAGAAACCTCTAATACATACTGGGTTTGACTTAGTAGGAGAAATTCAAAACATTTCCATAAAAATCCCTCTACTAAAAGTAATAAAAGACATTCCGACCTATGCTAAAATTATCAAGGATCTATGCACTAAGAAGCATGAAATAAAATTGAGGTATCATCAAACAATCCACATGCTCAAATGATTAGCAGACCCAATGTTAGTAAAATTCCTCACTGCTAAATACGATGATCCAGGAAACTCAATCGTTGATGTTAAAATCAACAATGAATTCGTAGCCAATTCCTTAGTAGGATCAGGTGCTTCCATAAATATAATGAACAAGAAAAACATGGAAAAATGGGATTAACTAATTTAAGATGAACCCCCGTAGTCTTGTAGCTTGCATATTGATCAATGATTAAGAAAAAATCCTACAAGATGTCATCATCTCCATTGAATGCTAGGAATACCTCAGATATTTTATGATTTTATATCTAATATATACTCTCGGTGGTCATCCTCTTATCCTAGATTGACCATGGATATGCACCATTGATTCTCATATTTTTTACATGGAAGGTAGAATGAATACATGTCACGATAACTCTACAAAACAACTTACTCTATCCCCCCTACTAAACCTAGAACAAACTATGAAAACACCATATGGATAGAGGATGAGGAGGTAGATGAAGAAATCATTCAACTGGTCCTCACCATAGATACTTTTGATACTGAGAGGGGGGTGAATC
>ML792096.1:197236-209507 GCA_009831015.1 Picea engelmannii | reverse complement strand
TTTATCAGTTTGTCAAAGAAAGGCATATCCTACACCAAGGCAAGTGGCTCATCCAGGGCCAATTTTAGCAAATGTTTCCCCATATGATGGGGGAAATCAACGCAATGTAGACCATTTATTCATAAGCAGGGAGGATTTATATATGTGGATATCGGTGACCATCCACCTATTCCACTTACTCAAAGAACATTTTTCCATTTTGGCTCTGGAAGGTACAAAAGGGGACTTCAAGTCTGCATACGGAAATGGAAAGGCCATCCCAACAAGTTGCATGGGGCTGAGGAAAAATGTTTTGTAACATATGGATTCACACATGTGACTGCAGGGGTATACCGTGTTACCTAGAGCAGAGTTCGGATCATGCTTTGTAGATTATACCCGAAGGGTGTTTCCACGTTCAAGTTACACTTGCACCGATAAGTTTCTCTAGTGTTGGTTGGCGTAAATTTTCTTCCTACCATTATCTTGACTGCTTGATTTTTCTTTAGTGAATTTGTAGTGTGTGCTGTGTGGTTCTCCCTAGCTTGACCTTAGAGTGTCGGTTGATCATTTCACAAAGTGGAAGATCAACAACTTTGTCATTCGCATAGGATTCATGGTCTGCCACCAGTAACTTTGGAGCCACATTCCCCACTGTTGAGGTGAAGGATAGATAAAGAGGGTTATTTCGAAGTGACTGAGCCACAAGAAACTATACCCAATCATGTTCCTAAAGAAGATACACTTGCACTGGAGGAGCCTACCATTTCTGACCTCGAAGCTGAAGAGTTCAGGCATGCAAACCCTCTGATTGCTGATCTATCAGTGCCAATCCATGTTCAGGTAGTACCTTCTAAGGTGACTACTCCTAATCATCGTTTTGTTAGGAAATTGGAAATGGAAGAAAATAATGCTACCTCTACCGAGAGTCCTCATACTCCCATCCCAATCATGGCTAGAGTGGGTGTCATTCCCCCTCCCCCACCTTAACCTAAAAGGATTAATTATAGATAGACACCTACAACTTATGGTAGTGACATGGTCTCTACAACGACTACGACCACTATCCCTACTATACATAATGCGTATGGCACTCCTTTTTCATACAGGATGCTAGGTTTTGATAAAATCTTGACTTTAACTTACTCCACTCTACGTACTATTGGTATTGGGTCAAGGAGTTCTAATTATCCCTTGCAAGGATCCTTCACGAGAACCTATAATCTATTTAATTCAATCCCTTACGGTGGGGGTCATATATTGCCTCCATCCCCCTCGCTTGGGGGTTCTTTCTAGAAACCATCCAGGATTAGTACCAGTTCCATGTTGTTTAGTGGAGGGAGTCACGAGTATTAGTATTATATGAATTTGGTTGGTTCTATTCCTTTCTCTTTGTTTTTTTCTTTCAAAAACAATGCTTTATCCTCGTCCTCATTTTCATTAGGGGGAAACTCCTTCTTCAATAAACCCAACCCTATGCAAGGATGTGTTCCTTCATAGGGAGTGATGACAGGATCCTTATCCTCTCAAGGTATTGGAAATACCTAGTAGAGTTCTATACCTTCATAAGGGATGTCAATCAAGGGAGACCCCTTCCATTCTCAATGCAACCTCGAGCAAGGTTCAATGCCTATGCTAGGAGGATCAGTTGGGGGAAACATGAACTAAGGTATTTAGAATAGCATGCAGGGATAAATCCCTACCCAGGGTATGTCATTGAATTACATGAATCTGTCGATGATGCATATTAGCGCACAAACTCATTATATTGGTGAAGGACACCCTAGTAAGAAAGTAAACTTTTGTTGGCAACCTAGTGCCATTCAAAATCCAGGCTCCTCTTTTCCTTTAAATCCGCCAAAACCTAGAATACATTTTCTAGAAACTCTTCAATTCCTAGATTTGTCAAGGTTGTTGAATGATCCTATCTTTCATGATCCACGTTGGCCTCCTATTCCAACTAATTTTCCCTCAGACATACCCAAATTTGAAGGCAATCCTGGAGATGATCTAGGTGATCATGTTACAATGTTTCACTTATGGTGCTCCTCCAACTCGTTTAAGGATGAATCTGTCCAATTGTGATTTTTTAAATGCACTCTCATAGGGAGTGATTCAAAATGGTATATCTAGTTCGATAGCTCGAAGTATTCTTACTTTAAAGACCTAGAAACAATTTTCTTAAACCATTTCAGCTACCGGTGAGATACAATGTCAGCACAGAGTTGTTGGCCAACTTTGAGCAGACAAAGGTCATCCATATCTCTGATCATATCTGAGAATGGAATCGCCAGAAAAGATTGATCAAAGTAAAGGTCCCTCCTACATTTTTTCTCAAGTGGTTCCTAAATTGCTTGGTGCCTTGTGTCTCCAAAGATGTCATGACTTCTAGAGTGTTCTATGAGGAAGAGGCTATTATGAGAGACCAAAAACTGGAATTGATTTATTCTCAATTTTGGTATGTTGTATGAGATTATTCCAGATGCACCACGATCAAATTTTGAAAAAACCAAACCGAAGTTTGGGCCTCATGCTAATGGTATAGTAGGATCAACACAAAGTAATCCCACATATCATTTTTCAAACCAATTGCAACAGTTATCGCTCCAACAGAATTTGGCTAGCCAAAATCCTAGTTTGGCTACCCTTGCAACCCAAACATTGGAAGTACACAGTGTGAAAATTAAAAATCCCAAAGGTAACCAAAAACCCGAGGGAAAAAGAAAGGCCAAGGGAAAGAAGGGTAAGGGGGATAAAAACGATGTTAAAAATCCTAGTGAGGGAAAAAATGAGAAGAATAAGGTTAAGTTTTTGTGTAAGATTTGTGTGGATGATCACTTGACTCATCAATTATGTTGGCTTGGGGAATCCAATAAGATTTTGGCACAACAGTATCCTGATGTGTTAACTAACCCTTTCCCTCAAGGGAAAAATATGGCACAAGATTCCTCATCCACAAATGTGACTGGGGGTAATTAGGGATCCCCCATGCTTAATGCTAATAATGGAGCTACTAATGTACACATGATGAGATCAAATGCTCATCTTCAAACTAGGGCTTATGATTACAGAATGCCATAATCTGTTGAGAAGGGAAAAGAAGCTTCCAACCCATTGCCTCCTCCTCATATTGAGAATACTATGGGATAAACTATTATTCACATCCCCAAATGTGCATTTAAGAAAGATTCTCATTATCTGAATGTAAGGGCTGCTCATAACTACTATGTCATTGAGGATCTTTTGCAAACCCCTTGTGTGATGTCTGCCCTGGAAGTCCTCCAGAGTTTCCCCTTAGAGAGAAAATCATTGGTGTCTTCCTTGGGTATTGTTGAGCCAACTAACCTGGGAACTATAATTTTTCACCCTTATGATCATAAACCTCATTTTCCTTACCCTATCACCTTTTAGATAGTAGTGGTTTATGCCACAAAATCGTTGACATGGAATATTTTACGCACGGTGGTAGATGAGGCTGCATCAACTTACATTATGTCATTGGCATGTTCGAATGCTATTAGTCAGCCTAAGTTGTCTTTGTCATTGATGTTGTTAACTGCATTTGACAACCATTATTTTAGACCGCATGGCATAATCCCTTCCTTCCCTGTGCAGTTGGAGGGAAAAACTATGTGTGTTGAGGTTGAAGTAGTTGATTCACCTCGTGACTACAACCTTTTGTTAGGACAAAGTTGGACCTACACAATGGCATTGGTTGTATCCTCTATTTTTCTTGTCTTATGTTTTCCTCATGAAGGTAGGATAGTAATCGTTGATCAATTATCCTTCTCCCATCCTGACCCTTCATTGGGGGAATCCACGGTCCTGATGATTGATAACCTGCAACAACGCACCACCAACTTAGGTGCTGGATTATTTCCATCTTTGATGGGAACTTTTTATTTTTTTCCACCTTCAAATGATGTCAAGTTTATTTCGGTTGTCCCTGATTAGCCTAAGGATGTGATATTTGAAGTAGCTTTGTTTCAAAAAAATTATTTTAATGATCCGTGGAATTTACCTTCCCCATCAAATTTGATGGAAGGGGTAAGGCATCCTGGCATGGTTATGCCCCTATCCGTAGTTGAGGTTTCATATAGTATTTTTCAGCAAACCTCGACCAACTCTGATATGGATCCCCCTCAAGAGTTAGATCCTATTCTCGAGCCTATTTGGGCTCAAGACTATCTTACTTCTCACGATCCATTGGACTTGGTATTTCCCTCCAACGAGGTGATTTTAGAGGCAATGATTAGGTCGAATAAACCTTTGGATGATATTCACCATAGATATTTTTTTTTACTGAAGCTTAGGAGAGTGGAAGCAGGAGAGTTTACCACAACCATGAATGGATATGTCACTTGTCCTGTTAACCCTTTGGCCACACACATAATTTATGCTGAGGGAAACATGGAAAGTATAGTTGAGACGATTCCAATTGACATCTCTAAAACCCCTGGCATCATTGAAAACGAGTTCATCGGAGTGGATTGTTCCCCCGAGAAGATTCGGGTGTACATTGAATTATTTAAAGAGTTTCATGACATTTTTTCCTGGTCTTATGAGGAAATTCCAGGCATTGACCCTCGTATAGCCGAACATGAGATTAGGACTTATGTCAATGCTAAGCCTATTCAGAAGAATCTTTGCCCAGTCAACCCTTGAAAGGTAGCGACTATCAAGGCTAAGTTATAGAAATTGATTAAGGTTGGTTTCATCTACCTAGTTCAATTAACGAAATGGGTTTCAAACCCTACTCCTATCAATAAAAACAAGATATGATTCGTGTGTGCATATAGTTTTGTGATATGAATAAATATTTCTCGAAAGATAACTTTCCTACCCCATTCATTGATCAAATTATCGATGAATGTGCAAGCTATGAAGTTTTTTCTTTTATGGATGGATTCTCAGGGTACAATCAGATTCAGATCAAGATTGAGGATCAACACAAGACTTCTTTCATATGTCCTTGGGGTATGTTTGAATATATAAAAATGTCCTTTGGCCTAAAAAATGTTGGAGCTACTTCTTAGAGGGCCATGTCATTCACCTTCAATGACCTCAAACATATATTTGAGGCATATATTGATGATTTTTCATCACATTCTCATAAGATATCTGATCATCCCACCCACCTTCGACTTATTTTTTAGAGATGTCGCTACTACCAGATTCGCCTAAATCCAAACAAGTGTAGTTTTTGTGTAACATTGGGATGTTTGTTAGGTTTTATAATGTCCACTAAAGGGATCATGGTCTATCCTCTTAATTTTGAGGCTATATTTCATTTTCCTCCCCATGCGCAATCCCATAACTTCAAAGTCTTCAAGGGAAATCCAACTTCCTATTCCAATTTGTTTCCAATTATGTCGAAATAACTAAAGGGTTTATGCATCTTTTGAAAAAATGGGTCCCATTCTTCTGGGATGAAGCAGGTCAATGCTCTTTTAAAGTGTTGAAAATTTCCTTGGCATCTTCCCCTCTACTCATTCCTCCTGATTATGGAAAGTATTTCTTGTTATACTTGGATTCAATAGAGTCTACAATTGGTATGGTCTTGGTTTAGGAGGATGACACGCTCCAAGAACACGTTATATACTACCTCATCTGAGGCTTAGTTAGACAAGAAATCAAATAGACTCATGTAACACACCCCGACCACCCACAAGCCGGGGTACACCACCTTCAAGCCCTCCCTTGTACTTATTTCTCTTGTCTATACCTTTTAAATTAATAAGGATGCATAAAATAAAAGACTTAACAACATGCACAACAATAACCAACAAACATACATATTCTAAAGATTCAATTAAATGATAAATAAATACAAACTGGAATACATTTATATACAGGTAAATAATACCATAATAGAGAGAACTTGTATTTATAAAGATGATACCAAATGGCTACAGAACAAGGACGTTCTACCCAATCGTATACACTACTTCTCCAAATTTGAATAGCAGTGTCACCCCCGACCCAGGGCTATGAATCCACAAGGACGGTTCCAGAGTGTTACTTGGCTTCCCCAAACTAGTCAACACTCAAGCTCTGATAGGATTTCCTAGCACTCACAACAATCCAAGTACCCAACTCTCTTCTACCCAACCTACACCACCCAAGAGAATGTACCCCCACCCTTCTCTGCCACAGAGTCCCTCAGATAGTCCTTCTCCTTATTTTGGGCTTCACCGCAACGTGCCCAGAATATCAATGTTGGAACTCTCCGGACTTGCAACTGTGAACAACACTGGACACAGGCCAACGCATATCAGACATGAAGGCCTCAATTCATATCTATATTACACCATCGACCACTACAACCAACAATACCGTGGATAATATTCGACAGTTCGTTTCCCTTTCCCAAGACAAGATGCGGGTGAGGATGGATCAAGGAGTGATAGGTAAGGATAGGATGAATGAATGAGTGAGCAAGTGAATGAACACATGAACCAGTGAGCAAGTGGAAGAGTGAATAAGCATATGAAGGAGTGAACGAGAAAATGAGAGAACGAGCAATCAACCAACCCACCCAACAGTCTAGGGGCAGGTTTAATTATTTCATGGGGAATAAAGAACCTCCTGGGCTCCCCCAAGAATATCATGTAACTGATCCACTCCCTTAGACAAAAGGGTAATTAGAATAGGAAATAACATTTATCCCCTCAAGCCCCCTCTCTTGTGGAATCATAGCCCCCTATAACTCTATTCCTTTTCTGTCTTGCAGCCATCGATGTATTTATTATTATTAATGATTAGAACATTACATTTATTGGCACTCTGGCCTCTCAGCACTGTAACAATACATTATTTAAAATGGGGCTCAAAACCTGGGGTGTTACAACTCATGTTAAGAAATTTTTCTTTGGAAACTGTCCATGCTATCCAAAGGTTTCTTCATTATATTATACTCCATAAGACCACCATCATAGTCGTCGTTATTCCTTTTCAATATGTGTTGACATGATGAGTCATCAGTGGGAATTTTAGTCGATTGATAGTCATTCTTCAATAATTTGATTTGGACTTTGTTTCGGTGAAGTCTAAGAAGTATTTGGTCTTTATCGAGTTAATTTTGAAACTTCTGATTGAGAGTGGCAACAATTTTCCTGAAGAATCATTGATCAATGAGGATCTCTTCCTTCTTTCATCTTCCGACCCTTAGTATGGAGATATACTTGTCTGTCTTCTGAATTTGAAGTGTCCTTCCTCTGCTTCTCATGATGAGCATCGACAGATACACCATCCAATGTGAAATTATCTTAGCATCGATGATACTTTATATCATCAAGGAGTTTATTGTGTTCTCCATCCTTGTCTGACCCATGAGGAGGTAGAGCTTGTGTTAAATGACTACCACACTAGATCATGTGGTGGTCACTTGTCTAGGTTGGAAACAACCTAGAAAATCCTTCGTGTAGGATACTTATGGCCCTCTTTGTTGTAGGAAAATCTACCTGCGAACAAGTAGATCGACCTCTAGAGCTTGACCTTAACCCTAGACAGAAAAATGCTTAACGTGGACACTGAATTTCCTTCAAATCTATCTAAACTAATACATGAGAAGGAAGGATGATAGAAGTACCTGTTATCGACGTTTGTCCCTGCACGCTCCGAGTTGCGCTCCAATCTTCTGCTCCTCACTGAGTTCTATGGACAAAGAAAGATACAACCACTTCCTACTCTATTGATATTAGCTTGAAAACATATCTACCATTAAATGATAAGTTCATGAAACATCATACACAAACTAGAAAGAAACAGGCCAAGCGTGTCATATTGATGAGAATAACGACAACAGTACTTACAATCGTAGATGCGAATGCGACAGCTTCGTCAAGTCCTCTTTGTCTAACCCTTGCCTGAAAGATCCACGACCTGGATGACAACAGCTTCACTGATCACTCTCCATTGGCTGACTGTAAGTTTC
This sequence comes from Picea engelmannii, assembly GCA_009831015.1. Lineage (NCBI taxonomy): Eukaryota > Viridiplantae > Streptophyta > Pinopsida > Pinales > Pinaceae > Picea > Picea engelmannii. The sequence continues at coordinate 201,592 of ML792096.1, read as the reverse complement.
CCCCAAGATCATAAGTTTCACATATTCAATTCTTCCCCCTTTCCACCATCATAGAGCCTGTTTATATAGGTTGGGAGGAGCCTAACCTCTTGAGTTATGTTTAGAACCAGTTGGGAACCTTCTCCATAGATCAAGGATCTATTGATGAGAACAAGAATTCGAGCACAACAGCCTCCTAATCTCGAATGTTCCTCCCCTTATTATTCTCAATGGGCTAACAACTGACCCAGATTAGGGAGCGCTCCTTCAGAAGGGGTCTCAGAGCATTGTAGCGCTCCTTGGCAAGCATAGGGGAAGTTCCAGTGCTCTTAAGATGAGAAGTGCTCCTCCAAAAGGTTCTGGGGAGCGTTATAACGCTCCCTAAGACATCATAGGGGAGTGCCAGCGCTTCTGCAGCTGCATTAGGGGAGCGTTCCCTCTCCAAACCTTAGTTTCAGGGCTCCTTTCAGGTGTCAAGATTCTTTTGATCCCAGTAAACCAGTTCTCTTCCTTCAAATGAGTCATGTGAGATGTCATAAGTGTTTCCTTAGTGTCATTATCATGGCATCATGTCTGAACATTGTTTGCGACACTAGTGATCAACTTGCGACACTTGCGAAAGCTGAAGGGAAGATGCGACACTTGCGACAGTTTATAGGGACAATGCGACACTTATCCATCTGAGCAATTTCGACGTGTAACACTCTTTAATCAAATATTGTATAGAGGTGGTTATGAAGTGTCACTCGCGTTAAATATTCTCTGAGAAGATGTGGTCACACCTTGCTCCTATGTTTCATGTTATTTTTTTTGGTCCCTTCACTAAGTGGGGAATTGATTTCACTACATGCCACCCAACTTCTGCTAGGGGGCATCGTTATATCATTTTGGTAGTAGACTACTTCACTAAGTGGATCAAATCCATGCCAAAATTTAGTAATGATGGGGAAACAACAACACTTTTCATTTTCAACCAGATTGTCACTAGGTTCAGTATACCGAAAGAGATTTTCACATACCATGGTAGTCACTTTCAAAATAAGATGATGATTGAGTTAACATCAAATATTGGGTTTAAGAAAGAACATTCGTCACCATACTATCCAAAAGTGAATGGTCAAATGGAGGTTTCCAATAAGTCTGTTAATTCTATTCTCCAATGGATAATCAATTTGGCCAAGTCGAATTGGCATTTGATGTTATATTCAACACTTTGGGCATATTGAACTTTCATAAAGACCGCTACAGGTTTCTATCCTTTCCAACTCGTTTATGGGATGGAGGAAGTATTTCCCATAGAGTTCCATATTTCTTCTCTCAAGTTCGAAGTGGAACTACTACCCAACACACCTACGCTTGAAGAGAGTTGTGTCTATCTCGAGTAGCTCGATGAACATCGCTGAGATGCATCCTTGGATAACGAGGATCATAAATAATGTTTCAAGTGTCAATATGATTGGTTGGTCCATCTTAGAGTTTTCTCCGAAGGTGATATTATATTGGTATATGATCAAGATAAAGATCCCTTGGGGGCAAGCAAGTTTAAACCCATGTGGTTCAGACCGTTTATTGTTAAGAAAGTTCTAGAAAAAGGTGCTTATCAATTGGTTGAAATTGAAGGTAACTCTTTTCCTAAGCCCAAAAATAGGATTTATGTAATATACCAGATATAAGAAGTATGCAAAACAAAAATAAAATGCTAGAAATGGCAGAATAACAGTAATATAACCAGCATAATCTCCACAATAACACATAAATGATATAACAACAACAACAAAAATAACACTTTGATTTCAAAAAGAAATGTTCACGGGCCTCTTCTAGGGGGAAACCTCTAGTCGAGCAGTTCTCTGTTACAATAATCTCCAAGCTAGGGTTTTCATACCCTCGACCCTTATTTATACTAAATATGTCTATCAAGAGAGGCATCTAGAGGAAGATCCTTCTAGAAGCAAAAGCTTCTATTAGGTCTTCTTACATTCGCCTTATTCTATTTTATTGAAAGGCCTTATTAATATTGACCTTTATTACATCCGAATATATTTCTCTACCTATGTGCGGGTTAGGACCCTAACATGTACGCCCCCTTAAAAAGAGCCTTGTCCTCAAGGCTTGAGAAGTGGAAACTGCTACAGAATGGTAGCTGGTTCCCAAGTGGCATCTGCTAGAGTTGTATCTTTCCACTGGACTAGCACTTCCTTGATGGTTCTGTGACGCAGGCGACGCTCATGCTAGTCCAAAACTGCTTCTGGTTGTAGCCAAATGGATCCTTCTTCAGCTAACTCGGGAAGGTTGGTTTGAATTTGGCACCTAGTTCCAATCACCTTCTTTAATCATGAGACATGAAAAAGAGGATGTAGCTTCGAATGACTGGGAAGATCTAACTGATAGGCGACTTGTCCCACACACTTGAGAACTGTATATGGACCATAAAATTTGGGCGCTAGCTTTTGACAATGCTCGGCCTTGAGGGAAGTTTGCTTGTATGGTTGCAATTGAAAAACCACCTGATCCCCTTCTGAAAACTGACGTTCAGAGGGACCTTGATCTGCTTGTTTCTTCATGCGATTATGTGTCATGACCAAGTTCTCTTTGAGGGTACGGAGAATATCCTCTCGAACTGTAAGTGTTTGGTCAACTGCCTAGACCTTAGAGGTACCCAATAAGTATGAGAGTGCTGAAGGTGGATTCTGTCCATATACCGCTTCAAAAGGAGTCATGCATGTAGTTGTATGGTATGAAGTGTTGTACCACCATTCAGCTAGGGGTAACCATTGAGCCCACTGATTTTTATTTTCAGAGGAAAAACACCTCAAATATGTTTCCAAACATTTGTTGACAACTTATGTTTGACCATCAGTCTGGGGATGATAAGTTGTTCTGAGATGCAATTGGGTGCCCTGTAGCTTGAACAATTCTTGCCAAAAATTGCTTGTGAAAGTTGGGTCATGATCAGAAACAATAGAGTGCGGCATGCCATGAAGCTTGAAGACCTAGTCCATGAAAATTTGAGCCACCGTGGATGCAGTAAATGGGTGTTGAAGAGCATAGAAATGAGCATACTTAGAAAGGCGATCCACAACCACCATTATGACTGATTTATTTCCCGATTTGGGTAAGCTGGTAATAAAGTCCATAGATATATCCTTCAAAATAGCAGGTGGAATCGAAAGCGGTTGTAGTGTGCTTGGAGATTTGACTGTTTCTCCCTTGTTGCGTTGACACAAATCACATTCAGCGACAAAATTATGGATTTCATGTTTCATACCATCCCAGAAAAAAGAATGTTTGACCCTGTCATAGGTTTTGGTGAACCCTGAGTGCCCCACTGTGGGTGTAGCATGAAGCTTAGAAAGTACTGTGGATTTAATCTTTGATTGTTTACTTAAATACAAATGGCATTTATATTGAAGCTCATCTTGGAGCCAAGAGTACCCTGGGGGAGCTAGAGCATTGGTATGCAATTGCTATATCAAATATGAACTTTTGGGATCTTGTAGCCATTCCTGGTGAACAACTTGGAGCCAATATGGTACAATGAAGGAAAGAGAAAAAAGGGATCCTTCTTCTTCATATTTTTGGGACAGTGCATTCGCCACCACATTGTCTTTGCATTTCTTGTAAATGATCTCATAATCATATCCAAATATCTTAGTCACCCATTTTTGTTGCTCCAGGGAGGAAATGCATTGTTCCAGAAAGTACTTGAGGCTTTGATGGTCTATCTTAATTTGGAAATGTTGCCCCAAGAGATAAGGGTGCCACAGATCAACGACATGCAGAATAGCCAACATTTCCTTTTCATAGATGGGTTTTCCCAGATTCCTTTCAGATAGTTGCTTGCTGGTGAAGGCCAAAGGTCGACCCTCTTGCATAAGCACATCACTGATTCCTTTCCCTGAGGCATCACATTCCAACACAAAGGTCTTTGTGAAATCAGGAAGGGCTAGAACCAGAGTGGTGCACATGGCCATCTTCAAGGTTTGAAAATCTTGAGCAGGGGCTGGAGTCCAAGTGAAAGAGTTATTTTTGAGGAGAGTAGTGAGAGGTGCTGCAATCTTTCCATAATTCTTAACAAACTTGTGATAATACCCTGTTAAGCCCAGAAATCCACACAGGATTTTGAGAGTCTTTGGGTACGGCCAGTCTTACATAGCTTCAATATTTTTCGGATCCACCCTGATGCCATCCTTGCCAACCAGATGACCCAAGTATTCTACTTTTGAGGCACCAAAAGCACATTTAGACTGTTTTAGGAAAAGTTGGTGCCGAGAGAGTATATGGAGAACTCGATCCACATGAGTAATATGGTATGTCCAGGTTTTTCTATAGATGAGGATATCATCAAAGAAAACTAAGACAAAATGACGGAGAAAG
>ML792096.1:151267-181304 GCA_009831015.1 Picea engelmannii | reverse complement strand
GGAGCAACAAAAATGGGTCACTAAGCTCTTTGGCTATGATTATGAGATCATTTACAAGAAGGGCAAAGACAATGTAGTGGCAGATGCACTGTCCTGGAAATATGAAGATGAAGGATCCCTTTTTTCTCTATCCTTCATTGTACATGATTAGCTGCAAGCTGTTCACTAGGAATGGCTACAAGACCCCAAAAGTTCGCATCTAATTCAGCAACTGCAGAACAAGGCATAGGCTCCCCCAGGGTACTATTGGCTTCAGGATGAGCTTCGATACAAAGGTCGCTTGTATTTAAGTAAGCAATCCAAGCTCAAATCCACGGTACTCTCTAAGCTTCATGCTACACCCACAGCGGGGCACTCAGGGTTCACCAAAACATATGACAGAGTTAAACGTTCCTTTTTCTAGGATGGTATGAAACAGGACATCCATAAGTTTGTGGCTGAATGTGAGGTATGCCAACGCAACAAGGGAGAAATAGTCAAATCTCTAGGCATACCCCAACCGCTTCCAATTCCCCCTGATATTTGAAAGGATATATCTATGGATTTTATTACCGGCTTACCCAAATCAGGGAATAAATCAATGATAATGGTGGTGGTGGATCGCCTTTCCAAATATGCTCATTTTTGTGCTCTTCACCACCCATTTACTGCATCCATGGTGGCCCAAATTTTCATGGATCGGGTCTTCAAGCTTCATGGCATGCCAAACTCTATTGTTTCTAATCGAGACCCAACTTTCACCAACAATTTTTGGCAAGAACTGTTTAAGCTACAAGGCACACAATTGCATCTCAGCTCAGCGTATCATCCCTAGATAGATGGTCAAACATAAGTCGTCAACAAGTGTTTGGAAACCTATCTGAGGTGCTTTGCATCAGAAAAACAACACCAGTGGGCTCAATGGTTACCCCTTGTCGAATGGTGGTACAACACTACATACCATACAACCACTCACATGACTCCTTTTGAAGCAGTGTATGGACAGAAGCCACCGTCAGTTCTCTCATATTTACCGGGTACCTCGAAGGTCCAGGCGGTCGACCAAAAACTTACAGTCCGAGAGGATATCCTTCGTACCCTTAAAAAGAACTTGGTCATGGCCCAGAACAGAATGAAGCAGCAGGCAGATCAAGGTCGCTCGGAACATCAATTTGTAGAAGGGGATTAGGTGTTTCTACGGCTGCAACCATATAAGCAAACTTCCCTCAAGGCCGAGCAGTGTCAGAAGCTAGCACCCAAATTTTATGGCCCTTACATAGTTCTAAAGCGTGTGGGACAAGTCGCATATCAGTTAGCTCTGCCCAGTCATTCGAAGCTACATCCTGTTTTTCATGTCTCCTCCCTGAAGAAGGTGATTGGAACCAAGTGCCAAATTCAAACCAACCTTCCAGAGTTAGCTGAAGAAGGATCCATTTGGCTACAACCAGAAGCAGTTTTGGACCAGAGGGAGTGTCGCCTGTGTCAGAGAACCATCAAGGAAGTGCTAGTACAGTGGAAAGATATGACTCCAACAGATGCCACTTGGGAACCGGCTACCATTCTGCAACAGTTTCCACATCTCAAGCGTTGAGGACAAGGTTGTTTTTAAGGGGGCAGACATGTTAAGGTCCTAAACCGCATGTAGGTAGATCAATGTATTCGGATGTAATAAAGGTCAATATTAATAAGACCTTTCAATAAAATAGAATAATGCGGATGTAAGAAGACCTAATAGAAGCTTCCGCTTCTAGAAGGATCTTCCTCTAGATGCTTCGTTTTAGTATAAATAGGAGTCGAGGGTATGAGAACCCTAGCTTGGAATATTATTGTAACAGAGCACTGCTCGACTGGAGGTTGCCCCCTCGAAGAGGCCTGTGAACATTGCTATCTGATTCAAAGTGCTATTTCTGTTGCTATTTCATATATCATTTCTGTGTATTGTGAAGATTATGCTGGATATTTTACTGTTATTCTGTCATTTCTAGAATTTCATTTCTGTTCTGCATATTTTATATATCTGGTATCTTGCACGTAACTTTTGCATACGATCTCTGTTTTAGGCGTGTGATAGCTCGTTGGAAAGGTATTATCAAGGAGATTAATTTTGGGGGCTCAATAATGCCTTTGGATATCATTGAGGACCTCGATATTGAAAAATATTCATTTGGGCCCTCAAAAATGGCCCCGAAAGTTAAAAACTGCTAAAAATAGTAAATTGCCAAAATTGCCAGAAAACTGTTTTGAGCCAGTCAAAAAAGGTGGGTGGCTACCGATATCCACCTAGATCAATCCTCCCTCCTTAGGAAGCAATGGTCTCCATTGCATTGATTTCCCAGGGGAGATGGAAAAGCATTTGCTGAATCTGTATCTTGGTGAGATGCTTGGCTTGTTGGAGACGTCACACTGCTCAGTTTATGGAAGTTTATCACGAACCTGTTGAGGCTGAGGCCATTCAAAAAGTCAGGCTACATGAGAGGACGATGCGCAGAAGGAATCTTTGCACTTTGCTGCAACCTTGTCAACTTTCTTCTGTTTGATAGAAGGTGTTTGGGACGAGGCTGTAGTGGTTGCAGTGTCCTTCTGTTCTCCTTTTGAACAGATTGTGAAGAAGCTAAACTTTGCAGTATGAGATACTACCTTACGACACTTTTTAGGTGGAACAGTAGTTAGAAGTACCTTTGGTATTCTGTAGAGATGACCCCCCAGAGAAACAATGACACTGTGGGGTCGAGACTCATAAACAACATGGTGCTTCCTCATATATGGTTGGCCCAAGAGAACATCATAGACATTCAGTGGGGCAACATCACATAATACCTCATCCTTTAAGGGTTGGATGCTGTATGACAATCGGAATTGTTGGCTAACATGGATATCTCATCCTTGGTGAAGGCACCCAATGTTGTATGGCTACGAGTGTGGTGTTGTCGACAATCCCAACTATTTGACGACCTCTGTTGAGATGAGGTTCTTTTGGCTTCTGCTATCAACAATAAAATGCAGTGGGGTCCCCTTCACCCACATCTGTGAATGAAAAAGGCTCTCCCCTTCTTTGGGATCTGTTGGTTCTTCTAGTTGAATTGTTACAGTCGCGACAATAGCAGTGGGGTCTGCATCAATGATCTATCCTTTACCATTATATTCAAAATTAGATTATGAATCAGGGTTCGACTCTTTATCTTTGATCTCGGCCACCAATGACTGTTTTGAGCAACATTCATCACTATTGTTCCAGGGGATTTTGTGGAAATCGCACCATTTTCCGGTGTCCTTCTTTGTCTTCCCATGACCCTTATTTTCCTGTGTCTTGGACTGGTTTTCAGGAGACTGTTTGTTAGGTCCGTCTGTGTCATACTTTGGTTGTTGCGGATTTTATTACCCGAATTCCCGTTTGTTTTGGTGCTTAAATTTCTTCTCAATTTTAACAGAATATCGATAAGCAGCACCGAGTGATGAGATGTCCAGAAAATCCATTTCAGTCTGGATGTATCTGTGTAGAGCCCCACGGTATTTCAGAACCAAATTTCGCTCAGAGTCTTTGATACCCAACTTGGTGCACAAGGTATGGAAGTTATTGGTGAACTCTAGAACTGCTTGGCCCTTCTCTTGCCGCTGTGTGGTCCATCTCATTTACTGGTCCTCATAGTTGCCAACAGGGTAATACTATTCCTTTACCGCATCCACAAAAAAATCCCAAGTGGGATTGCCCCCATATATTCTAGACTCCTCTGTGGAACTTTTCTCCCAGTAAGTTTCCCACCAATGTTTGACATGAGGGAGATATTCAAGGATTGCGAAGGTGATCTTTTCTTTGTCGAAAAAATTATGAACAGAGAAATAACCTTCTAGCAGAGTTAACCATTTTTCTAGGGCTTCTGCATCTATCTGTCCTTCAAATACAGGAATGTAAAAATTAACTTGTACCTTGAAAGGAGAGGTGCCTCCAAAGTGGACTCTTGATGAAGATGCGCCTGATGCTATTGGCATGCGTTTAAGGACGTGGGAAAAATTCTCCATCATTTCGTCCCTCTGTAACGTGAGAGCTTGCTCAAGCAAATGATTGATAGGATCGTCTGCTTCATCATTTTTATTTTATTCCTCCATTGAGGGTTTCTTGGGTGTGAGAGAGCGATTGTCTTCAAGAGAGACAATATCAAGACCCAAATTTCTATATTCAAACCTCATCATGAACATGCACTTAAAAAACGATCAAGAGCATCTTGCTCTGATACCACTGATTTGGATTATTTTTGGCACAAAATGAGAGTGGAGATATAATAAATAAATGCACAAAGATATCGTGTATATCCAATAATATAATAGAAATATATCAGATATGCAACCATAAACACATAGATAAAGTAATACAGGATTTCTATTAATGAAATAAATGTACAGAGACTGTAAAAATACAGAGTGAAAGACTCACTAGAATGGTGGCATCTTATCTCTGAGAAGAGATGTGACGGCTACTCACATTCGCAAGAATATGGTTACAATGAGGCTCTGAAGGAATTTTTATAATAAACAGGAATTTCCAAAACCCTAGACATCCAAAAACCTAACCCTAGGAGATGAAGCGCCAAAAGTCATGTGGGCCCCGTTTGGGTAAGTGGGTACATCAACATCCCGGGGTCGTAACTTTTGCATATGATCTCCGTTTTAGGCGTGTGATAGCTCATTGGAAAGGTATTGTTGAGGAGATTAATTTTGGGGGATCAATCATTCCTTTGAATATAATTGAGGACCTCTATCTCTAAAAACCTTCATTTCGGCCCTCAAAATGGCCCCAGAAGTTAAAAACTGCTAAAAATAGTAAATTGCCAAAATTGCCAGAAAACTATTTTGAGCTAGTCGGAAAAGGTGGGTGGCCACTGATATCCACCCGGATCAAAAAAATTCCCATATCTTATGGATTCCTAAGCATTGAAGAATTCATTGAAATTTCCCATGAGTTATGTTATTTTTCAAATGTATTTTATTTTATTTCCAAAAATAATTTATGTTCTTTGAATATTTGCTCTTATGGATTGTAGAACTGATCTAGCATAGTTTAGCTCCCGCACTTCATTTTTGTCTTCCTATATTCTGTTGTCTTTACCATATGAATCCATTCGAATGGAAACTAGTTTAAATGCCTCTGATCCTTGGAGTATAATAGAGACTCCATGCCCAATAGCGTAATTCAGTAATCAAAGGTGTTTTGATCCCAGATTGTTGTCTTTTCTTTCTCCTCATCTGGTTTACTTACCTAATCCACCTTCTATCAAACCAACCTATAAAATCAAATTGATCTACAATAATAAATCATTGCAATAACTAATATGTTATTGGCATGCCCTCCCAATAGTCAGAGAGAATATTCTAGCGCTAACACCTACCTACATAAATTTGGTTTTATTTGAAGTGAGTCAGGTGACACTTTGTATGTTATAGTTCAAGGAAAGAATTTGATAATTTTGGTAATGTATGTTGATGGTATGCTCATAACAGGTAATAACAATGAACATATTTCTCAGGTAAATAAATAACTTCTAACAGGCTTTGAAATAAGAGATTTGGGATTGCTCCATTATCATCTTGGAGTTGATGTAATTCAACGAGAAAGACACATTTTTATTTCCCAGACTAAGTATGTTTATGAATTATTAAAGAAGTTTGGAATGGAGGATTGCAAAAAAACTATCACTGCCATGGAGAAGAACATAAAACTTTATAAGTTTGAAGGGGAGGAACTTGTCAGTAGTACCAGGTATCGACGGTTAATTGGAAGTTTAATCTATATGACAAATACTCATGCAGACTTATATTTTGCAGTCAACGTCCTTTCCAGGTATATGCAAGAAACGAGAGAAATTCATTGGAATGCAGAGAAAAAGGTACTTAGATATCTTCAAGGAAAAAAGTATTATGGACTTGAGTATAAATCGAATAAAATTTTTATACTTGCTAGCTACTTATATGGATATTTTACTAGATATGTTGATGACAGGGCATCTACTTTGGGATATTTAATGAACATGGGATCAAATGTTGTGTCCTTGAGTCGTAAGAAACAAGACACATTTGCAAATTCTACAGCAGAAGTTGAATATATCTCAGCTTGGGAAGTGGCTTTTGAAATAACATGGTTACGAATAATTTTGCAGGATCTTAAAGTTGTTGAAAATGAAGCTACTTCCTTATTTATCAACAGTCAATTAGTGATAAAGTTAGCCAAAAATCCAGTTTTTCATTCAAAGACAAAACATGTTGATACATAGTACCATTACCTTTGAACTCTCTTTGCCAAGGGAATCATCAAACCAACTTATTGTCCAATAGAGGATCAAACAACTGACATTTTCACTAAATCTCTTGGAAGAATTAAGTTTATTAAGTTCATAGATGAACTTGGTATTCATTCCAAAGAAAATTTGGATGAAAGAGGGGATTGTTAGGAATTATGGTCCAAAATAGGTTTTAGCGAATAAATGTTTTATTTAATAAAACATTAATGTAAAGGATACCTTGACACTCACGTGAGGTGTCCAAGCTAGTTTTAGTTAGTTGTAGTTAGTTCTAGTTAACGTTATTTTTGGTTGTATTTTTTGGGGTATTTAAAGCCATTTTTTATTCCACGTGAGGTGGATTTTGTCTCTTAACCCTCACGTTTATTATTGTAATATTTTCCTTTATCAATAAAAGTATGTGTCTGAGGACACTTTGATAAAGACAATTTTATGGTGGGTCTTGATAAATACCTACCCTTACTATCTATAGGTCTATTCACGCAAATCACACATGACTAGTTCTCGTGAAGACTCACAAAATTAGTTTCATAGGTTTGTACCTCTTGTGAAGAACTACCCTTCTTCACTCCTTATAGTCATAAATGTGTGAACAACAAATTTATTTTCTTTTACAAAATATTTCAAAACTATTTCCTTTAGTGTCTCCCTGACAATGGTGCCAAAATGTCAGATTAGTTTATTTTCCTAAAAAAGAAACTTATGATGTCAATCTAGGGTTATTAGACTTGCAAGGCACATTCATTGTATGTGAGGGAACTAGCTTCAAAATATAGACTAAGAAGGAAATCTGATCTCAAAAGCAATGATCAACTAATATATAAAGTGCAAATTGATCTAATCTTGAGAACTTCAACGTAAATCTAATTATTCCAACCTTAGGTTGTGAAGTGAAATGTGCCACTAAGGTGTTCCTTCACAACAATACTCTATCAGCTAGTGAGGATAAAGGTTTCAAAAGAATGTTTTAACATGCATGCTGAAATGAGAAGACTTAAATTAAATCTAATTCTTTCAAACTTCTATTGTCACAGTGCCAATGGTAGCAAATTAGGTTGTGAATTGAAATGTGCCACTAAGGTGTGCTCTTCACAACATTACTCTGTCAACTAGTGAGATAAAGTCTTTGAAATAATATTTTAACACACATGCTAAAATCAGAATTCTTAAATTGAATCCAATTCGTTCAACCTTCTATTGTTACACTTCCAATGGTAGAAAATCAAGTTGTGAAGTGAAATCTACCACTAAGGTGTGTTATTCACAACATTACCCTATCAACTAGTTAGATTGAAGGTTTGAAAGAAGATTTTATGCAATGAAGTGAAACAAGTTCCAACCTCTTCAATTAATTAATTTCAAAATCAACTATAATCTTAAAAAGGACATTAAAATGAAACTTGTAATTGAAATCTAAAGTTAAAATATTATGATAGAAACCAAAAAAAAAAAAAAAAATTACAAAAAGAAGATGCAAAAAATGAAGCTTATACACAACAATATACAAAGTGTCATGTACCAAGACAAGGGGAACCTCCAGGCCTAGTACATGCACAAAAAAAGAGAGATCTTGCTAGAAAAGATCATAGCTTCTATAAAATCATCCAAATGTTTACCAAATTGAGTTTTAGAAGAAGTTTCCCTTATTATTCAAATTCCCCTTAGGTTGTAAAATCTAGTTTATTTATACAATGAAAGATGTAATTGTAAGGTGTTGAGGTCATTTCCCGCTTCCAAAAAATTTCCTCCCCTTTTCTATTGTCCCGATTTCATTTCTCCCTTTCTTTCCCCCCTTCTACACTTACTCGATTTTCACTTTTCTTTTTTCCCTCTTACTACCCCTTTCTAGTCCTAACACTTAGTCACATTTTAGATCATGGGTTCCTGGGTTGGAGAACTTACAATTTCTCACCTCAATCTACAAATTCACATCATGAGTTTGACCGACCTTTCTGTTGTTCCATACTTATCCGATTTTACAATCGCAGGTTCCCGGGTTGACATGATCGATCTTTCATGTTCACGTGTTCCATGATAGACATATTTCATCGAAGAGTTTCGTGATCTACATTTCTATCCCTGGAATCCCCGAAATGCCTAAGTTTCATTCTACCTACATGAATCCATTCAACCATAGTGTCATCTCACACTTATCCAATTTCACGTTTCATACCATCGCAAGCTCTCGGGTTCGTGGGTTCTCGGGTTCACAAAACTCTCAAATCACATATTGCCCCCATCCATCCCCGCCACCCTTGTGCCTTTCCCAATGCACATTTACTATAATTTTAATGCTAATAACTTACCATATAGGCTCAAAGGGATGGTCATTAATAAACCAAAGGCTAGAGGAGAACTCCTATTAAAGCGCATTAAAACATGATTTATGAAGGATTATATTATCTTTCACCAACATTCATTTCTAACATAATTTGGAGCAAGGGAATGTTCTCGTCGATTTATGGCAGAAAATCAAAAATATTTCTGTGGAGACACACTAAATATTTTCGAGCATGAGGATCATAGTTTTCAGTGGTCCAGGCCGTATTCCTATTATTCATCCCCTTCTGTCCAGAAGGAAATAATCTGGACATATGGAATTGCCCGCGCAGGGTGTGTACCTGAATTTTTTGATTGTAAGGATTTGGTAACCTAGTGCACTGAGATATACATTCCAAGCCAGTAGATCATCCAGTTGCGCGACCATTCCCATGTCTCTTTGTCACCTTAGGTTTTTCATAAGATGTTGAGGCTTCCCGAGCCAATGCTCACTTTCAAAGGTGAAGATTGCAGGGATTTCTTAAAATATCATGACAATGGACTCGAAATCTTACTGGAATTCATAGAGAACCCAGTGGTCATCCCCAAGGACATCACAAGATTCCAGGTTGGCTCATTTAAAAATCCATTTCTGGAAATTACATGGATGTTTACGAGGATAAAAGAACATGATACCATGGCCAACATCTCCCAAATGATTGTTTACATTCTTTATTTCAAAATCAAAGACAAATCCATCCTCGATTGGGGTAAGTTGATTTCCATTGAAATCCCTTCCCAATTGGCGCAATACAAGAAGGAGAATAATTTTTTTATGTCATCTTATTTTGTTTTCCCTATAGCACATTGCCATCAGTTCCCGATATTGTCTGTCTACAAGAAGGTAAACTGTGAGTTTGACCCAGTAACCTTTTGGTATCAAACATTTTGGAGGCACAAGGCCTCCCAACATTTTTATGAAGTCTCTAATGATTTTGTCTCAGTTTTTAAAGAATTGTTGTTTGGAAAAAACGTTCCCCAGATGTCTGACCAGGTAAGCAAGTTCCTAGATAGGAAGGGGACATTAGAGAAAATGGAAAATTATAATGTTAGAAGGATTTTTGGATCCAGATAAAATCCTTCCTTCCTTCTGTGCCAGATATCTAAAACAATATTTGTTGTTGAAATAGCATGGCAGTACACCTACTGGTTTCATTTTTTCCATGAAAAGAGAAAAACAAATTCATACCTCTGCCTTGGAAAGTCAGGGATTTCATATTCATAAATATGAACAAGATTGATGAATTCACATGCCACTTCCATAGCCTCAATTTAAAATATGTTGAAAAAGTAAAAGTGTTCGACCCTAGTGGTATTTTTGTACAACATCTATTGGTTGTTGGTTTCAACAATTCTTTCATTAACATTATTCTGAAAGAAGATGGATACAATGCCTCAGGCACTCCCACTCATGACATCAACGACTTGGAGACAATTCTTAGCACCAATGAGTCATACAAGAAGAGAGGAAAATGTTTGGTTGAGAAAATTTCTCAATCCCCGACTATCACACCAAAGAGTACAACATCTCAGAGCAGTGATCCAATGGCCTACCCAAGTAATAAGTTCACCCATTTTTCTTCAGGTGGAGGAAGAGATAAGAACCCTCCTTCCAACAAAATTTAAATTTCTCATAAAATTCCCTTGAGGAAGAAATGAAAAAATATTGTGCAAGAATAGTAGGGACCTCGAGGAGAAAGTGATATCCACAACCTCTCCCTTGAGGATATGGAACTAGAAATTGACATCGAGAAAGTGTTCCCCAACATAGACCAGCCAGAGAAAAAGGCTCACCAGAACTCTCAGATGGAAATAATTGAGACCGAGACCTTCGAAGAAGAAGAGTCTTCTACATTTTAGAGCGTTGTTTTTTACAACGAATATAAAAATTTGATTATTGAAAAAAGATATGTAAAGAATAAGAAGGGGAAATATCGTTCAAATATTAACCTACGGAACATGCGTCCTTCAGAAATTTCCCAGATACACCGAGATACTAGAGATGCTCTAGACAACTCTATTGAAGGCCTTGAAGCTAAAAATATCATGTTAAAGGAGAGAATCAAAGAATTGGAGGAAGCTTTAATGCCCCTTCCAGTACTTGCTAGTCCTTTAGTAATGATAGGGCCTACCACACTTGTGGAAAAATTAAAAGGATCAGAAAGCCTTCTCACATCATCCCGAGGCTATGTGGAAAATAATATCAAGAAAATAATGGAATTAATAACAGAGGATTGGGATATGTCAAAGAGCATGGTCTCTTTTGGAATGAGAGAACACACTTTTCATGAATATCTACAAGTAGATTTGAAAAACGAGGAAGGTTTCTACCTTGATTCAGTTGTACCATTTGATGTTAAAGTTACTAATATGATATATTTGAGAAGAAGAGTGGAGGATCTCCCTTCTCTAAACCGAATAAAACAGCTGAGTGCATGTTGGAAGGAAAAGGGAAAAAACCTGAATGTTATTGTTGAAGCATGTAGCCAGGCCATAACTAAAAGAGAGGAATTATTCAAGAAGATAACTGAGATAGGTTTAGATGGAAACACCAATGAAGTCCAAGACCCGAAATTGATACTTAACTCATTTTTATTAACCAATGAAGCATTTGATGAACAATTTGAGATCGTTAAAGGGTTGTCATTTGAAAAATTCAATGTCATTCTTGAATATGGTGAAGATGACGTGGAAAACTAGCTATTTGATTATTCGATCAAAATTCAAGTTATTGAAGAAACATCGCGGAACATTTCTATGGATCTAAGGGACCTGGAAGGTGAACTCTTCAATATAAAAATCCAACATTAAATCAGCATGGAACCAATGAGGAGATACATCAAAGAGTGGTTCAAAAAGGTTGTCGACAAGCTCACCAATGAAGGGAAAAGGATGGTTGAGACTGTTCCTATAATCGTCGAGGAAATCCATAAAAGGAAATCAACGAGAAAGTGACAAAGCATGAGATACCATCATAGTAAGTTCGTATTGATCACATCTTTTTGTCTTTTTCAATCTCTTCATCCAGTTACTCCACCTCTTTAAATATAAATGTTTAACCAAAGACTAATATTTTCCTTTTTCTTCTTTCCAAGTCTTGTTGCATTCTGCAGCCCACATTCTTCTTTCTACGAAATTCATTCTTATACATATTTTATTTACAGTCCATGGGAGCCCCAATCCCATTCATTATGACAAGTGCATTTTAATTTTAGAGAATATGTATTGAACTATATATATTTTAGAAATTCCAAAGACAACTATTTTGGGAACAATCTGGACTGTACTTTGTAACCTGGTTTTTCTTAATATAAAGTATTTGAGGTTGATCTATCGTTATCTCCATTTGAGTTTCCCATGTACTACTCTGTCAAATTTCTCTTATGCATTTGAATCATCTTCTTTTAGTTTTTATGTGATCTGAAATATTTAGCCCTACTATGATGGATGTGAGGAGTTATGTTTATTTGCTTTAAATGTATGAATGTGTGTGTTTCCTGGTCCATTCTTAGGAACTCTCTTTTTAAAAGAAAATAAAAATATTTTCCTTTTTCCGTTATATCTATTTTATTTTTGTTGACGAACTTCTTGTAAAAGTCCCACATTTTATAAATCTCAGACAAAGGAGTACCACCTCTACAAAAACAAAGGAGGATTCACATCCTCGTGAGGTTTTTGTTTCGGTCCTAACGGATTTGAGCATCAACATTTTTGGCAACCATACTGGGGACATGAATTAGAAATTCAGAACCCGGCCCAGTGTTTTGAAAGAAAGATATGACTTTACCCTAGGGTAACCAGCCCCATTTAGAAATTGGACTGAATAATCAATGAAGCATTTTGAACCAATTGTATAATCTGGTAATATAAACAACCCAGACTTGAGAAGAGTTAGAAGGTTCCTGGTAGATCTTAGTCTAAGTAGAAGAAATAGAAATTCTCTGAAGAAAACATAGAGAAGAATGACAAGATCGAAGAAATAAAATATTGGCTAGATCAACACAAGAACAAGGTCAAGATTGAAGTTGGATGAATACAAGGGACCCATCACCTGAAGTAAAATTAAACAACTCTCTATCCCTATAAGTGAAAATTTTGATTCTGAAAGCTCCTTAAAAATGGCAGCAAGAGACGAACAACCCTGAATCGAACATCATGAGGAGAGACAAGGAGGTGAAAGAGATGTTGCAAGAAACCAAGGAATCCCAGGGTTTAAAAATAGGAGGATGATATATTCCCCTCTTAATATCATGGGTGAACACCACGAACTTCGATCTCTCCCTAAGGGTACCTTGAAGGAATTTTTTGAAGATGGGACAATCAATGCAAAGAGGAATTTGCATTTTTTTCTTGACGTTTGTGACTTCCACTGAGTTGAACATGATGACATCATGGTGAGGTTATTTTTGCAAAATTTATCATAAGTGGTGAATATTCCTCAACAGAGGAAGAATATCTTGAAGTTACTGGATAATCCATCGAAAAGAACATCAGCTATTGTTACCACTCCAAAACAGTACCAGATCCCGTTGACTGCTAAAATGAGAGGGAAAATTCCACCCTTCTACATATCAATTGAAAAATATGATGTTACATTACATAACTGTTTAGTTGATACTGGTGCGAAAAATAATATAATGCCACTAACGGTCATGGAAGAATTGGGCATTAGTTGTAGTAAATATTATGAAACTGGCGAGAGCATATATGCTATCGATTCGAGAAAAGTGTCGGCATATGGAGAAATCAAGGATTTTTATGCATGGATTAATGCAACTCCCCATATCATCATAGTTTTTAATATTATTGTGGTAGATCTAACTCCAGCATATGGGGTTTTGCTGGGAAGAGATTGGAGCTCCATGATAGGTGGATATATAATGAATGAAGGTAGTTGTATGATGCTACCAAGAATGGAGGGAGCAATTATTAAAGTACCCCGAGAGACCAGAAAATATTTCTCCTTGAAGAAGAAGGATAATGAATTAATGGAAGACTACATAGACACATGGATCTAAAACTATTCTATCTTGGACATAAAGAAGAACAAAAAACTAGAACAATTTCAAGACTTGGAGGTCTTAGAATGTGTATTTGAAGGCTACTGGAGAATTTCATTCGATGGAGAATGCTCTATATCAGGGAACGAAGTTGGGATTGTTCTCATAAGTCTAGATAATATGATGCATCCTCACGCTATAAGAATGGAGTTTCCATGCATGAGTAACGAGGCAGAATACAAAGATTTAATCCAGGGGATGATCCTCACATAAGGAATGAAAATAGAACATCTCATTGTGACTGGTGATTTAGAGTTGGTCATCAACCAGGTTACCCAAAAATACAAAATAAAAAAAGAAAGACTTAAATTGTATTTCAAAAGAGTTAATGAACTGATGGAATCTTTCATCTCTTTCAATATGTATTCATTCCAAGGGATAAGAACCATAAGGCCCATTCTCTAGCTTTGACAACTTCATTATCAAATCCAGACAATATCCTGATAAAAACATCTTTCCAAGTGGAAAGGGCCTTTAGGCCATCTGTGGCCAATAATATTGAGTACTTGCAAGTATTTGACAATGATGAACAATTAGAGAATTTTTTGTTAAACAATGATGATGAATAAGAAGATAAAGATATGGTCATCCCCAAAGATTGCATACGATTTGAATCTTTGTTCACAAAAGATGATCATGCCAAGAATCATTTTGAAGAATTTTTAGTTCAAAAGGTGTAAGAGACCAAGAAAAGTCAATATCGGAATAGACCAGTCCCCAAAATATGTCAATTTGGGAGTCGATTGCACCCCCGGATAAGTTGATCAATATGTTGCCTAATTCAAAGAATATATTGATGTGTTTGCTTGGACCTATGAAGACTTAAAGTATTATGAAAAAATGATATTCCAACATATCATTCCTTTGAGGGAAGAAGCCAACCGGTGAAACAAAAAATAAGAATGATGAATCTCAAGCTAAAGCCTCTGGTAAAAATTGACTTGGAAAAGTTAAAGAAAGTAGGGATAATCTATCCTATCAGACATTCATATTGGCTTTCAAATACAATGATTTTTAGAAAGAATACCAGAGAAATCCGAATGTGCATCGACTTCAGAGGTCTTAACAAAGCAACCATAAAAGATAATTTTTCACTGCCCAACATGGAGTTTCTGTTGCAACAAGCTATGAGATTAGCATGTATGTCCATGTTGGATGGTTTCTATGGATATAATCAAGTTTTAGTGCCTAAGGAAGATATATCAAAAACAACATTTATCACGCCATGGGAAACATATGCTTACGCTAGAATTCCCTTCATCTTGAAGAACATTGGAGCTATGTTACAAAGAGCCATGGACCATGCGTTCAACAGACTGATAGGAAATTTCATGGAAGACTACCAAGATGACTTGAAAGTGCATTCAAGCGAAAGGGAGGATCACATCCATCATTTAAGATTTTTTTTGAAACATGTAGATCATACAACGTCTCTCTCAACCCAAAGAAATGATTGTTTGTTGTGAATCAAGGAAATTTGTAAGGCCACATTGTATGCAAGGAAGGGATTTACATTGAACCAGAAATATTTAAAGTGATTAATGGACTCAACCCCCCAATGTCAAAGAAAGGATTCCAATCATTCTTTGAGAAAACTAATTTTGTTTGACAATTTTTTCCTGATTAGTCGTAAAACCCATCAATTTATTACTGAAAAAAGAGCATAGGTTTGAGTGGAAAACATATAATCAGGAAGCATTCAACGATATCAAGGGGGACATCACCACTACTCCTATCCTCATTTGTCCATATTTTCAAAAATATTTCATTATCTATTCATTTGCTACAAAGGTAGTTGTCGCGTCCATCCTCACTCAGAAAAATAGCAATGGAGGAGAGCTCCCCATATGTTTTATGAGAAAAACTTTACACGACTATGAGTTAAGGTATTCAAGACTCAAGAAACATGCTTTGGCTCTCGTAAAAGTTGTGGTACACTTTGGACTTATATACTAAACTCTAATGTGATTTCCTACATCCCGTCATCCCCTATCAAAATGATCATAAATCAATAGTTGAGGGAAGGAAAATGGGCCAACTAGTTAGCAAAAATTCAGGAGTATGATAATGAGATCACATCATTGAAGGAAATAAAAGGATAAGGATTATGGAAGCTTATGGCGAATGGGGACTCAGTTGATTGAATTATTTCAATATTAGTTATGGAACCATTAGCTGATTCATAATGGTACAAAGATATCATATTTTATTTAAGATCCGGGAAATTCCATGTTACAATGAGTTCCAAGGAGAGAAGGACACTCAAGATGAAGGTGAACTAATATGTGTTGATTATTGATATACTTTTCAAAATAAATTTCGATGGTATACTACTGAGATGTGTCAATGAGAATCAAGCTCTAGCACTGATCAAAGAATTCCATGAGGGAATATGTGGTGGACACTTTTCGCCCATTGCAAATGTTCACAAAACAATCAGAGCAAGATTCTATTGGTCATCAATATTCAGGGAATCATACGACACAATAAGGAGATGTTTTTCATGCCAGGAGTTCTTAGGGAAAATGAAGAAAGTTGCGATGCCTCTATAGCCGATTGTGGTGGAACAACCATTTTCCTAATGATAACTTAATTTTCTTGGGTCGATTAATCCGAAATCTAGCAAAGGGCACGTGTAAATTCTAACAACTACCGATTATTTCACAAAATGGCTAGAAGCGGTGGCACTAAAGATGTTCGAAGATAAAGAATTGATTGGATTTATTAAAGACAACATTCTGTCGAGATTTGGTGTCCCTTATAAATTTATCACAGACAACAGTTCGATCTTCAATGGGTCAAAATTCATGAAGTTTTGCGAACAATATGGGACCATTATGGGCCAGTCTTTGAATTATTATCCACAAGGAAATGGCCTTGCCAAATCCATGAACAAAACACTTTTGAAGATATTAAAGAAAATTGTTGATGGCAACCAAAGAAATTGGCACCTAAAGTTGACAGAAGCACTATGGGCAAGCAGGACAACCCCGAAAGATAGTACTGGTATGACTCAGTATCTTTTGGTATATGGGAAAGAGGAACAAATTCCAATCAACCTCAAGATTAACACATTGATCTCTGTGGATAATACAAAAGATATGAAAGACACTTCTCCTACTCAGAAAAGAATCAATCAATTGCTAAAGCTAGAGGATGAATGAAACAAAGCCCTGAACCAGACTTCTCAGAGGTAGGAGATCGTCAAAACATATTTTGATCAAAGAACAACTATGAATAACTTTCATAAGGGAGAACTGGTACTTCTTTGAAAAAAATCCAAGGAAAATCCATCCATGCACACGAAGTTCGAAGCACTTTGGATCAGACCCTATGTCGCTGAAAAAATATTGGGATTCAATTCATATATGCTCCAAGATATGAAAGGAAAAAGTTTAATGCTTCCTGTCAATAGGAAACATCTCAAAGGTTTCTTCTCCTAGCACTTTTCATCCTCATTGTAAATAATTTTATTCCTAGTTTGTACATTCTTAATCTGACTCCATATCCCAATGGGCGGAAGCACCTAGTCATGAGAGATTTTGGATTCTTGACAACCCAAAGGGAGTCATCATCCCACAGTTTGATCGTATTGTTGAGGTCATTTCCCTCTTCCAAAACATTCCCTCCCCTTTTCTACTCTCCTGATTTCGATTCTCCCTTTCTTTCCCCCCTTCTACACTTACCTGATTTTCCCTTCTCTTTTTTCCCTCTTACTACCCCTTTCCATTCCTAGCACTTAGTATCATTTTAGACCACAGGTGCCCGGGTTGTAAGAGTTACAATTTATCACCCGAATATACAACTTTACATAATGAGTCCGACCAACCATCGTGTTGTTCCATACTTATCTGATTTTACGATCACAGGTTCCTGGGTTGACAGTATTGAGCTTTCATGTTCCCATGTTCCGTGATAGAAATATTGCACCAAAGAGTTCTATGATCTACATTTAGATCCCCAGACTCCCTGAACTGTCTAAGTGTCATTCTACCTACATGAATCCATCTGATATCTTCACCGTCTCACACTTATCCAATTTCATGACTCATACCATCACAATCTATCGGGTTTGTAGGTTCCGAGGTTCACAAAAATATCAAATCACATATTTCCCCCATCTTTCCCCGCCACCCTCGTGCCTTTCCCAATGCACATTTTATATGCTTTTAATGCTAATAAATTATCATACAGGTTCGAAGGGATTGTCATTAATAAACCAAAGGCTTGAGGAGACCTCCTATTAAAGCACATTAAAACAGGATTTACGGAGGATTATATTATCTCCCACCAACATTCATTCCTAAAATAATTTGGAGCAAGGGAACGTTCTCTTCGATTTATGGTAACAAATCAACAAAAGTTATATGGAGACACATTGAATATTTTTGGGCGCGAGGATCAGATTTTTCATTGGTCTAGGTAATATTCCTATTATTCATCCCCTTCTACCTAGAAGGAAGTAATATAGACGCCTGGAATTGCGTGCGTAGGGTGTGTCCCAGAAGTTTTTTATTGTAAGGATTTGGTCACCTAGTTTGATGAGAGATACATTCCAAGCCTTCAGATCATACAGTTTCTCAACCATTCCCCTCTCTCTCTGTCACCTCAGGCTTTCCATAAGATTTTGAGGCTTCCCGACAAAACACTCACCTTCAAAGGTGAAGATTGTACGGAGTTCTTAAAAAAGCATGAAAATGGAATCAACCTCTTACCTGAATTCCTAGAGAACCCAACGGTCATCCCCAAGGACATCACAAGAATGCATGTTGGCTCATTTAAAAATCCCTTCTGGGAAATTGCATGGATTTTTACGAGGATAACGGAATAGGATACCACAACTAGCATCTCTTGGATGATTCTTTACATTATTTATTTTACACTCAAAGAACATGCCATATTTGATTGGGGTAAGTTGATTTCCATTGAAATATCTTCCCAATTGGCATAATACAAGAAGGAGAAGATTTTTTTTATGTCATCTTATTTGGTTTTTGTGATAGCGCATTGCTGTTAGTTCCCAATATTATCTGTCTGGAAGAAGGTAAACTGTGAGTTCGACCTAGTAACCTTCTGGTATCAAACATTGTGGATACACAAGGCCTCCCAACATTTTTATGAAGTTTTTAATGATTTTGTCTCAGTTTTTAAAGAATTGTTGTTTGGAAAAAAATGTTCCCCGGATGTCTGACCAGGTGATTAAGTTCCTGGATAGGAAGGGGACACTAGAGAAAATGGAAAATTATAATGTTAGAATGATTTTTGGATCCAAAGAAAATCCTTCCTTCCTTTCGTGTCACATATCTAACAAAATTTTTGTTGTTGAGATAGCAAGACAATACACCTATTGGTTGCATTTTTTCCATGAAAAGAGAAAAAAACAATTCATATCTCTGCCTTGGAAAGTCGGGGATTTCATATTCAGAAATATGAAAAATATTGATGAATTCGCATGCCACTCCCACAGCCTCAATTTAAAATACGTTGAAAAATTAAAAGGGTTCGACCCTAGTGGTATTTTTGTAGAACATATATTGGCTATTGGTTTCAAAATTTCTTTCACTAACACTATTCTGAATGAATATGGAGACAATTCCTTAGGCACTCCCACTCGTGACACTGATGTCATGGAGACAATACTCAACACCAATGAGTCGTACAAGAAGAGAGGAAAAGGTCTGGGTGAGAAAAGTTTTGAATCCCTGATTGTCACACCAAAGTGTACAACATATCAGATCAGTGCTCCAATGGCCTACCCAAGTAATAAAGTCACCCACAGTTCTTCAGGTGGAGGAGGAGATAAGAACCCTCCTTCTAGAAAAATTTAAATTTCTCATAAACTTTCCTTGAGGAAGAAACAAAAAAAACATTGTGCAAGAAGAGGAGGGACATCGAGGAGAAAGTGATATCCACGACCTCTCCCTTTAGGATATGGAAATAGAAATTGACATCAAGAAAGTTTTCCCCAACATTGACCATCTAGAGAACATGACACACCAGAAGCCTCATATGGAAATAATTGAGATCAATACCTTCGACGAAGAAGAGTCTTTTGCATTTCAAAGCATTGTTTTTGATAGAGAATACAAAAATTTGATTATTTAGAAAAGAGATGTAAAGAATAAGAAAGGGAAATGTCATTTAGATATTAACCTACAGAACATGTTGCCTTGCCAAATTTCCCAGATACACCGAGCAACTGGAGATGCTCTGGACAACTCTATTGAAGGACTTGAAGCGGAAAATGTTAGGTTAAAGGAGCGAATCAAAGAATTGTAGGAAGATTTAATGCTCCTTCCAGTACTTTCTAGTCCTTTAGCAATGATCAGGATTACCACACATGAGACAAAGTTAAAAGGATCAACAAGCCTTCTCACATTAGGTCGAGGCTATGTGGAAAAGAATATCAAGAAAAGAATGGAATTAATAATAGAGGCTTGGGAGGTGTCAAAGAACATGGTCTCTTTTGGAACGAGAGCACACTCTTTTCATGAATCTATGCAAGAAGATTTGAAAAATGAGGAAGGTTTCTACCTTGATGCGGTTGTACCATTTTGTTTTAAAGTTACTAATATGAAAGAGCTGAGAATAAGAGAGGAGGATCTCCCTTCTCTGAACCGAATAAAACAACTAAACGCATTCTAGAAGGAAAAGGTAAAAAACATGAATGGTATTGTTCAAGCATGTAGCCAGGCCATAAATAGAAGAGAGGAATTATTCAAGAAGCTAACTGAGATAGATATAGCTGGCATCACGAACGAAGTCCAAGACCCAAAATTGATACTCAACTCGTTGTTCTTAACCAAGAAAGAATTTTATGAACAAGTTGATATCTTTAAATGGCTTTCATTTGAAAAATTATATGGCATTCTTGAATATGGTGAAGATGATGTGGAAAAATGTCTAGTTGATTATTCGATCAAAAATCAAGATATTGAAGAAACATTGCGGAAATTTTTTATATATCTAAGGGAACTCGAAGTTGAACTCTTCAATATACAAATCCGTCATAAAATCAACATGGCACTAATGAGGAGCTACATCGAAGAGTGGTTCAAAAATGTTGTCGACAAGCTCACCAATGAAGGGAAAAGGATGATTGAGATAGTTCATGTAACCGTTGAGGAAAGCCATAAAAGGACATCAAGGAGCAAGTGAAAAAGCATGAAATACCATCATAGTAAGCTCATACTAATCACATATTTTCCTTTTTCTTCTTTCTAGGTCTTACTGCCTTCCGCTGCCCACTTTCTTCTTTCTATGAACTTCATTCTTATACATATTTTCTTTATGGTCCATGAGATCCCCAATCCTAGTCATTATGACAAACACATTTTAATTTCAGAGAATACGTATTGAACTATATATTTTTAGAAATTCCAAAGACAGATATTTTGGGAACAATCTCGACTGTACTTTGTAACCTAATTTTTGTGAATATAAAGTATTTGAGGTTGATCTATCATTATCTCCATTTGAGTTTCCCATGTACTACTCTGCCAAAGTTCTCTTATTCAAGCGAATAATTTTCTTTTATTTTTTATGTGATGAGAAATATTTATCCCTACTATGATGGATGTGAGGAATTATGTTTATTTTCTTTAAATGTATGAACGTGTGTGTTTCCTGGTCCATTCTCAGGAACTCTCTTTTTAAACTAAAATACAAATATTTACCTTTTTTCTATTATATCTATTTTATTTTTTTTGACGAACTTGTTGTAAAAGTCCCACATTTTATAAATCTCAGACAGAGGAGTACCACCTCTATAAAAACGCAGGAGGATTCACATCCTTGTGAGGTTGTCGTTTCGGTCCTTAAGGATTCAAGCATCAACATAAGGAAAACAAAAACTTAAATAATTACATAATTGTTGGATCCTAAAAATATTGATTCATCCAAGATTCAGAGAGAACCGCCTGAGTTCATGAAGAAAATTGTGTTGTAGAGTTTTCTACAGTAAAACCTACTGCATAGTGGCTAAGTTGACTATGCATTGATGAAGCATGTGTGAGGAAATTTCCATGCACCTAGGAGGACATGTTCCATGACATGAAGACAAAGAACAAAACCCAAGTCTTTGTTTCTCCTAGATTGGCCTACACATATCTCAGTGAATGAGAAATTACAAGAAATGAATTTTTGTGGTAAAAACTGATAAAAATCTGAATTTAGCGAATTTAAAAATGTTGATTTTGGACAATTAAAAATAAAATAAGTGTTTATCTATTTATTCCTTGAAAATGTCTTTATTGAGTTGAAGTGAGTAGAGAATGTGGTGAAATTGTGAGGTATAAAGGAGAAAATTTCATAGGTTAAATGCTTTTAGGTTTCAAAACAAAGTATTGATAACCATGTAGAAATTCTTGCAAAATGTTATCAAAGACAAAAAATAGAGCATACAAGGTTAATTTTTTCAAATCAAATTAATTGAAAATGGCATGTTCCTTTAGCCATTTGAAATAGATAAGTTTTCAAGGTTTTCAATAGTATTAACCCCAATTTGAGATGCATGTTGAAGTAATGGCCCCTCAAATTTTGAATGAGAATTCCTAATGCAGGTTTGAACTTGGGGAATAAGGATTGCATGTATGATTATTAATACTGAAATTGTTTCCCTATATGTTCGAACTGATATGTTTTTTAGTTTTATATAGATTTGAGAATTACTAAGAGGATTAAACCACCAAATCAAATATTCACTCATTGAACCATGATACATTATATACATGTGTGAAATTTTATTCCTGCTTCGTAAATCATTTTATTACTAAAGTTTGAATAAGGTGGATTTTCAAGAAAATGGTGTTTTTTAATATTAGCAAAGATAAGACATGATTTAAAGCATGCACGCATGTGCAAGTAACCCACATACTTCAAATAAACCAATTCAAACTTCAAAATATTTCACACATGTGAAGAGTTCAAAAGTGGAGGGAAATGATCTATGAATTGGGGCTAATTGGAAAAAATAAGACCCTTCATCACTAATTTTAGATGGAGGCAAGCCCAATTTTGAATTTGGGCCTAGACATAAAATTAGGCCATGGGATTGCATGGAGGAGGAATAATTTTTTAAGTCTATCTCAATTACAATCAAACTTTTGACAGGTTTCACACATGTGAGAAAAGAGTTGCATGAAAGGAGGCTAATTTCAAAATTGGGGCCAATTGAGAATCAAGACCTCATCTCACTAACATTTGTAAAGGGAAGGCCCAAGTTTGAATTAAAGGTCGATCAAATAATCAAGCCAAGGTTAAATCCCTTTAGTGATTTGAGGGTCTGATCTTGTGGTTGGGGTTGATAAAGGAATTATGGATTTCAAAGAACATCTAACAAATTTCATAAATAATATAATAATAAAAAAAACAAATCACATTGAAGAAGGTTGAAAGTACATCTAATATAAATAGTGAGGATAGTGGGGGCAATTTGGACATCACAATTGATTGAGAAATCGAGCTTTAGAAAAGTTTTTGACTTGGTCAAATTTGAAAAGTGAAAGAAATTTTTTGAAAGGGATAAAAATTTCAAAAGGAAGAAACACATTCAAACAAAAGTTAAAGAAAACCTCAAATGAGGAGACAAATTTGAATAGTTCAAGGAATAAGGAGTTCCCAATTTGGAGATCAGGGAAAATCCAAAAATTAGTACCATTCCACACCAAAAGTGGTGGATGAAGGCCCCAATTTGGAAATAAAGGAACCAATGAAGTAATCAAAGTGAAATAGGGGTCTGATTTAAGGATCAGGCCTAGTTTTGAAATTAGGGACCAAAAGAGTTTGAACAAAGAGGATTAAAGAAGAAAATAAACCAAAACTCAATGAGGAATATAGCTCGTTAAAAGAAACTAAGTCAAAACCAAACAAGTGAAACATGAAGCCTTGTCTATCTTAACCATTTCATAAATGAACCAATGTAGTATGGAAATGAGGAATCAAAGTCAATGTATTATCCAAAAGAAGGAAGCATACCCAAACTAATGAAAACATTAAGGTTGGGCCCCAAGTTTTTCTCAAAACTTAGGGGGATTGTTGCAAGCACAATAGGTTGGCAATGGGAACCAAGTTAGATTGGGAGTTGATTGAATCTTACGGTGTAGGAATGTAGTTGTATTACATCCAAAGGACATACGACACTTATGAGGTCAAGGTTTTTGTTATTTAAATCAAGTAGAGGATGTTATCATAACCTCTATTTGATCAAAAGGATGGATATCATTAGAGTCACTAGAGTTAAAGGGTAGGAGAAACAATAGGTGAAATTCACTGATAGGATAGTAAATTTTGGAAAATAAAATACCCCTAAAAAACCAATGTATTCTTATGGTTGTCTCTTAAAAATAGTGTATTGACATGGGCTATGATTCAAAAAAAGGGTAAAAGTGGTTTGAGCCTATGTTATTTGTGTAGGAAAGTAGAGGAAGGAAGTTGAGAATTTGACTCAATCCCCAATGTCTAGAATGACACATCCATTGAGTAGTGTCTAGAAACTGGTTTAGAAAGAAGGATAAAAACTTTTAGATCATTTTTTTTAGTAATGTGGGGCATCTAGCTTTCCTATAATTATAGATTATTTAATGACATCTAGAAGACAATATTTAAAGAGTACCCATTTGCGTATAGAATTATTCGAGGCTGTAAGGTGGTCTTGAATGATAAAGTACAAAGAAAAATGGGGAACTATTGGTTGACAAAAAAAATCCATGGGGATTCTCTAATGGGGCCAAACAAGGTCCTCATGATTTCTATGGCATGGGCCATATGTTCATTTTATTAAATTCAAAGAGGGTCTCGATTAAGGTACTAACAATTTGGTCAAGCTCTCATTTTTAAGATGTTTGTTAAAATTGGAAAATAAGAATGGAACAGAAAGAATACAATAATTTGGGGACTCTTTACTTATAATAAATTGGATGAGAGGTGCTATCCAGATTCAAAATGTGACTCTTAGACCTATTCCATATCGTTTGTGTTGGAACACATACAATTCTGAACTTTTGAGCCCTATACTTTTCACCTCATATAATTATACCTGAAGAAAAAGGAAAATTGGTAAATGACATTTTAATTTTAATCAAATTCTTTACTAGTTGGTAAATGATAAGGTGCGCACGAGATCCGTCATTGACAATTTTTTCCTTTTGATCGAACGATCCTAATACCTCCAGAGTTTTGGAACCACCTAATTTTTAAAGAGGTAAATCTATAACAGTCGTTTTGGAGCTCCACGCTTTGGATGTTGAAATTAGTCTTAACAATAAAAACCCCAAGATATGAAACCCTAAACCTTTTAAAAAGGCACAAGTTGTAAGCCACGTGTACCTTCCAAGTATTTCCTGAGTTGACACATGGAACCTCCCTTTCCTCGATACGTCAAAATGACCTAGGCTATGACATGTCACTACAGGAGATGATCCTTCGAAATTATAACAAAGAACTAATTCACAACTCACCGAAGTACCAAAATGTCAAAGTATTAAGCATTAAATGATTAACTTAATCATGATCGTGAGATAATTAATGACCCCGCGGTTCGTATTTCGGGAATTTCCCCTATATCATATCCTAAAATATTTGGAGTCCGAACTCCTGAAACACTTGAAATTAACGCACCATCTTAAACGTGATTAATTAAAAGTTTACAAGTGATTATTGGAATATTAATATTTTCGCAGATTCGGGATTTGAGAGGTTCCCACTCAGTCACATCGAAAACTCTGGATGCAAACCATCGAAGTTTTGGTGACATTTATGACTAGTTAAAGATAATTATTCAAACATATATTGCGGATCACCAAGTAGACTTTCCCATAAAATGTTAGTAAATTATCTGTCAGTAAAGTTATATGAAAATAGATGACTCTGTTTTGAATAAAATCATTTCGATTTCGAATTCATTTTTCACTTTCTGCAATTAGCAAGATTTATCTATTTAAAGGATTCACGAATTTTCTTTGCAATAGGTAATTTCACTCTGTCTCCTTAGAAGTTATGGTGCCACAGAAAATGATGAAAAATCCTGATGCAATTGGTGAGGAATCAAACACAAATGCGAACGTTCTGTCAGACACCACATCGTGAGCCATGGACACTATTAAATCTTGGACCCAGTTGTTCGAGGCTCTAGAACATGAAATCATCAACTGTACAGAGGAATTTTTTGAAGAAGAATACGATACTTATGAAGCTAAACTTAGACATATACCGCATTCAGAAATGCACAAAATAGGAGCATGACCGAACAACATCTTTTTGGCGTCGTTGCCAGGGATGAAGAAACGAAGTTATTTTCCCTGGGAAAACGACAAGGTAATTTTCTATCTTTGATGGTGAAAAAATATCGAATACATAAGTAAGGATTATTTTTATCTTTCACTTGGTGACTCCACTGTAGAAAAAACAGGCATTCGGTCTAAAGAATACCAGAACAAATACAGATGATATGCAGACCACACCAGTGTCAGATCCTGAAAAGTTATTAAAACTAAAGGGATACTACAAGTCTACTGCTGCATCAATAGGTAAAGTATATCAACCCAAATTTACACAAGTTAATGCTAAGGTTCCAATTGAAGAACTAACTCCTAAAGAAAGTTTTAAACAAATTCATTTTGCAGAGACATCAACTAGTGAGTCCAAGGATAAACTCGAAGTTCCAAAGGTAAGGGTCCCCGAGATAAAGGTTGAGATCGACTTGACAGATACTTTTACCAGTGAGAACAAAAAAACCCTTTCGATACTCGCTGTCATTGAAACCATGTCGATTATATCCTTACCTGAAATAAAGGTTTCAGTTTCCCGAAATGCTGAAGAATATATTTTATATCCTGTTTCATTCCCCATCACCTCTCCTATATATACATCTTGTAATTCTGAGGAAACCAGTCCACACTTCCCTTATCCTCCTCTTTTAGATTTTCCATGTCCCAACGAACTTTTTTCGAAACTTCCTTCACCACACCTTGAAGTATTTGAGAGGTCACCACTTGTAATATACCATATATAAAATGTATGAAGAACAGAAATAAAATGCTAGTAATGGCAAAATAATAGCAATATAACCAGAACATTCACCACAATAACACTGAAATGATATAAGAATAACAACAGAGATAGCACTTTGAATATGAAAGCAATGTTCATGAGCCTCTTTAAGGGGGAAAAATCTAGTTGAGCAGAGCTCTATTACAATAATATCCAATCTAGGGTTCTCATACCCTCAACTCCTATTTATACTAAAAAGAAGCATCTAGAGGAAGATCCTTCTAGAAGCAGAAGCTTCTATTAGGTCTTATTACATCTGCCTTATTCTATTTTATTGAAAGGCCTTACTAATATTGACCTTTATTACATCTAAATATATTGTTCTACCTATGTGTGGGTTAGGACCCTAACATGTCTGCCCCCTTAAAAACAACCTTGTCCTCAAGGCTTCAGATGAAGAAATTGCTGCAGAATGGTAGTTGGTTCCCAAGTGGCGTCTGTTGGAGTTATATCTTTCCACTGGACTAGCACTTCCTTGATGGTTCTCTGACATAGGCAACACTCACACTGGTCCAAAACTTCTTCTAGTTGTATCCAAATGGATCATTCTTCAGCTAACTCTGGAAGGTTGGTTTGAATTTGGCACTTAGCTCCAATCACCTTCTTTAAGCATGAAACATGAAAAATAGGATGTAGCTTCGAATGGTTGGGAAAAGCTAACTGATAGGCGACTTGTCCCGCATTCTTGATCATGGTATAAGGACCATAAAATTTGGGCGCTAGCTTATGAAAAGGCTCGGCCTTGAGGGAAATTTGCTTGTAAGGTTGTAGTCGAAGAAACACCTGATCCCCCTCTGCAAATTGACGTTCAGAGTGACCTTGATCTACTTGTTGCTTCATGCGATTCTGTGCCATGACCAAATTCTCTTTGAGGGTATGGAGAATAGCCTCTCAATATGTACGTGTTAGTTCAATCGCCTAGACCACTGAGGAACCCAGTAACTATGAGAGAACTGAAGGTGGCTTCTATCCATATACCGCTTCAAAAGGAGTCATGCGTGTAGCTATATGGTATGAAGTGTTGTACCACCATTTAGCTAGGGGTAACCATTGAGCCCACTAATTTTTCTTTTCCGAGGAAAAACACCTCAAATATGTTTCCAAACACTTGTTGACAACTTATATTTCACCATCAGTCTGGGAATGATAAGATGTGCTGAGATGAAATTTTGTGCCTTGTATCTTGAACAGTTCTTGCCAAAAATTGCTTGTGAAAGTTGGGTCACGATTAGAAACAATAGAGTGTGTCATGCCATGAAGCTTGAAGACCTTATCCATGAAGATTTGAGCCACCATGGATGTTGTAAACATGTGTTGAAGGGTGCATAAATGAGAATACTTGGAAAGGTGATCAACAACCACCATGCTGACGGATTTATTTCTCGATTTGGGTAAGCTGGTAATAAAATCCATAGAGATATCCTTCCAAATAGCAGGTGGAATCAAGAGCGGTTGTAGTGTGCCGAAGGATTTGATTGTTTCTCCCTTGTTGCATTGACACACGTCACATTCAGCTACAAAATTACGCATGTCCTGTTTCATACCATCCCAAAAAAAGGAACGTTTGACCCTGTCATAGGTTTTGGTGAACCCGGAGTGCCTTGCTGTGGGTGTAGCATGAAGCTCAGAAAGTACCATGGATTTAAGCTTTGATTGTTTACTTAAATAGAAATGAACTTTGTATCAAAGTTCCTCATGGAGCCAAGAGTACCCTGGAGAAGATTGAGCATTGGACTACAATTGTTGGATCAACTGCAAACTTTTGGGATCTTGTAGCCATTCCTGGCGAATGGCTTGGAGCCAATCTGGTACAATGAATGAAAGAGAAAAAAGGTATCCTTCATCTTCATATTTTTGGGAAAGTGCATCCACAACCACATTGCCTTTTCCTTTCTTATAAATGATCTCATAATCATATACAAAGAGTTTAGTCACCCATTTTTGTTGTTCTGGGGAGGAAATGCATTGTTCCAGAAAATACTTGAGGCTTTGATGGTCTATCTTAATTTGGAACCATTGCCCCAATAGATAAGGATGCCACAGATCCATGGCATGCAGAATAGCCAACATTTCCTTTTCATAGATGGATTTGCCCATATCTCTTTCAGATAGTTTCTTGCTGATAAAGGCCAAAGGTCGACCCTCTTGCATAAGGAAAACACCAATTCCTTTCCCCGAGGAATCACATTCCAACACAAAGTTCTTTTTGAAATCGAGAAGGGCGAGAACTGGAGTGGTGCACATGGACATATTCAAGGTTTGAAAAGCTTGAGCAGCGGCTAGAGTCCAAGTGAAAGAGTTCTTTTTTAGGAGAGCAGTGAGAGGTGCTGCAATCTTCCCATAATTTTTAACAAACTTTGGATAATACCTTGTTAAGCCTAGAAATCCATGCAAGCTCTTAAGAGTCTTTGGGTGAGGCCAGTTTTTCATAGCTTCAATATTTTTAGGATCCACCCTGACACCATCTTTTCCAACCAGATGACCCAAGTGTTCTACTTCTGAGGTGCCAAAAGCACATTAAACTGTTTTGGGAAACGTTAGTGCTAAGAGAGTAGATGGAGAACTCGATCCACATGAGCAAGATGATCTGTCCAGGTTTTTCTATAGATGAGGATATCATCAAAGAAAACTAAGAAAAAATGGCAGAGAAAAGGACAGAAGACATGATTCATGAGGCTTTGGAAGGTGGAGGGGGCATTACACAAGCCAAAGGGCATGACCAAAAACTCATAGTGGCCCTCATGAGTTCTAAAGGAAATCTTGGGAATATCTGCCTCTTTCATACATATCTAGTGGTAGCCCGAATGAAGATCCAATTTAGTGAAGAATTGGGCACCACTCAATTCATCTAGGAGGTCATCAATGATAGGAATGGGGAATTTGTCTTTGATGGTAAGTTTGTTGAGGGCACGGAAGTCAGGACACATTCGCCAATAAACTTCTTTCTTTAGGACCATGACCACAAGACACGAATAGGGGCTCGTATTAGGGTGGATAACGCCTGCATTAAGGAGTTCCTGGACCATTTTCTCAATTTCAGTTTTTTGGGAAAAGGGGTGACGTTACAGACGGATATTGGGAGGAAGGCTTCCTGGTACAAGGGGAATGGAATGATCATGAACACCATGGGAAGGAGGGAGGCCTTGGGGAGTGGAAAAGACCAATTAATGTTTAGAAAGGATGGCTTGGAGGTCTTGCAGTACCAAGGGTGTCTTTGTTGCTTGTATGGCATGGAGTTGGGCGATAACACCAGAATGACCCTTTTTGAGCAGCTTTTCCATGCAATGGGAACTAATGATCTCAGGTGAACCGGCGGTGATGCCTTGGAACTTATATTGGTGG
>ML792096.1:97713-108938 GCA_009831015.1 Picea engelmannii | reverse complement strand
AAATGTCTTTTCATAACTACCCAATTCACTTCTTAGTTTTCTACACGTGTCTTTGAGCTTGCTATTTTCAATCTCAACATGCTTAAATTTTTTAAGATTCTCATCTTCTTGTTGAATCATTTCTACTTCATGATTTTCTTCTTCTTCATTCTCATCTCTTTTAATCCTTGGATGAGGAAATTCAAATTCAACATGTCCTACTCCTTCACAATTAAAGCAAAAGAACTGACCTCTATTTTCTTCATTGAAATCTGAGATGTTGAAATTTGCTTCAACTTCTTTTTCTTCTTATTCTTCTTCCCTTGAATAAAGGTCTTGTAGCTTGTCCCAAATCTCGTTTGATGATGCACATGATACCACCTTGGATTTCACTGAATCTGTCAATCCATCCAGGATGGTATCTATTGCCAATTTTTTATTCCTTTTTTCTTCCTTTTGAGCTGCAGTCTTTGGTTTCTTTACAAGATTGTATCTTGAAGCAACTGACAATCAAACATCTACCCCAAGATCTTTCAAGTAATTTTAAATTCTATTACTCCAGTATTCAAAATTGCTTCCATCAAAAGGTGGAATCCCATTTGGAATGTTGTCTTCCATTTCCTCTTAGGATCTTCCTTCCAATGGTTAAACTATACTGAAGGTAACCTGCTTTGATACCAATTGTTGATACTGAGATGGGGGTGAATCAGTATCAAGTATAATTTAAAACCTTTTTCAACTTATACCTAAACCATTCAATTATATCCAATGAGCAATGAACAATAGTATAAGAGTTACACCAATACACCACAGTACACCATGCACAATATATGAGAAATAATCAATAGTTATTGTTCAAGGGAAGTAATGAATTCCAAAGGTAGATACAGCTTCCAAATGTAAAAGGAGGGATACACCTCCAAGAGGAAGATACAATCCTCCAATATCAAGAGAGGGTTTAACTCTCCATCCTTGCCCCTTCCTATTATAACCCTAATTTGCACCAGACATGCTTACCTGGCATCAGGCCATCTTAGATTCCTTCTTTGACAAAACACTTCTGAACAACTCTTCTTAAAAAACCCTTTTATAAAGGCCCATGCACCCTGCTCCATTACTGCACACGTGTACACGCTAGTTGACCCAAGACAGCCCACGTGTACCTACAAAAGCACGAAAAAATGAAAGTTGTTGACGGAACACACAGCTTTGGGTAAGTTAACTAAACCTTTCGGCCATGCATGGCCGGTCACTCGATCAAATACCTAGCTTGTTCTAGCCTATAAAATAAGGGTTAGGGGCCCCATTTGAAAGGAGGAGAATCATAGTAAAGAAACTATACCCGATTAAGCATTCCCTTTGTCCCAACCTTTAGACATCCTTGTGTAAAGATAAGTATAGAGCAAAGCAGTTGGAAGACAGTGGAAGAAGATCCCAGGACCAGGATCGAGGAGCAGTGGCCGACTTTATCATTGTAAGGTATTATTGTGAAGTTAAAATAAGAATTGTTTTTCCCATCCCACGATATGAGATTGTCATTATTAGAATATTGATTGTATAATTGATTAAATCTCTAACCTATTAGTTCATAGATCAAATGGATGTGGAGTTATTTGTTTGTGTTTAGTGAATGAAGGTCAACATTGGGAGGAGAGTTGCAGTCAATGAACGACCAAGCACAAAAAGGTATTGACATCAAAACACGAAAAATAAGGTACATCAACTTAATATCTTGAGCCTTGTATTTACATGAGTAATGAGGTTTAGGCATGGGATGATGGTAAAAAGTAAGAATCTTTAGGTCATTTTTGCATGCATGATAAAACCCTTAGTGCTAGTCTGTAGGAGGGATTTCCCACCCACAACAGAATTGGCGACTGTACTGGGGATCTCTAGGGTTTCTGGGAATGTTTTTTCTTGGGTATTTTTAAGAACCGGTTTCATTTCCTGTTTTAAAAGTTTCTGCAAAAGTCCGAGCTAACAAAGAGTCTGGTCTTCCATACCATTTATCTCTATTTCTTTGCTTGAATTCATTTTTTTTTTAGACCCACAGAGGTACATGGAGCCTGTATAAGGTTTGCATGCATGTACCCTCGGCCTACCTTCTCACAGCTCGCATGTACACGTTAGCGGAGGAAGTGTCAGTCGCGTGTATGATTCCAGAAAATTTATTTTAGAGGGGAAATCATCCTCTCCCCTGTCAGAAATAATCCTTCTCAGGGGTTTTCTGGAACTCTTTCTAGTCTTTGTTGTTTGCAGTCTATAGCTTAGGTTTCACCTCAAATTGGTTTGTTCTATGAAGTTTTCCTTGAATTGTTTTCTTTTTTCTGTTAAAGTGTCTAAATCTTCAAGAGATCCTAGTTCTCAGTACCAGTAGTCTCAGCCTAGGCTGGATTGCTTGGCCTTTCATTTGTCTTAAGAGTTTCAGAGATACACGTGGCCTGTATAAGGCTAACACGCATGTACACGTGCCCTGACTTTACATAGCTCGCGTGCAAACGCTTGTTGTTGAACTACTAGCAAGCGTGCCTATGGAGAAAATTTTTGTTTAAGGAGAGGCAGTCATCCCTTCCTTTGAGAAGAGTTATACCTCTCAGGTTTTTGGGTCTCTGTCATATAGGCTAGTAACTTAGGTTTGATCACAGCAATAGCTTTCTTTTTCATTAAAATGTTTTCCTCAAAATTTTCTT
Organism: Picea engelmannii; assembly: GCA_009831015.1. NCBI lineage: Eukaryota > Viridiplantae > Streptophyta > Pinopsida > Pinales > Pinaceae > Picea > Picea engelmannii. Next base: position 106,269 of record ML792096.1, on the reverse strand, counting down.
TTTATAGGGTTTTTAGACAAGTGTGAGAGTTTAGTTTTAATTTTCTTGTGTGTTATTTTGAAAGTGACTCTTTGCGATCTACGCTTAGGCCAAAAGTTTTCTTGGTTTTTACTTGTTGATATTTTTCCTTTTTGCTTTGTGGGAATTCAAATAAAAAAAAAAAAATCTTTTGTTTCTTTGTTTGGTTAAATATTGTTGTTTTGCATTAGTAACCAGGGAAAAGTCTTTGCTTTCATAAGCTCTTGACGGTTTACTTATATCATAAGTAGCTCGTAGTCGAGTGAAATCCTACTTTGAGTTTGTTGTTCAAAGATCTTAGAAAATTGTTCGTTTGAAAAGTTGTTTAAGATTTGAGTCAAGAGAAGTTATTTTGTTTCCAGCTTTCTATTTATTTTGATTTCATCTTTCAAACATCACTAGTTTCACTTTCATAACCTTTGACTTAATACAAGCCATAAAAATTAACGCTAAATCTAAAATTCCTTAGACTTTTTATGCCTGTAGGGTCAGCCAACTAGTTTAGGATTAGGACCTTGAATTAGGTTGGAGAGGAAACTCTTCAAGGCCATTAAATCAAACATTGGAGTCTGAGTTAGGGAGTGTCAAATTCCATTATCGTGAAAGTTATCTGGGACCCCCCTCTAACACAGGGGCTAAACAAGAGGTCCTGTGCGGAAAGGTAGAAGAGATAACCCCTCCAAAGCTGGACCAATCGTAGTGGAGAACAGATACAGAGGGATTGTCTTGGAATTTCGTCGATTGCATTTGCCACGGAGCTTCGTGGGTCTCGAATCCGTTCAAGGTCCTCAGTTGTCTTTCGAACCATTTTCCTTTGATACCCTTGACAGGTTTCGAGCTCAATACCCTGCTCATTATGGTCTAACCAACTTTTGATTGTACCCACCTGGTGACTGTTCGCGCGCTGGCAACCTAGTTGCCTATCTTTTTAGAGACATACATAGGTGATTGCGAGGGTATACCATGGTACCTAGGATAGACATCGGGCCACACTTTGTAGAGTATACCCGGAGGGTGCTTCTATGTTTGAGTTGCACTTGCACCGGTAAGTTTCTCTAGTGTTGGTTGTTGTAACTGTTCTTCCAACTAGTTTATTGTTTGCTTGTTTTATCTTGGAGGGACCTTTTTAGTGTGTGTTGTTTTTTGAAAGAATAGAAAGAACTAGTGTGTCTTTGATCTTCTCACACAGTGGAGGATCATGAGCTCTGTCAGTCACGAAGGCTTCTGGGCCTATCACTAGTTACATTAGAGCCACCTTCGCCACTACTAAGGCGAAAGCTAGACCAACAAGGGTCTTTTGAAGCGACCGGGTTAGAAGAAATTGTACCCTACCAACATCTGGAGGAAATGTCCATTTTAGACTTTGGAGCAAAAACTCTTGGTCCATCAGAAACTCGAACAACTCATCTTTCGGCACCCATCATCATACTAATTCACCCTTACGAGTGCCAGACAGTGTCACACGCAGTAATGGAAACAAATGCTATCACTTCTTCTGGGAATTCTTCAATTCCCACTACGGTTGTCACCACAAGGTATTTTCCACCTCCTAACCCACCATCACCAGTCTGAGCCACCATGGTCTCAACCGCCTCTACCTTGAACAGTGGTCCAATCCCATCTATGGTGGCAGCCACTGCCTCTTTCACACCGAGTGCGACAGGCCCTCCGTTCTCATACGGGATGCCTAGATCAAGTACAAGTCCTATACTTTCCTACTCCACTTTACAGACTTTAGGTATGGGGGAAGGGAGCTCTAATGCTCCTCTGCAAGGACACATGGGGGGCACTTCATCTCCTTTTAACGCTTTCCCTTATGGAGGAGGTCATATGACTCCTTCGTCCCCTTCACTCGGTGGCACCCACCAGCAATCCGCGGGGCCACCCACGGACCATAGTTTATTTGGAGCAGGGAGTCAAGGACGACCTTCTCATAAGCTGTCGGTTGGTTCGACACCATTTTCTTTTTTCGGTGCATTTGGTAACAATAATTTCTCGTTAGATGCTTTCCCTACTGGGGGCTACCCTGGTTACGGACAACCTATTCCTATGCAGGGTACTATTCCTGCATAGGGGGCAAACCCAGGAACTTCTTCCACATCAAGACCTTTGAATTCTTGGCAGGGATCAGTTCCCTTGTTAGGAATGTCGATCTGGGGAAATTATTTTCACAAGCAATGGAACCCCGGACAAGGTACTATGCATATGTCCATGGGATTGGCATGGGGCAACCCTTCCCAAAGTCCTCCGAATGTAATGCACGCCCAACCATCTATGTCCTATTTTGGGAATCATCCGATGATGTATCCTCACATGCATAACCCATATGTTGGTGATGGCCATGGTTTTTACTAGAACCCAGGCCAACAGCCAAACTTTTCTTGGCTGCCTGGTGCTAGCCAAACTCCAGGTCCCTTTTTCCATGGTTATCACCAACAACCCAAACTACCTTTCCTGGCAACCTTGAATTTGCCAAACTTGACAAGGTTGTTGAATGAACCTATCTGTCACAATCCACATTGCCCCCCTATGCCGATGAAGTTTCCTTTGGACATACCAAAGTTCGAGGCCAAGCCTAATGAAGATCCAAGAGATCATGTGACTACTTTTCACCTTTGGTGCTCATCTAATTCATTAAAGGATGACTCCATACAGTTGCGATTGTTTCAACATACTCTCATTGGGAGTGCCGCAAAATGGTACATTGAGCTCGACCTCTCAAGATACTCTTCCTTCGGCGAATTGGCAATGGATTTCCTAAACCATTTTCAATTACCTGTGAGATACGACGCTGGCACATAATTGTTGGCCAATTTCACACAGAAAAAAGAGGACCATATCTCTGATCACATCTGAGAATGGAGACGTCAAAAGAGTTTAATTAAGGTGCTAGTCCCACCAGCATTCCTGCTCGAGTGGTTCCTTAAGTCTTTGGTCCCATAGTTATCCAAAGACGTTGCGACATTGGGAGTGTTTTCTGAAGGTGATTCCATCATGAGAGCTCAACAGCTTGAGCTAATCTACTCTCAATCTAGTTTATTATACGAGATCTTGCCATATGCGCCACGCTCAATACTTGATAAAACCAGACATAGAGCTAGACCACATGTCGATGGTATTGTTGGCTCAACACAAACAAAGCCCACTGAGAAACTAATGAAGCAATTGCAGCAATTGTCTATACAACACATAGCAGCCAGCCAAACTATTGTTTTGACTGCTCCCCCTACCCAAATGTCGGATGTACACACAGTGCAATCGACAAATCCAAAGGCCACCCGATAGCTTGAAGGAAAGAAAAAACAATGAAATAAGGGTAAAGGGGATAAGAAACCCATTAATAATGCTAGCAGGGGAAACACTAAGAAACAGAAGGTGAGGTGTCCGTGAAACCTGTGTGCGAAAGACCACCCGACCCACCAATGTCCCCGGCTTGTAGAGGCCCAAAATTTTTTGACACAACAACAACCTGTCATGTTAACCAATCCATTTCAACATGGGCAAAACCTAACGCAAGCCTCTACAAGCATGGAACGGGGAAGTCAAGGACCCTCTTCATCTTCGAACAATCCCACGTCCATGAATGTTTATATGATGAAGGGTGATGCTTTTATATCGACTGGAGCACATGACTACAGTAAACCAAGCACTTCTGAGAAGGGAAAAGAATTCAAACTCTCATCTCTTCCTCTCTAGATTGAGAATACTTTGGGAAAAACAATGACATGCATCCCAAAAGGCACGTTCAAGAAAGCTTCTCACAAACCAAACGCAAGGGTCACCCAGAACTATTCTGTGGTGAAGGATTTGTCTCAAACCCCTTGTGTGATGTCTGCTTTGGAGGTCCTCCAAAGCTGCCCTTCCCAGATAAAATCTTTGTTAGCCGCTTTAGGATCTACCGATACTTGTAATCCGTGTACAATCATGCTGGATACAACCGACTTAAAACCTCGTCTTCCTTACCACATAGCATTTCAAATAGTAGTGGCTCACCCCACAAAAACTTTTACTTGGAACATTTTTTGCATGGTGGTTGATGAGGGTGCCTTGACATGCATTATGTCATTGGCGTGTTGGAAGGCCATTGTCTAGCCCATTTTGTTTCCATCACCTACTCTTCTCACTGCTTTTGACGGTTTTTTGTTCCGACCACATGGTAGAATTCCCTCTTTCCCCGTGTAGTTAGGAGGGAAGATCGCGTGCATCGAGGTAGAAGTAGTTGACGCATCCCTCGACTACAATCTTTTGTTAGGGAGGAGTTGGACTTATGCCATGCAAGAAGTGGTGGCTACATTTTTTCGGGTCTTGTTGTTTCCACACAAGGACCGGATTATGACCATTGATCAATTGTCTTTATCCAGACCTGACCCTTCATTGGGGGTATCTGCGGTCCCGATGATTGATAATCCCCAACCAGGCATAGTCAATGTAGGGGTTGGTTCTTTCCCATGTTTGATGGGTACCTTCAATTACCCACCCCCTCAAGGTAATGTCAAGTTCATATCCAACCACCATAAGGTTGATATTTTCGAAGTTTCATCATTTCGCATGACTTACTTCACTCATCCATGGATACTTCCTTCCCCATCAACCACGATGGAAGGGATAGGGCACCTTGGCATGTACATGCCCTTGTCCGCAGCCTAAGTAGTGTACTCTTTAGTCTAGCAAGCTTCGGCCGACATAGATCCAACTACTGCACAAGAGTTGGATCCGATTGTAGAGCCTATTTGGGCTCAAGGCTCTCTCGTTGATACCGATTCATTAGACTTAGTCTTGCCCTCCGACGAAGCAATAATTGAAGCAATGACTAGTCCGGACAAACCCTGGGATGATCTCCATCACAGATCATACTTCCTCCCAGAATTAAGCAGAATCGAAGCAGGAGAATTCACCTTGACTATGACTGTAGATAGGTCTTGTCCTATTAATCCCTTAGCTACACATGAGATTTATGCCGAGGGTAATATGGAAACTATCACTAAAACCATACCGATAAATATCTCCACAACCCTTGGCATCATGGAGAATTTTTTCATCAGAGCTGACTGTTCCCCTGAAGAGATTCAAATCTACACAGATCTATTTAAAGAATTTCGCGACGTTTTTGCCTAGTCTTATGAGGAAATGCCAGGAATCGATCCAAAAATAGTCGAACATGAAATCACAACTTATCCGGATTCCAAGCCTGTTCAGCAGAAGCTTCATCCAGTTAATCCTAGGAAAGCAACAGCCATTAAGGTTGAAGTTGAGAAACTGCTAAAATTTGGTTTTATCTATCCTATCCATTTGACCCAATGGGTGTCAAATCTGGTGCCGGTCAATAATAAACAGGGAACGATTCCTGTATGTATGAACTTCCATGATTTGAACAAGGCTTGTCCAAAAGATAACTTTCCCACACCATTCATCAACCAGATAATTGATGAATGTGCAAGTTGCGAGGCCTTTTCTTTCATGGATGGTTTCTTGGGATATAATCAGATACAAATCAAACCCGAAGACCAACACATAATGACATTCATTTGTCCATGGGGTACATTCGTGTATCGTAAGATGCCCTTTGGTTTCAAAAATGCTGGAGCGACCTTTCAGCGGGCCATGTCTTTTGCTTTCCATGATCTCAAGCATATAGTCGAGGCCTATTTAGATGACTTAGCATCTCGATCTCGCAAGAGAATAGATCATCCCACATACCTCCGAATTATTTTTGAGCAATGTCGCTACTTCCAAATTTGCTTGAATCCAAACAAGTGTAGCTTTTGCGTAACATCAAGATGTTTGCTAGGTTTCATAGTGTCAACAACAGGGATCATGGTCGATCCTCTCAAGGTTGAGGCAATAATTTAGTTTCCTCCCCCATGCACAATCCTTCAACTTCAGAGTCTACTGGGCAAGGCGAATTTTTTAAGGTGTTTCATCGCCAACTATGCCTAGATCACAAAGGGATTTATGCACTTACTGAAGAAAGAAGTTCCTTTTTACTAGGACGATGCCGCTCAACTCTCCTTCAAAGCATTGAAACATGCCCTCACAACTGCCCCTCTACTTCGGCCACCCAGCTATAATAAACATTTTTTATTATACCTGGCTTCAACAGAGTCAACCATTGGCATGGTCTTAGTTCAGGAAGACAATTTACTCAAAAAATATGTGATCTAATACCTAAGTCGAGGCCTAGTCGGACCGGAACTCAATTATTCTCATATCGAAAAACTTGCGTTGGCAGCAGTCCATGCTATTCAACGGTTCTGTCATTATGTTCTGTTTCGCAAGACCACCGTCATTGTCGTCATGAATCCGTTTCAATATGTTTTGACATGATGGGTAATAGGAGGAAATATTAGTAGATGGATAGTCATCCTCCAAGAATTCAACTTAGATTTCGTTTCAGTGAAATCCAAAAAGTCACTAGTCTTCGCAGAACTTATTTTGAAACTTCCGATGGAGTCAGGTGATGTTATGCCTGAAGAGTCGCCTATCAGAGGAGATATGTTTTTTATCGAATCTTCAGATACCTGGTACGGAGATATACTTATCTATATATATACTTTGAAGTGCCCCACCTCTGCTTCTCGTGATGAGCGTAGTTGTATATGCCATCAAGCCAAGAATTATCTCATACTCAATGATACGTTGTATCGAAAAGGTGTAGACTGCATCCTGTGCCGATGTCTCACTCATGAAGAAGCAGTTATTGTGATTAATGATTTCCATACCGGAGCATGTGGAGTTCATTTTTCTGGGTTGGCAACAGCCCAAAAGATTTTACGAGCAGGTTACTTCTGGCCGAAACTAATCAAATATTGTATCGAATTGGTCAAGAAGTGCCACCCATGTCAGATCTTCTCTCGAAATATGTGGGCACATCCTGCTCCCATGTTTCCTATCATCACAGTTGGTCCCTTCACCAAGTGGGGGATTGATTACACTACATGCAACCCTCCTTCAGCAAGGGGGAATCGTTATATTATTGTAGTCGTAGACTACTTCATGAAGTGGGTTGAAGCTATGCCAACATTTAAAGATGATGGAGAGACTGTGGCTCTCTTTTTATTCAAAAAGATAATAGCAAGGTTCGGCGTCTCGAGAGAGATTGTCACTGACCATGGCAGTCACTTTTAGAACCATATGATGATCAAATTAACATCAAATCTTGGATTGCGGCAAGAACATTCATCACCCTACTATCCCCAAGAAAATGGTCAGGTGGAAGCTGTAAATCAATCTCTTAAGACCATCCTACAACGAATGATCAACTCAGCCAAGTCAAATTGGCATTTGATGGTATACTCGGCATTATGATCTTACCGAATTTATGTTAAGACTACAATCAGTTTCTCACCTTTTCAACTCGTTTACGGGCTGGAAGTAGTCTTGCATCTTGAATGTCAGATCCCGTCCCTAAAATTGGCAGTACAGTTATTGCCAGACACTTCTCCACTTGAAGAATAGTTATTATACCTTGAGAGGCTCAATGAGGAGCATCATGATGCGGCCCTAGCCAACGAGGCTCACAAACATAAAGTCAAGTGTCAGTATGATCGGTCCATTCATCCCCAGATTTTCTCTGAAGGCGACCTTTTCCTGGTCTATGACCAAGATAAGGATCCCCTGGGGGAAGGAAAATTCAAACCCATGTGGTTCGAAACTTTCATCATAAAAGAGGTTCTAAAAAAGGGCGCTTATCCCCTGGTTGACTTTGAGGGAAATTCTTTGGCGGAGCCTAGAAATGGGCTCTACCTCAAGAAGTATTACTCATAGGTAGGTCACCTTGGGTAACTTTTTGTAACATATGTATAGTCTTTGTACTATTGCTTTCTAGTTTCTTTCAGTATTATGGACGTGTCATTTTTTATGTTATCTTTTGTCACTGTGGCATATGTCAAGTGAATCAGAGGTGTTCATTGGGTATGCAGATGGCGCTAGCTAGCACACTCGGAGGCTTGCCTCCGCATCTTGGGTAATTTTTACACCTCGAGGCTAGTTATTATCTTCCAGAGGTATATGCTTAGGTGACACCACAAACAATGTTGCCGACTACAGTGCAGTTATTGAGTTTCTCTGTGATGCCATGTCATTTGGTATCTCTCATCTCCAGGTCTATTTAGACGCTCAGTTGGCTGTGTCTTAGTTAAATAGAGTCTACCATGTTCATGATCCAACTTTACAACGACGATTCCTTAGGGTACGTCTCTTAGAACGAAGCTTTGATTATATTACATATTTTCATGTTCCTAGGAGATTAAACCAAGTTACAGATACTCTAGCTAATCAATTTTTAGACTGGCATTTCACACACATATAAAAATACATACACATAAATATGTAAATACATGTTTAAAGGCAAATATGATCCATAAGACACAAAAAGACATAAAAATCCATATATAATATCATAAGCACCGGAGTACATAGGTGGACACAAGTGCCTCAAAAATATGACCAGTAATGAGTCATGGGGCTTATGCCCTCAAAAATATATACAAGTAGTTCTCTCGGCACGTGAAAATTCTAGACTAACTAAGGTCAGGGCCT
>ML792096.1:77852-91863 GCA_009831015.1 Picea engelmannii | reverse complement strand
GACCTTCTTTACTTATGATTTCCTCTTAAATTCGACTTGTATATCAAATGAATTTATAATGATATTTATTTATACCATGTATGTCACTTCCTTTTAACATTAGGGCTGACTTGACACTTTCTTATTTTGTAATTCTTTTCTTTAATTATCTTCAGGGCCTACATGTACTTCCTTCTTCACTTCACTTTGTCATCTTCAAAAATTCATTTCTCCTCAACCATGAGGATCCACGTGACATTACACATACCACCGGAAACAACATGATGTATACTATCCATCCATGGGTGTTGTTTCATGTGCATTGTCCTTCATGTCCAAATGTCTTCATCAATCTTGCAGTCCAAAACCAATGACTAGGAATGACATCAATGACAACAACCAATATTCCAACAACACTGTCACACTATCACTATGATATATACCACTATAAACCTGTACCAATAAACCTAAACCATGCATCAACCTGTACGTCAACCTGTAATCAACCTGTACCATAAACAAGTGCATCAACCATGCACCAACCTGTAATCAACCTCTATCATAAAAAAGTGCATCCAACCATGTACCAAGGATGTACGAATCATGTGTCAACTACTCATCAACTATGACTCATCAATATGTACCAACATCATCAAATATACACCTCATGTATGTGTCAACTCATCAACTACTTGTCTCAACCATGTACCCAACATGTACCTTAACCAAAAGCCCTCATCAATTTCATCATCCAAATATGATTTGTAACTCTTTAATAGACCCGGTGTATATGATCAAATACCTGCAAACCTTCCTTAAATTTAATAACAAGAGACTTACATTTTCATCAAACTTTTCTTTAGTCTCACGTGACTAGTTTTGGATTAGTCAACAACCCTAAATTGAAATAATCATAACTTTGCACCTATAATGAATAAAGATCTAAAACTAATACACAATATTCTTCAGTGTGTGTTATGTAATTCATCCAGGTTTCACTACTTGGAACCTCTCAGAAAAGGAGTTATAGTAAAAATGACATACCTTGCTAAATTTTGTCTTATTCTAGAGAGTGACCTTGTAGAGCATGCCCCACACATAATATTTGTTGAATTGATCTGAAACTATTACAAAGAATACTACTGATTGTAATCTAACCAAAAAAAATCTCCTACTGAATTTGGAGCTGTTATGAAGAATATATGATGTTTTTACTTGAAACACCTATTTTAGACTAGTTTCAGGACTAGCCACAAATCCTATTTTCCATGGAGTGTAACTCCAAAAATACAATGACCCACAGGATGAAATTTTTACCACATATACTTGGATATGTTTCCTCAATGGAATATAAATTTAATGGTATGAATCATTCTAGAAAAAGCATTATTTTGAAAATGGTGAGATGACCTGTAAATAACATACCTTAGAAAGCATCATCAAAAGAATTTATCCTCCCTTGAATTCCAGCCTTCTTTTCTTCACCTTCCGTTTGAAATTCGGCTTAGATATCCTTTGGTTACCTCAGAAACCTGTAGATATTCAATATTCTCAAGTGTGATCTAATATTAGAGAGCCTTGCCTCTTATTTATACTCCCCAAGTAGCTTCCTTAAAAACATCTTCTAGGTCACTTTGCCCACTTTCCTTATTTTAGGGTTAACCCACTTCTAATTTCTCCATTAAATTTATTATTTAAATAATTCATTTGTATTCAATTTGAATTATAGTACACTCATCAATTTAGTTTAGTATTTACCTTCTAAAATATCTTAAGCCACTTTGACTACTTTGACCTTTTGGGGCTTTTAGATGACAGATGAGGGCCCTCCAACTTCGTAAGGCCATAACTCTCAAACCGTGAGGAGTTATCTGACGTTCCACATACAACCAGGAATGGAATGACATATACTATCCATATAGAATAGTATTACCTAAAAATATATCAAAACTCATACCATTATCCATCAAACAAACTTGGGTCCATTACCCAAACCTGGGTTCTCCAATTTCTCATGGCCACAACTCTCTAACTATGAGGAGTTATATGATGTACCACATACCACTGAAAATGGCATGAAAAGGAATATCCATATAGGATAGTTTCACTGACAAATTCACTAACCTTCATCTCATTATTCCACAAATAAGAATGGGTTCTCTAACCATACTTCTAGGATAACTCAATCTGTAAAGCATCTTCCCGTGATGGATTTCACCATAAGGGGACCACTTTGGAGTTCATCCATTTCTACTTATTATCAACCATGAAAAGAAAATAATGAGTCATATTTACATCAAACAAACTTGGGTCCATTACCCAAACCTTTGTGTTACCGGGCTTTCTTCAAGGGTTGACATCAATGACAACCAACCTTAATCAACAATCTCCCCCTTTGGCATTGATGGCAACACTCTGATGTAAAACTGAAATTATGTCATGCAATACTGAAGTCATATCACTCATGCTCTCCTTGGAAACATGCCTCTATCCTCTACATCTCTGTGACCATTGCTCCCCCTAGAACCATGCCTCTATCCTTTGCATCTAATGAATCTCTCCCCCTTTGTCATCAATGACAAAGGTATCTTTCCATCTGGGGATTCTCCCCCTAATTGAACTGTCCTCTTTATGGTGCTTCCTCATGTACATATAATAAATATAAGATAATCATTCAAAAGAATTTATTTTGGAGTAGAAATAACTCCAAATATCTGGTGAAGATAATCAAAGGCTTCCCGTGGAACTGGTTTTGTAAAAATGTCTGCCACTTGTTCTTTTGAGCCCACATACTCAACTTTGATGTTCTTTTCTGTAACTTGTTCTTGTAGAAAGTGATACTTGATTGGAATGTGATTTGCCTTGGAGTGCATCACCGGGTTCTTTGAGATACTGATGGCGCTTGTATTATCATAATAGATTGGAATGGGTTCATCATACTCAAATTGTATATCTGTCAAAGTTTGTTTCATCCAAAGAACCTGTGTACAACATGTTGTTGTTGCAATATACTCTGCCTCGGCTGTAGATAGAGATACTGATGATTTTTTCTTGCTTATCCATGATACTAAACACTCACCCAAGAAGAACGTTGCTCCATTGGTGCTTCGTCGGTCATCAATACAACCTGCCCAATCTGCATTTGTGTAGGCAATAAGGGATATATACTTTCTGTTGGCCCTTCGTTATGGAAGAAAGTGAAGAAAAAGGAAGGAAAGGTAAAAATCAAGCTTCGTGGGATACATAGTAACTATCACTGAGTCAAAGTGAGCAAAAGAGCAGGAAAGATGGAGAGAAGTGCGGAAAAGCAAGCCATTGGACGAGGAGACTAGGGATGATAGATCAGCAAGGAAGAAGGATCATGGACAACTCAGCAAGCACAGAAAGCCATCATTGGATGCTTTGGAGAACCATGGGATGAAGAAGGAAAGACAAGCTGGCGAATCCTGGAAAAAGTGGGTCAAGTTGACCTAGGGTTTTAGACACCTAGGTTTCATCCTAAGGCTGTCGGTGAGGGATTGTAATGTATAAATAAACGTCAAGAGGACCTGGGTGGGGTTGTTGTTGTGTTGGCAACCAATTAACTTTTTCCATTGTCTTATAAGCTGCCTACACCAATGTTTTACAAACATCTTCTTTTGTCGCAATTTCTCAAATAAACGACATTTTTTATTTTTGGGACGTTTGCACACTTATCTTCGTTTTGTTTTCACGACTGTAAGCGTGAAAACATTAGTCTTTCGAAGTCACATTGAAATAATTGTTTTAACTGTCGTTATCTTTCTTGTCAGTATGCCTATCTACACTTACATTTCTCTTATCGTTATATAGCTGGAAAGATCCTTTGATCGGTACTCGTACTTCGATTGATTGTGACTTGGTTTTACTGAATTTGTAATGCATTGACACATGGATTTATATGATGTCTGAACTATTTGACCATTGGTTTCATGAAAATACATAGGGTTTGTGATTAAATCTCTCATATATATCTTTTAATATCATTCCTATGACATTGTTTTCATAACTATTGGTTGGTCGATTATATGTATCCATTGGCACGTTGGTTAAACTATTGAGTATATGGACTGATGCATTGGCACATAGTTCAGTTTGGTATTGATTTCAGTATTGGTGGATTAAAAAAAAAAAAACTTTGGTGTAACATCGATTGCGCATGCACTTACCATTGTTCATTCGTCGACCAAGTGATATGATTGTTGACTATGCTATAATGGGTTGAATTACTATGTAAATCGACGGTTGTACTTTGACCATAATTGTTTTGCATGGCAGTGAATAACTCCACCACCTTTGCACGCTGGCATTTATGCCTATTCCTTATTCATCGTTCACCTCTGTTAGCTTGGGAAGCCTCTGTGCACTCTGTTCCTGTGTGTGTTTCAACCCAAACCCTTGGCTTACCATGTGCTCGGCTCCATGGCACCATTCATGCGGATCGAGCCAAATGGAAACCAAGCCCTGTTAATGTTTGACAATGCCTGGAAGGATTTGGAAGAGAACTGTTGGCTCGCCTTTATACAATGATTCGAGGGTTTTAACCTCTGTGTAGCATGAAATTTTTCCATGACCTTCGATGGTTGTAGAGCCAAGGTGGGTGACATACAGTTGGAGATTGATGAGAATTTTATTAGCTCTACTATAGGTCTACCTGCCTCGGGACAACATTGGTTTAAGAATTGTAAGGTCGAGGAAGTGTCGTGGACACTGCTGTTCCTCTCGCGCAAAGTCACCTCGTGTGACAGAGGTATGCCCATATATATGCTCAAACCATGATGGCACTACCTATTAATGCTAGTCAAGAAGTTCGTGACCTGTGAAGGTCGATGCGGGTTTGTGTTTCTCTACCACTTGCGTTTGCTGATGATTTTTATGGGGTATCCTTTAAACATGCCTTTCTACTTTCAACACAACTTATATAAGATGTCAAAAAGATTTAAAAGGCAGAAGGTTGATAGTAGCTTGTTCCATCATGGGATTATTAAGCTTATCGTTGTTTATCATTTGATTTTTCATGGTGATAATTGGAGGGCTTTCATCGCCTATAATGGATTTAAGGACATAGACTCTGTCCCGATTGACAATCCTGTGGTAATTGAAACCAAGGCCGAACCACCTGTACCCTTACATATCCTACTACCTAAACCCTCGGCTGACCCTCCTATTGACTTACCAAACATTAGAAATGAGAATGCCGAGACTATTAAGAAGCCTACAAGCAAAAAGCCCAAGGAAAACCCTACTACTAATGCCAAAGGGAAGAGGAATGCCCGACTCATTTGGAGAATGGCAAGGAACAAACCTAAACCCTCTGTTGAATGAGACCCTATTGTTCTAAGTGAGGACTCTGAATCTGATGTTGAACGTTTTCTAGCCAGTGAGTACCCTTACTCGCAGGGTTTATGCCCTGAGCCACCTTACGATTTCATGACTAATCTTCCTCCCTTCCTAAGAAATGACTCTAGCTACCCTTGTATTAAACTATCTAGTGAAACCCTCAGTGATGTGCCCAAACCCTGGCCTGCTCTTTCAAACCCCACTCAGCCATCATGTGACCAATGCGAGTTATGGTTGGAGCGATACTATATTGATGTCCCCTTACTCCAATCTAAGATTCAATCACTGGAAGATCGAATTACAATATTAACCAATCAACGGGACCAGCTCCAAGCAGTTGATAAAAAGCAGAATACGGCTCGATCCTTTTCAAAAACGTTGAATCGGCCATGGCAGTTATCAATTCCAAATTGACATGATCAAGCCGTGACGTTGCCATACAGCTATGGATTTTAATATTGTTCTAGTTGTGTGAATGATCAGGGTTGATATAATGATTTAAATTCTGTTTTCGAATAGCCCTGTGTATATTTCAAAATGGCTCTGTAATGATGTGTATATCCTATATATTGTTTTGCTTTACTAAAATTAAATCGAATTTCGTTTTGAATATATGAGTTGATCATCCCTAGATTCTCATTTCGATTTGGTTGATTTTCGTTTGGTTTGATTTGATCGTGTGTCTGATTGAGTTAACGAAATGGACGTTGTGCTTTCAATTGAATTGGTTTGGTATCTACTCTGAACAGTAAGTTTTCATGAATACGATCATGTTGGATTCGATTTCGTTATAGTTTGGATGCTCTGAATGGTAAACTATTTCAACGAGTTTGCTGGTTACGATATGCTCTGTCATATGATTTTCAAAAATCGTGAATTTGGGAAAAAAAAAGACTCTGTATTTTATAAAAACAATATGCTCATGTAAGTTGATGCAAGTAATATTCCTGCCTAAATCATGGGACAGTTTCGATTCACGATGATTATGTTAAGACTCCTTGCTGTTTGATTCTCTTAAATCAAATTCAGTTGATTCGATTGCTCTCATGAGTTAGATACACATCGTGAAATGTTGTTCTGTCTGTTTTTAAACTTGCAAATGAATTGGTCAATATTTGTTGTCTCTATCTAACCCGGTAATAATGCGTTTTAAACAAATAATTTCGATCAAAGGAAATCGATCTTGTCTACCCAGTTTACTAAAAACAAACGATCATATAATTCTTGTGAACCCTGTTGCCAGCTGAGTGATTTCATCATGATTTCGTTTATAGACAGTTACGCACTAGTTGGTTTAATTCGCTTATGATATGACTCTTTTTGCTATATCGTTGCTGCTATAACGATTGGAGAATGATTTTCGTTGGATTCGATCATATCTCTTGTCTAACAATCACATATGATATGTTTGATCATTGGTTTCAATTGGATATGAAACAATCTTACTACTGTTCGATTATGACTCTGTGGGCCCGATCTTGTGGTAACAAAAGAATAGAGTATTCTTATCTCTGTATCCGGTTGAATCATTTTTTATCCTGTTTAATTTTGAATGATATTACCATTCTAATTTCAATGATTTGTTTTTAAATGGTTATTGGAAGATAATTGGATTTAATCCTTTTAAAAGATTTTTAATCGATTCTGATGTTGATTCTATATCTTATTTAGACTAGCTACAAAATCGCATGATTCTGTAGCTAGTCTATAGAATTAAATTTTTATTATTTTATTAATAAAAGATCCTTCTAACTTGTTCATTTCAGGTCCTTTTCAGGTGAATTCGAATTGTCTGGGATTTGATGGACAGTTTAGAGGATATTTGTGTTTCTAGTTTTACTATAGTTTCCTAGTTTAGTTGAACTTGGGAGATTTTCCCAGATTTATGTAAACAATTTTATAACTTCCACGGGGAGGTTTTACCCTGTGGAAAAACTTATAAATACTTATTATTTTTTGTAATAAGGATCATCATTGCTTATGGGAGAACCAGGATTATGGATTTTTAATACAAACTGAGACAGAAGTTGATGTTCTGCTACAGCTTTAGCTTTTCAGAATATCAACCTTTTGTTTCATGTTTATGCTTATCTATTTGCATTGGATTAGTGACTACTTTAGCTATCATAGTCTTCTGCAAAGTGATATGATTGAATTAATGTCTCATCCATATCTTATTTCTTTCACTAATTTAAAAACACAGCAATTACTGGATTCAGTTTATGAACGACAGATTTCTCTTCTTCATCAATTGAATTATCTTGTATAAGTCTTTGCATACAGGTTTACCTAATTGTTAAGATTTATAAATCATATGATTGTTGTGATTTTTATGTCTTGTTTGTCCTCCAAACACACTTGATGAGTATTGCAGCTATCGTTTACGAGAAGCTTCTGGATTATTCAGAGTGAGTTTCTTTCCTCCGATCTGCTAACAAAGTCATCATACACAGGACAAACCTGGAGCGTTTCCAGGTCAGTTTGTCATTTATTTGTTCAAGTATATTTATTAGTAGCCTAGTTAGATATATGTTTTAGCTTAGATTAATAATTAGAATTAGTATATTAGTAGTTTATTTTAGTTAGTTTATGTTTTATTTCTTTTCATAAAATTATAAAAACAACAAAAAATATCTTTTGCTGTCTTAGGGCATAATATAATTGAGTTTTTCAGGTTTTATTCAAATCTGTAAATTGTAGATTATTGTACATTTTGTGAATAAGTTATATTTTAGATAGTAGTTAGTTAGTTAATTAGTTAGAGTTAATATAGTATTAGTTAGTATATTGTATACATATAGTTAGTTAGATTAGTTCATTAGTTTGTTTTATTTGTTTTTAGTTAGTTTTAGTTAGATTATTTAGTTTAGATTAGTTTTCTTTTATTTTCTTAGGACCTTATATTGGCTAATGGAGCCGCTAAACCCGTCAGGGTGGTTCATCCCAAATGGCTTGGGTTATTAGACAACCCTGGACCGGTTCCACTCTCTCAGTTGAAGGACGGTCGATTTCGCCCGTCAACAAATGGCGCTAGAAGGAGGTCCTGAACTAAATTAATGGCACGAGGCGGTCGCAAGACTCCTCCACCCCCTAATTGCTCGCCTATAGTGACTAGAAGCCGTTCAAACGATAATATTCCCCTTCAAACAGAAACTACTTCAACCGAAGATCCACAAATCACAGTTGAGACAACAACCCCTAATCCTATAGGTGGTGACATACAAGAGATTATCTACCAATATCTTATTAAAACACATAGTGCCTTAGCCCATTTGAGGCAACCAAACCGTCTGTGGGGTCGACCTTTGGACTTCTCTGATATCAGAGAACAATTAGGTGACACTAACCTCACTGTGAATCCTACAGATCAAAACTTAAATCCTGCTACAGGAGGATCTAGGATACCTCCTTCACCACCTCCATCATCTCCTTCCTCTTCTAGAGGAGATTCCTCCGATGAAGGCAATTCACCTTCTCATCCTTCCACACCCACTACCCCAATGGAAAATCAGAACAACCCTGCTAGACCCTGGTTGGACCAGGATGCCATAGTTGTACCTGGAGCTCAACATCCTTTACCAAAACACCCAGAGAAATGGCTTCCCAAGTTTGATCCTGACTCAAAACAGATAGTTGAAGATCATATCAAAAAAATTATGTTAGCCATAAGACTCCGCAATGTTGAACATAAAGACGTTGTCTGTAGTTTGCTCCCATATACTTTCGAGGGTAATGCATCCACATGGTACTTTTCCCAACAACCCCATACCATCATGTCTTGGGAGAAGTTTGAGTTGTGCTTTTTGGAAAAGTTCAGAGATGGTAAGCCTCCGGAAGTCTTAGTCATGGATATTTCTAGCTTGAAAATGAACCTAAAGGAAGAAGTTAAAGATTTTAATCAGAGATTCTTAACACTTAAAAACCAAATCCCTGCAGATTCTATGCCTGCTAAGAGTCTTATAATAGCTTACTACACTAAAGCTTTGCATCAAAGCATAGCTATTTGGGTTAAGCGATCTAAGAAAGTGACATTGTTAGAGGCCTTTGAGGAAGCCAGCCAGATAGAAAAAGACATACTTAGTCTTAAAGACTCTACGAGAAACGAAACTGAGACTGTTCCTACTTCCAAAAAGAAGATTGAAATACTCCCCAGACCCACTCAAAGTAAAACACAACCTGAAAACTCTGATTTGGAAAACTTAACCAAAGTTGTACAAAAACTATCAAATCAAGTTATAGACTTAAAGAGGTCAACTGAAGAAGCTTCCTCGAGTAAAGGGCCCTACAAACCTCCTTTCCGAAATCCTTTTCCTACCAATCGACCTAATCCAACCACCGAAGGCCTTAATCTAGAAAGTTTGCAATGTGCTCTTCAAACAATTCTAGAAGCCCGAGATAACTTGATGCCTCCTAAGATTCCTGAGGAGGTAGTTGAACCAGAGACAGCTCAAGAAGAAGAGTCCTCTCCAAACATCTTTGGACATTTCTCGGATAGCATCTTTCAAGCCAACTTCGAGACAGTTCACCCTTATAACACTAGGAGTAAAACTACAAATAAACCCTCTTCCGAAAACACTACAACTTTGCCTCCGAAGAAATCTACATTAGCTGAGTTGAAACGGAGTAATGTTAAACCCAAATTGGATTATGATGTTGTAGAAGATCTTAAAAAGTTAAGGGCTAACATTTCTATTTACGAGTTATTGAATTTTCCGTTTCTGTTACAAAAAATGTTGCAAAATATTTCAGAAAACGACAAGAATGGTAATTCTAATGGTAATAAGGTTGTGCAAAGTAAAACTCCCCAGAAGACTTCCACTAAAAATCCTGATCCTCAAGATAAAGGAAGTCCTCATGTAAATAATGTAAATAATGTAAATAATGTAGATAAAGTAACCTTAAAAACTGTGAGTAAAAAGCCACAAGCTACTACTCTTAGTACTCGCAAGAATGTACCTCCTTTTCTATTAACTTTTGAGATTTTCAATAGAAACGTGCATAATTGCATGGTAGACTCAGGGGCGTCATCCAATGTGATGCCATGGTCTGTTTGCCAAAAGATAAACGCTGAAGTTGAACCATCGACTTTAAAAATAATACAGCTTGATCGGACAAATGTCAATGTTATAGGCGAACTAAAGAATGTGCTTATTAGATTGTCGTCTAACCCCAAGGTTCATCAAGTTATTGATATAATTGTTGTGGATATTCCAGAAGTGTTTGGCATGTTTTTAAGCAGGGACTGGTCAGAGCAACTACATGGTTATTTCACGACATATTGGTCTCATCTATGGCTTCCAGAAAACGGAAAGCCTAATAAAATCAGAGTAAACCGTGAGCACTACCTTAAGTTCAAGGTCACAGATTTGAATGATCCCAATGAACCGTACACACCGCCTACTCATTCGCCTGAACTACAAAGGATGGACACCTTCTTCAGAAACTTCATGGACAAGGTTTCACCTATCATCAATCCGGAACAACAGTCTGAGATCGTAGCATATATACAGCCCACACCTTCCACACAACAATCTCATGAACCCGATGCAAATCAAATTTGGTCTCTGTACTTCGACAGATCAAAGTCCAAAGAAGGAGTTGGAGCAGGCTGCATTATTATCGATCCGACAGGTAATAAAACATTGATAGCATGTAGGTTGGAATTTGAATGCACTAACAATACTGCAGAATATGAGGATTTACTGCAAGGTCTCAGAAAAGCTTTGGATATGAACATTCAAAATTTAACCGTCTTTGGCGACTTTGAAATAGTGGTTAGACAGGTAAGAGATTTTATCCACTGTCTTTCTCCGCATCTCAAAAGATACCAGTCTGAGGTATGGAACTTAATGAGTAAATTTTCTGCTTTCAATATAAATTCCATTCCTAGATTGAATAACTCTGAAGCAGATCTGTTAGCTAATGTAGCTTCTAAACTTCTTCCTGCAGAAGGCTTGTCCCTGAACGCATTCTCCTTTGAGCTATTGTTTCAGCCATCCATTCCCGACAACATCACGAACTGGAGAGTATTTGATGATGATCAACAGATTATTAACTTTCTGCACATGGAAGAAACCTTTCAAGGTGCGATGATAGATGAGAACACGCACGACGACAATTTGCACGATTTCACGGTAATACCTGATCCAAAAACTCCCGAATCTCTATCGGATATGGTAAACTCAATCCCAAAATCTATAATTAGATTGGAGAAGTTTTATGATTTTCAAGATAAATTTAAAAAGACAGTCAACTGTAAAACCAATAGTTCCTCGTTATCCTATGAAAAAGTAAATTTAGGAACTGATGAAATCCCTCAGTGCATTAATCTAGGATTGGGATGTTCTCAACAAGAAAAAGCTTCATTCATTAAATTATTTAAATAATTTAAAGATGTCTTTGCATGGACGTATGATGATCTCAAAACTTTCGATCCTAATATCATACAACATGTCATCCCGATGAAGCCCCAAACCTTACCTTTCCAACAAAAACTAAGGAAAATGCACCCCAAGCTAGAACCGATTGTTCAGAAAGAATTGACTAAACTCCTTAATGCTAAAATAATTTTTCCTGTTAGACACACTCAGTGGGTTTCTAACCTTGTCCCAATCTGGAAGAAAAATGGGGAAATTCGACTTTGCGTCGATTTTCGCAACCTTAATAGAGCATCTGATAAAGACAACTATCCTATCCCACCCATGGAACAGATCCTTCAATAGGTATCTAGTTCCGAGAGGCTATCCCTATTAGATGGTTTCTCTGGATACAACCAAGTTCTGATGTCTCCACCAGACCAACTAAAAACCACCTTCTGTACTCCGTGGGGCACTTATGCTTATCGCAAAATGCCTTTTGGATTGATTAATGCTGGCGCTACCTTTCAGAGAGCAATGGACATTTCTTTCTGAGGCTTAATCAATCAGTCCATCGTAGTTTACTTAGATTATGTGACTGTGTTTTCTAAAAACAAAAACGATCATCTAGCTCACTTACGAGTTGTCCTACTACGATGTCGTAAATACGGCATCTCATTGAACCCCAAAAAGTCCATCTTTGCAGTAGAACAGGGTAAACTCCTAGGATTCAATGTGTCTAGTGAAGGGATGATTATTGACCCCGAGAGGACTCAAGTCATCGCAAAACTTCCCCCTCCTACATCCAAAAAATCCATGCAGTCTTTCTTAGGCCAGATTAATTTCGTGAGAAGATTTGTCCCTGGTTTCTCCGAAATGGTCAGACCTTTACAAAACTTGATTAAAACAGACACCCAATATCACTGGGGACCCCTAGAAAATCAAGCCTTTAACGCGATAAAGAAGGCCATAATAGACGCTCCGTCTCTCATGAGCCCAGATTTTTCTCAAGACTTTACACTCTACACTTTTTCTTCTGACCGTTCCTATGCCACCGTCCCAACCTAAAAGAATGCCCAGAACAACGAAGTCCCCATCGCCTTTATGAGCTCCTATTTCAAAGGCACTGAACTTAATTACCCAGCGGTTGATCAGCAAGCCTACACTGTGTTCAAAGCAATTAAACACTTCTAGTCCTATCTTTTGAAGTCAAGGACGAAAGTCATTGTCCCTTACCCATCTGTGAGGAACCTGTTGGTGCAGAAGGAACTAGGAGAAAAGAGAGCCAACTGGGTCGCTTCATTACAGGAGTATGACTTGGAAATTACCCCAGAACAGATAGTGAGAGGCCAAGGGTTATGTAAGTTGGTTTCTGATTCGGAATCAGGACAAAAAGAAGAGAGCGATACATCAAACCTAGGACAAAGCGAACAAAGTCTAATCTGTTGTGCGCAGAACCTTGTTAGTCCTTGGTACGATGATATAAGATTCTGTCTTGAACATGGGTCATCCCCCCGTCACCTAGACCCCGCCAAAAGAAGAGCGTTGAGACTAAAGTCTGCCTCCTTTCACCTAGTTAATGGTATCCTGTTTCGTCAGAATTTTGACGGCATACTAATGCGTTGTCTTGAAAAAGATGAAGCAGAGAAGGTCTTGATAGAGTTGCATGTAGGAGAAGCTGGTGGCCATTTTGGTGGTGACACCACTGCTCATAAGGTTTTATGAGCTGGTTATTACTGGCCCACACATTTTAGAGATGCCCATGCCTTGTGTCGTAAATGTATCATCTGTCAGAAAGCATCAGGGCGATTGCAAAAATCAGCCTTCCCCTTGCAACCCGTTACGGTAGATTCTCCTTTTAAGCAATGGGGCCTTGATATCATAGGTCCTATTAACCCTCCATCCTCGCAATAGCATAAGTTTATCGTGACAACCATGGATTATTTTAAACAATGTTCTGAAGCGACTGCACTAAGAACTGTCAACACCAATCAGGTTATTGCCTTTCTAAACTCGAATATCATCACTCATTTCAGTATCCCTGACTGTTTGGTCTTTGATAATGCTTCTTACTTTTCCTCTCTTGATATGAGCGAGTTCTCTTTGGAAAAGGGAATTAAGTTGAAGTATTCCGCTAGTTATTACCCCCAGGGCAACAGATTAGCAGAATCGACAAACAAGAACTTGATCAAAATCATCAAGAGAACGGTGGTTGAAAATCACAAGAATTGGCACAATGCGCTGCTAAATGCGCTGTGGGCTGATAGGGTTACGCCAAAAGCTACTATAGGTAACTCCCCCTTTTTTCTCGTTTATGG
>ML792096.1:56994-72113 GCA_009831015.1 Picea engelmannii | reverse complement strand
TTGGGTTATTAGACAACCCCGGACCGGTTCCACTCTCTCAGTTGAAGGACGGTCGATTTCGCCCGTCAACATGTTGGTCATTGAGTATTGGCATGATATTGTCATTATAGCTCTATTGTGAAGGAAGAGCATTGTACTGTGAGATCTTCAGCTGTGTGCAAAGGTCAAGTCATGTAGTTGGGTGCATAGGAAGGGGAGAGAAAGAGAGAGAAGAAAGAAGATCTTCTAGCCGAGAGCACAGATAAGAACTGTATGCTTTGCCTTAATAAATCATAAGCACAGTTATGTGGACGTATCCCTAGAGAGAGGGCGAACCATGGATATTTTGTGTCATATGTGTGATTGATGTTTGGATATCTGTCATTGTTATATTGTTATTTGCAGTCTTATGTTATATCAGATCTATAGCTGCGTAGGATAGACCTAGTTGATAAGTGATATTTGAATGATGTATTTTTGTTGTGGTAGATCCACTTGATATTCCCCTGGTTGTAGACATCCCTGTCCTGCAACCCCCCTCTTAGTTTCTTCGAGTGAGACTTCATCTGCTTCACAGGTGCTTCCAAAAGGGCCAGTAGCTAAGGCTTGTTCGTGTGCTCTTGGAGTGAACCTCGGGTATGCCCCTATGCCAACAAATGGTTCTGTTGCTGGGAAAAGAATTTTTGTAATGGAATGTCAAGGTGGTTCCCATCAAAGACAGAGATTTAGAAGTGGATAGAGGATCAAGAGAGGGACTTTGTTGAAGCCCAAAATAAGAACCTTAAGCTAAGTACTGAAGGTTGGCTGCAAAGACACATATTCACCGATATTCACGGGATCTTTTTTGGAGGAATCTATCAAGAGTTGTACGAGTGGTTATCTAGGTTATCCGATATCTAGTTCGAGATCAAATATAGACCTCCTTTGGTCTGGACATAGGAGTTGTTTAAGAAGGTTAAGAGAGTCAACAACATTGTATCAAGGGTTGTAGATCATTGATTCAATAGTACCATTGGAGGGAATATCACCGAATTTTCTATTGACATAACAAAATCATATAGCCAGGATGAAAGATACTTCTTCCAGGGACCCAGAGGAATTTTTTTACAATTTATGAAGCTAAGAATCAAGATGTTGTTGCATGAAAAGAACGTCTTGAAGATACAGTAGATTGGTTGGATCCGAAAAGGATAATGTTCAAGAACTCAGACAATGACAATGACACAGAAGCTGGACATACACACAGTGGAAAATTATTTAGAGGGGTTCACCTTGAGAACCTGTTCAAGAAAAACTATGGAGACAAGGGTTTCTACAATGGAGAAGAGGTAGATCTGACAGACGAAGAACATTCAGGACCCACCAGAGCAGAGGAAGAGGGAGCTGAAGAAATTTGCTAGAACAAGCCAGAAACATCAGGAATCGTGCAGACCATTGAAGTAAGTAATATCAATCCTTATGTTATTTCAGAATCACTAAGTAATCAGAATATTTTGAATCACCAAATTTTGTAGACTATTATTACTAGTAGTTCAACATCTACTCAGACAGGAAACCTAGGAAGCTCTATGGCAGACGAGATGAGGCTCCCTATCTTTAAAAGAGATGGATCTGAATATCCTGATCAACACTGGTTCCTGTGCGAGGCCGTATGGAACATTAAAAATATTACTGATGAAGCTATTAAAAGAAACTAGTTTAGCACTACATTGAGGGATCATGTGATGATCTGGTACATGAATCTTGTCCAAGGACTTGCATAGCCTAAGCCACTAAATGAGATCAATAACGTGTTGGTTACAGAGTTTAAAAAACCTAAGTTGGATTCACAATGTATTAATGAGCCGAAGGAGATCAAACAGAAGGTAGCCGAACCTGTTTGGGAGTTCGATCAAAGATTCAAGACCCTAACAAGTCGATTGACTTTTAAGATCCCATATGAGAAGAACAAAGAATGGTTCATCGTCACTCTTTTACCACACATCAGAGTTCACCTGATGCAGCAGAATATTGCATCACAGGCATAAGCTTTGTAGATTTCCATGAAGCTTAAATCAACACCTATGGGACAATCTAGCTCAGGCATGAGCCAGATCTTGAGCTAGCTGACTAGTTTGTCTCTGCAGGTTGAGGATATGAAGAAGGACAAGGGGAAAGAAAAAAGAGAAGATATCTGGTGTGTAATATGCATATCTGAAGGTCATGATAAATAAAAATGTCCTGTGTTTCATGAATATTTGGCCTTAAGAGCGTTGATCCCCTTGAAGCAAGTTAACCTTCCTTGGTGCGAAGTATGCAGAAATCGACATCGCCCTGGTGAGTGCTATTATATGCAGAAGTATGTTCAGACACCCACAAACTTGTACTACACATTATGTAAGTATGTAGGGCACGATGATAGAGATTGTAGGGTGTTTGACCTCATGCATGAATGATCAAGAGAAATATACAATATCCAAGGTGAAGTACACCAAGAAGGAAACAATGCACACTATAATTCTCCAGGAAGAGGAAGTTTCAATCCTCGCGGTGGATACAAAGGATAAGGATGAGGAGGAGGTATGGGTTGAGGTCGAGGAAAAATAATATATTACAAATGCATGCAGCCAGTACATTTAGCGAGGGACTTCCAGAACCCTTACACAACCTTCAGTTATTGCAATTCCTTCGAGCATGTCATTGAGGACTGCCCTTTGCTTCTAGCTAAGCTTCAGGAAAGATGAGGACCTCAGCAAAACTCGCAAGTGCAACTGATATATGCTGAACCTCGTGGAATAGAACCTAGAGTCACTGTTATCACTTGAGGAGGCGTTGCTACAAGAGAAGACAGAGCAACCCAAGGAAAGACTGCAGATGACTATGGAGTTAGGAAAGCTACAGAGAAGACCCTAATGTTTGATGCTGAGAAAGAAAGACAATTATTTGAGGAGGCAAGAAGATATTTCAGAGATCAAGGGTCTTCATAAAAGAAGCAACCAGAAATCAAAGAATATGGCATTCCTCAGGTGTTTGATCAGTCTGCATCGCCAACAGAAGGAACAGAGGTAAGAAAACTCATGGGATTTTTGTGCACTTGTGTTAAGTTGATTCAAGATAAAAGCATTGTACAATAATTAAAAGATTTAATCAAGCAGTATGAGATAGGAAAAATATAATCCTTACTGAATAGGGCAATGCACCAAATTGGGAAAAGGAGAAGGAAAAATAAAGAATTGCACTTGAATGCTCAAATAGGAGAAATTTATATAGACTATGTGGTCCTCGACTTAGGGTCAGAGGTCAATGTCATGATGAAGAAAACCTGGGCACTGATGGGAAAACCGAAGTTGATATATTCCCCTATCAGGCTTAGAATGGCTAATCAGCAAGCTGTCAGCCCATTTGGATGATTGGAGCATGTCCCTATGGACATCGATGGAGTTAGAACCTTTGCAGATTTTGAAGTAATTGAAATTGTTGATGACAACTGCCCTTATCTTGCATTATTAGGAATTGATTTGGCCTTCGAAAATTCTACTATTGTTGATATAAAGAAGAGGCATATGACATTTGAAAGAGATGGCCTTAGGGCCATTGCACATTTATATCCAGATGAGGTTCCTCAATACACAGAGCCTGTCAGAGAAGAATATCATGTGTACGAAATAGAAAACATCTACAAACTAATAGACAGACAACATGATTATATGAATCCTATAGCCGATGGAATTCTGAGTTGGCGAAGAGACAACACATGTTCATCAGACTCAAAATAAGTGTTGGAGAACTGGAAGAATCAGATGTATGAAGTCTCTACCAAAAGATGTGCTAGACTAACCAGAGAGGTTCACTGGATCGACACAACAATGAGTAAATTACCCACATTTGATGGGCTGAACCCTTTAGAAACCTTCTTATCATAGTTTGAGACAAGTGTACCAACACAACAGAGGCCATTGGCAATGGATGAGGCCATGAAATCCACACTAGCAAGATGGTGGGGGATTCATAAAGGAAACATCACAGACTGGACACAATGTCAAACTTTGATGATAGCGCGGTTCTCAGCACAAGTAGGAAGCTGCGAAGTTAGGTACAGAGGTCGAAGTTGCCCAAAGGACCATGTGCGAAGATATGAAGAGGCCTGGAGTGACATTCCTCGAGAATAGTGGGTGCACAAATTCATTAACACGCTAGACACGATCCCCATCAACTGGTACCTTCAAGCGGAGCTGCACCTCATCACTTCAGATTGGGGAGGTATGATCCAGAATTTTGTAACCACCTTTTTGTTTGAAATTTAATTTCCTTCAGTATACCAAGCATTATAGATTGTGAGACAAAAATTATTTAAGGAGGCATCTGGCCTCCCTTTGGAGCAAGAAGAGGATGAATGGACCACGCCATTCCATATATTGCAAGGATGTTACAACATTAATGCCGATGAAGATGATGATCCGAGGAAGGTAAACATCGCTAAGAAAAAAGGCCATAGAAATGTGGAAGGACCAGGAGTTGAGCTACCATTCATAGGACAACCGATCAAAATAAATAAAGTCAATATTGGGACAGAGGAGACACCAAAGCTTTCCAATGTCAAAGATTATTGGGATGCTACTACCATTGACAAGATTACAAAGTTATTGCATGAATATCAGGACTTGTTCCCAACCAAGTTCACTGATATGAAAGGAATCAAAGGGCCTATGGGTGAGATAAGAATAATTTTGAAACCATATGCGAAGCCAGTCAAGAAAAGACCTTATAGACTGAACCCGATATACAAGGAAAAAGCGAAGATCAAGCTCGATAGAATGCTGGAAGCAGGGGTTATTGAACCTGTCAAAGAGTCGGAGTGGATCATCCCTATGGTGGTACAAGACAAGAATACAGGAGAAATCATAATCTTTATGGACCTCAGAAAGTTGAATGATGCCTGTCTGCATGACCCTTTCCCTACACCATTCACAGACGAAGTGTTGGATAATGTGGGAGGCCAGGAAGTATGTTCTTTTACAGACGGCTTTTTAGGATACCATCAAATCTTCATTGCCAAGGAGGACCATCATAAGACTACGTTTTCCACAGAGTGGGGATCCTACCAATATACAGTAATTCCATTTGGATTGAAGAATGCCCCAACCATATTTTCCAGGGTGGTGTTTGAAGCATTCAAAGATTTTTTTCATAAATGTTTAGAAGCATACTTTATTGACTGGATTGTTTTTAGTTTGTTGAAAAATCATATTGAATGTATAAGGCTAATGTTGGACAAATGAAGGCAGTGTCAAATTTCTTTGAATTTGAAGAAATCCATATTATTCTCACCATTTGGAGTGTTATTAGGTCATATTGTATGCAAGCAGGGTTGCTGATAGACCCATCTAAAATTGCAATTAAATTTGATTTGCCACCTCCTACTTCAATCAAACAACTGGGCACTGTGTTGCGCCATACTGAATATTGCAGGAAATTTATCAAAGGATATGCCCAAATTACAACACCAATGGAGAAGATGTTGAATAAGGATTGTCAGTATGAGTGGACAGATCAATGTCAGCAGAGCTTTGACACACTGAAATAAAAGATGGTTACAATGCCCATTCTGGTTTTTCCAGATTCGAGCAAAGAATTCCATGTGCATATCGATGCATCTTCTATTCCATTAGGAGTAGTAATGGCACAACCTGGATAAGGGGACATTGATCATCCATTATCATTTTCCAGCAGGAATATATCCACAGCTGAAGTTAATTACACCACTATAGAGAGAAAGGGACTAGCCATGGTGTATGCAGTGCAAAAATTCCACCACTACTTGTTGGGAGGACACCTTAAAATTTTTACTGATCACTCCACGTTGAAGTACCTAGTCAACAAGCCAGTGTTGGGGGGGTGAATATGAAGATGGCTTCTACTATTTCAAGAATATGATTTTGAGATCATAGTTAATCCAGGAAGAATGAATAAGGGCCCAAACCACTTATCAAGGTTGGAACATGGCGAAGAACCTACCAGTTTGGAGGATACATTACCATATGCACAACTGCTCTCCATTAGAAATATTTGATGACCAATTCATAGACATAGTCTAGTTCCTGTCAACATGAATGGCTCCAAGTGAGTATACAATTACTCAGAAGAAACAACTAGTGGTACGTACTGCAGACTTTTCACTTATAGCTGTAAAGTTGTACAAAATGGGACCGGATGAAATATTAAGGAGGTGTGTTATGGAGACAAAGCAACCACTGATCCTTGTAGAAGCTCATGAAGGCATCACATGAGGACATTATGCAGGGAAAGAAACTATGCAGAAGGTTCTGTGAGCTGGCCTTTGGTGGCCTACATTACACAGAGATTCTAAAGAGTATGCCAGAGCATGTGATGTATGCCATAGAATTGGAAAATCATCCCGAACAGATGAAATTCCATTAGCACCATAGATGACCCTATAAGCATTTGAAAATTGGGCCATTGACTTCGTGGGACCTATAAAACCACCAGGAAAGTGCATAGGAGAAAGGTACATTATTACTGCGACAGAAAACTTAACCTGATGGGACAAATCCAGAGTAGTCAAGGACTGTAGTGCAACTACACTTGCACGTTTTATATTTGATGACATAATAACCAGGTTTGGATTCCCTAAGATCCTTATGGGTGATCAAGGTACACACTTCATCAATAAGATAGTTGAAGCCCTGAGTGAAGAATTTGCAGTCCACCATCAGAAGAGTACACCTTACCATCCACAAGAAAACTGAACGGTTGAAGCATTCAACAAGATATTGGAAACAACATTGACAAAGATTTGCAACGTGAACAGGGATGACTGGGATTTAAGAGTACCAACAGTACTCTGGGCTTATAGAACCACTTGCAAGAAATTAACAATGTATACCCCCTTCAAGTTGGTTTATGGTCTAGAAGTTGTTGTCCCAATGGAATACTTAGTACCAAGCCTAAGAATTGTTGCATTTACAGACATGGATGATACCTGCGTTGTTCGTGAGAGGCTTTCACAGTTGGTTGAACATGAAGAAGACAGATTCATTGCAGGATTCCATCAGCAAGTTCAGAAGGAATGAGAAAAGGCCTATCATGACAGGCACATCAAGAAGAATACATTCAAGCAAGGTGATTTAGTACTGGTGTATGACAATAAGTTTATCAAACACCTTGGGAAGTTCAGAATGCATTGGCTTGGACCATAAGAGATTTCCTATGTTACAGAAGGAGGAGTTGTGTAGCTGAAGACATTGAAGGGAGACTGGAAGCAAGGATTGGTGAATGGGAGTCGGCTGAAGTTGTACTATGATAACCAGCTTCCTCACATCTCTCAGTAAAATCATGAGGAAAAGGGTCCAGGTACCAGGTGTAGTTGAAACTGGGTACCAGACACAGAAAAGACAATATGCACAAGGATGGAAAGGAGGCATAAAGAAGAAAGCAAGGGCTGCACTACGTAGTCCAAAGTCGAAGTAAAACAAGAGGATCAGATCTGAAGTGCCTTGGGATGAGTCATAGGTGAGTGTTGGGGGCATATTTCCCCTTGGTTATGGAAGGAAGAGAAGAACAAGGAAGGAAAGGTAAAAATCAAGCTTCACGGGAGACACAAAAACTGTCACTGAGTCGAAGTGAGAAAAAGAGCAGGAAAGATGGAGCGAAGTGAGGAAAAGCAAGTCATTGGAAGAGGAGATCAGGGATGATAGATCAGCAAGGAAGAAGGATCATAGACAACTCAACAAGTAGAGAACTCCATAATTGGATGCTTTGGAGCACCACGCGATGAATAAGGAAAGACAGGCTGGCGAAGCCCGAAAAAAGTAGCTCAAGTTGACCTAGGGTTTTAGACACCTAGGGTTTTGGTATCTAGGGTTTTGGCACCTAGGTTTCAGCCTAAGGCTATCGGTGAGGGATTGTAATGTATAAATAAAGGTCAAGAGGACCTGGGTGGGGTTGTTGTTGGTCATTGAGTATTGGTATGATATTGTCATTATAGCTTTGTTGTGAAGGGAGAGGATTGTATTGTGAGATATTCAACTGTACGCAAAGGTCAAGTCCTGCAACTGGGTGCATAGGAAGGGGAGAGAAAGAGAGAGAAGAAAGAATATATGCTAGCCGAGAGCGCAGATAAGAACTGTATGCTTTTCCTTAATAAATCATAAGTATAGTTCTGTGGACGTATCCCTAGAGAGAGGGTGAAACATGTATATTTTGTGTCGTATGTTTGATTGATGCTTGGATCTCTGTCATTGTTATATTGTTATTTGTAGTCTTATGTTAGATTATATCTATAGCTACGCAGGATAGACCTAGTTGATAAGTGATATATGAATGATGTATTGTTGGTGTGGTAGATCCACTTGATATTCCCCTGGTTGTAGACATCATTGTCCCACAACCCCCCTCTTAGCTTCTTCGGGTGAGACTACATCTACTTCGCAGGTGTTGCTGAAAGGGACAATAGCTAGGGATTGTTGGTGCACTCTTGGAGTGAACCTCGAGTCTTCCCCTGTGCCAACACTTTCCTTTTGGATATTGTTATTGCCATAACAATTTTTCAGATAGGATCCAAGTCTTGAAAATTTAGTGAAGAGCTACATCGCTATGGAAGCATGATAATTTGGAGGATAAGGTCACGTATGGAAGTATATGGACAAATATAGTGGAAGCATGAAAGGTAGGACTCGGCAGATAGTAGATCTTGAAGAAGCCCAGATCAACAGCCCAGACCCATATCAAGTGGTGAAATAGCACGATAGATAATTTTTTAAGGAGGGTCAGGGAAACTACCGTGGTTTTATTTCTGGAAGCATGGCGCCCTCAAAGGCACATCGGGGAGAAAAGAAGTCTATCGAAAACCATTTTCTCCAATCCCTGATATCGAAAGTTGATGGGACCCGGCGGACCATAGATCTTGGGGCATCCTAGATCGACGACCAAGATACATATCGAGCATTGAAGTATAACGAAGGATAATATTTTGAAGGTAGGTCGAGGAAAATACTGTGGTTTCATTCGTGGATGCGTGGCACCCTCAGAGGCACTTCAGGGTGAAAGGAGGTCTACCCAAAACCATTTTCTCCAATCCCCGATATGGAAAAACATGTATAAAATGAGGGTCCCAGGTTCATTATTCTATAGTATTTCAAAGCACTCAAACATTTGAAAAGTGGCGCAAACCCTCCATTCGAAATTAAAGCTCAATAGTGAACCCGTTTTGCATACCTTCCACCAAATTATAGGTATTTTTCATCATGGAAACCAACCCTGTCATTTTTTCCATGAAAGAGGAAGAATTCACCTCTAAAGAAGAAGCCCTAATTGACAGGGATTCTAACGTATTTGACACAAAAATTACAGCTTCACCCATTTTTGTGTCCAAATCAAATTTGCTAGATAATGTTGGAAAACAGATACTCTTCCTTGAAGCAGCCCAAGATTCAATTACCCCTTAGGTCGTAGAAGTAGTTTTCCATTTCCCTAAGTTCGTAAGCTGGTGTGCGGAGCAGTATAAACAGGTAGAAAAGGTCATTTTGAATAAGGTAGGGTCAAAGGTTTTATGCGAAATAGATAGTCCGTCACTTAGACACACCCTCAGTATACCAAAATCTTTATCCACGGTGTCAGATCCCTTTGAGGAAGAGAAAATGATCACAGTCTATAGGGAATGCCCCTGAGAAGTAAAAATCGTGTTTCTGCAAACCATTGTCAAACCTGAACACCATTCCAAAAAAATTTCGTTACCTATCAATGTGAACATTATGATTATTGAGGTCCAGTGGGCTTGTTCCCTGTTTAGTCAAATTTTAGGGTTGGATAAAGACAAGTTTGTAGTAGAAGTCATGTTGGGTTTCCTACTGACCTTTTTTATGTCAGAGTCTAGTCAGTCAGTTTGTATCAATTTTGACAGGTTCATAGCTGATAATATGCATCTACAACTGGTAAATTTCAATTCATTGAGACACATCAGATACTACACGCACTTGCTGAGAATTTTCCTGGAATCGAACAAGAACGAATTCCCTGAAACCACATTCATATCGACTGAAGGTAAAAGGATCACTGTGCTTATCTTCATCAATAAGATCATGTCCAGGGCGCACAGTCTTATCTTCGGAATGGACCTGCCAAAGGTTCTGGAAGAAATGAAAATATTTTTACAACTAAATACAGAGAGTAGGGTGGGAGATTGGATGTTTTTCATACAATATACTTTGATTTGGGTATATGGCTATCAAGAGGGACCTTACCTTTTCCCGGTCTTTCTGAATCCCATAATTTTTTCCTTAGAGTTCATTGGACAAAGGATAATTTCAGAGACAGAGAATTTTCTGAAAGTGAACAAGGCATCTAACTTGAAATTTCCTTTCATGGTAGGGCCCTTTTTGGTAAAGAATAAGTCTTGTTTACCCCATATCCAATACAAACTCAGTGAATTTAGGTTTACGCAATTACAAGGGAGGAAGTATGATCTGCATCAGATCATATCAAAGAGAATATTGATGAACAGACAGGGCCCCTACAAGCATGAGAATGTTGAAGGATTTGATAAGCTGGCTAATATGGAAACCTATGAAGATATGGAGGTCACTTTCCAACATGATCAGACAAAATAGACAAAGTCAACCCCTCAACAGAACCCAGTACAGAAACCTTCACCTAGGCTAGTTGTCAAAGCTCCAAAAATGAGTGTTTATAATAAAAGGAGCAGTTGAGAGGCACTGGGTGCCAGTAGTTAGCAAAATATTCTCAAGAAAATGAAAATTACACCATCCTCTCAAGTGGTGGACCTGGAAGAAGAATAACCTGAAAAGAAAACGAGCATAGAAATGGTGGAAGGTGCAGCCAAGAATGAAGAGGCTGGTACAGGAAGCAAGCCACAAAGTGAAAGCAACTGAAGGGTTTTCAGCAACAAGAAAAATATATTTAGCAAGACACTTGGGGAGGTCTATTAATCCAAAGAGGACTTAATGAACCAATATGTTGTAAAGGGAAGTATGGCCAATAGTGAAATAAGAGACTTGTTTCTTGAACTAGAGAAAATATCCCAGCATAACGCTTCCTTGTTCTCAGTCAGGGATGTGGAAAGAAAGACGTTTAGGATAGCAATAGCAGTTGATGATAAAGTGTCTAAAATAAAGATGCATTATGAGAATATTGGTGCCCCTGACAAAGTAAAGTTTCACAGGAATGCTAGTGACATGCTATATTCAGACTACCTAAGTTTGAGTCTGAAAGTTTGAAGATTGACAACACATGCACTAAAATTAGATGGGCAATTGAAACAGGAAAAGGCATCCAGCAAATCCTGGCAGACACAGGTCAAAATATTGGAATCTGAAGGCCCTCAAGGGATAAAGGCTTCTTTAGATGAGAAATATAAGATGATCCAAAGCCTAAAGAAGAATATGAAGATGTCCTCCACATAGCATCCACATACAGTAGAACTAGCATCCCTAGAGAAAGAAAAAGAGGCATTCAGACAAGAATCACTAAATTACAAAGCTAAAGTGTTGCAGCTGGAAAAAGAGAAAGACAATTGGTTACAGGGACATGTAGCGACATCAGATATGGTTGTCATTTTACTTGCTAATACATAAGATGGATCAAGCACTGATGGATTATTTCAAGATACGTCCCAAGTGAGTTTACAGACAAGGGAAATCAAAATCCTTAAGGAGGCCTTAGAAAATATGAAATAAGAGATGAAAATAAAAGATGAAAAGATGGCTCCACTCCAAAGAGAAAACCAAGATTTGCAAGAGAGAGTGAGCAAGATGAAAATGAGGTTAAAAGGTAGAACATTGTTACAAGGAGCTAAACATTTGATCTGGGATACTATTGTTGCAAAGGTTGCTAAGTTTAGGGTTTATCTGAATTTTATAAATGACAAAGACATCATGGCTACCACGTCCCGAAGCAGGTGTACTATTGTTAATGAAACATTAGCCAAGAAACCCTTGTAATGGGCCCATAACGCTATTGATTTTTTGAATTATGTGCCCACTACTGATCTTCAGACTATTGGGGTAAAGGACATAACTGTGTTGATCATTTGGGCTAGGAGGATCATTGCCAAGAACAACTTTCTCAAATTAGCTCAAAACAAAGCTATGAAAATTGAGCCCAGTATACAGGAGTTTAAGGATACATTTGAACAATTGTTTATCAAGGGCCTCCCATCTTTTTGGGATGGAAAAGGTTCATTATACAATCAAGAAGACTACAATTATCTCCTCATTTAGTGTAGAATGGATCATTCCAAATTTGAAGCTATGGAGGAGAGTCTGAAAGGCCCTAGTATAGTAGAGTATTTGGCCACAGACTTTGATATTTTGAATTAGTTTAAAATAGTGAAGATTGGCCTACTGACTATGTCCTACGCCACGTGCATTGACCTAGAGATTTTGATAAAGGAGATGATGGATGAAGATATTCCTTCTAACTCATAGTGGAAGGAAATCCTGTGGTTGGGTAAGATGAAATGAATTTTTCTCGGAACCAATAAGTGACCTCCAGATGTCACCAAACCAACAAGTTCGAAAAAAGATCGGGATAAGCCAAATGTCATAAAGGAAGATGAGCAGTTAGAAAAATCCATTCCTAGTATTGAAACGTCTTTTGTGTAATCATTGTAAATCGGTTCATATACCGACTCTGTCAATTGAAATTATTATAATCAGTTGTAGAAGATGAAACGTTTCAGTTTCAACCATTTGTTGACGGGCGAAATTGACCGCTCGTCAACTGGAGTGAATCTGGTCCAGGGTTGTCTAATTAACCCAAGCCGTTTGGATCAATCCACTCTAATGGGTTTAGTGGCTCCGTTGGCCGATCTAAGTCCTAAAGAAAGTGAAAAACAAAACTAAAGAAAATAAAATGACTTAACTCGCTGAAAATTATATACAGATGTAATATATATTTACAGTTTACTAAATAATGTTTATAACATAAATATGCTTATTGTATGTATAATATATACAAATGGATTTATTTCTAATATATGTATAACATTTACAAAATGAAAATTTTAATCTAAATCTGCAAAAATCGAATATGGATTGATTTATTAAACAACAGTTAAGCTATCATTCGATCTTTTTTTTTTTTCTTTTTTTATAATATTTATAAACAAGAAATGAAGTAACAAACTGTCTAATTGAAAACGGAGATAATAAACAATAGAATGTGTTTAGACTGCAGGAAATTCCTATATTAATTAAACTAATGAAATAAAACTAACAAACTAACCTGTAATCGCATCTCCTATTTGTCCTATGTATAGCATCCAATCTCGATGTCTGATGAGGAAAACCTGCAACAGATCTCACGAATGCTTCTCGTAAACGTGAAGCAGTAATGATTGTATCCGAATGATAGAACATATAAGAGATATAATAACAACAATCTTATAATTTCACAAGTGGCCACATTGACATAAATCCTGCTGTGAAAACTTGTGTATAAATGTTCAATGGATAAAGAAGATGAATCTCTTAATCTCAAGTTTGAACAAAATAATTATTGTATGTTAAATATGGGACATAAAGCATGGATATCATATAAATTTCATCATACCAATCTGAAATAAACCATGATAGCTAAAGTAATCACAATCTAATTACAAATTGAAATGATCATAACTTGAATAAAAACACGATATAGAGAAGCTAAAGTTGTGCAAATATCATCTTTTATTCAAGTCTGTAAATCAAAAATCCATAATTTTTGCCCTAGGAAGAGATGGTTTCAAGTTTACAAAACAACATATTTATATAGGATCCAGGAACAAAACGTTTCTTGTTGATAACATCCAATCTGTTCCAAAAGATGTGGGGGATGCAACCTCCCAGATTTGATACCAAAAACTGATAGCCTAATCTATTAACTAAAAACATAAAGATAATATGGTTGAGAGATGCCAATAGTGCTTCAAATCTCCTTAGAAAGCATGGGTTCCTGAAAACAAATAAAAATAAAAAGATTTCAGATGTACTTTCAGTTATCAAAACAAGTAATTCGAATTTTTCTAACTAGCTACATAATCTCACGATTCTATAGCTAGTTATAATTATAACTAGAATCATATTTTATTCAATCAATCAAAACAAACTAAAAAGTAATCTGTGAAAAAAAAATCATGTATGTTAAATTGAGAAAGACAGAATCATACTAAACTTTTAAAAGGATCATACCTCAAATTAAGGGATTCAAACTAATCAAGCAATCTTTGAATTTACTATTGCAATCGCTGCTTTCACGTTCTTAAAAACAACAGACCCTGTGGTTTTTTGGCATTTGTCTTTGGTTTGAGCTACGGATTGGAGTCTGCTATTCTCCTTTGTAAGTGAATCCACCTAGTCTTCCAAAGTTTTAATTTGAGACTGTAGTAAAGGTACATCCTTGTAATACCTATCGATCCAGGATCAACATTCATTACAGTGTGGCTGTAGAGACTGTGTATTGGTAGTATTAATAGGTGGGGAATCATCCATTTGACCTGTAGGTTCATTACTTAGTTTGATTCCAGGGAAATCAGGATTGTCCTTTAGACATGGTGGAAGGTTAGTAACATAATCGTAGGGTCTGTCAGAGAAAATCCCATATGAATATGGATACTCTTCGGCCAGGAATATTTCAATCTCCGAATCTGAATCTTCACTTACCACAATGGTGTTTTTGTCTGCACGAGGCTTAGGTTTATTTCGAGCACACCGTGAAGCCCAACGAGTGGCTCTTTTACTCTTATAATTGATAACAACGCTGCCTTTAAACTTTTATCCTGTGGATTTTTTAACAGTCTTAACACAACCTTTAGGATACGAATCCGGTTGAGTGTCGAGTTGGGTAGAATCAGGGTAGGTCGAGGGTTCCAAATTAGAGATAGGATCATAGGGCATGAGTGAAGGAGGAGGGATGGTAGGTTTCACAAGGGTTTATCCAAAATCACTACTACCAAAACCATTTCTCAACACAAAAGAATCTGAGTTATCGTTGTTTAATTGTAACTGATGTACCATGATAATTTTGATTAAACCATGATGGAATAAACTAGCATCATATTTCTGCCTTTTGAACCGCTTTCCCATATTGTATAGACTTCAAAGGAGGAAATAGGGCATGTTTAGGGGGAAATCGATAAATCTCATAAG
>ML792096.1:0-36156 GCA_009831015.1 Picea engelmannii | reverse complement strand
CTAGATAATGTTGGAAAATGGATACTCTTCCTCGAAGCGGCCCAAGCTTCCATTACCCCTTACGTCGTAGAAGTAGTTTTCCCTTTGCCTCAGTTCATAAGCTGGTGTGTGGAGCAGTATTTGCAGGGAAAAGGTCATTTTGAATAAGGTAGCGTCAAAGGTTTTATGCGAAATATATAGTCTGTCACTTTGACACACCCTCAGTATACCAGAGTCTTCATCCACAGTGTCAGATCCCTTCGAGGAAGAGAAAATGATCACAGTCTATTGGGAATTCCCTTGAGAAGTAAAAACCCTGTTTCTACAAACCATTGTCAAACCTGAACACCATTCTGAAAGTCTGTCGTTACCTATCAATGTAAACATTATGACTATTGAGGTCCAGTGGGTTGTTCCCTGCTTAGTCAAATTTTAGGTTTGGATAACGACAAGTTTGTAGTAGAAGTCATGTTGGGTTTCTTGTTGACCTTTTTTATGTCAGAGTCTAGCCAGTCGGTTTGTATCAGTTTCGACAAGTTCATAGTTGATAATATGCATCTACAGCTGGTAAATTTCAATTCATTGAGACACTTCAGATACTACACGCACTTGTTGAGAATGTTCCTAGAATCGAACAAGACCGAATTCCCTGAAACCACATTCATCTCGACTGAAGGTAAAAGGATCACCGTGCTTATCTTCATCAATATTATCATGTCCAGGGTGCACAGTCTTATCTTCAGCATGGACTTGCCAAGGGTTCTGGAAAAAATGAAAATCTTTTTTCAACCAAATCCAGAGAGTAGGGTGGGAGATTGGATGTTGTTCATACAATCTACTGTGATTTGGGTATATGGATATCAAGAGGGACCTTACCTTTTACCATTGTTTCTGACTCCTGTAATATTTGCCTTAGAGTTCATCAGAAAAAGGATAATTTCAGAGACAGAGCATTTTCTGAAAGGCATCTAACTTGAAATTTCCTTTCATGGTAGGACCCTTTGTGGTAAAGAATAAGTCATGTTTACCCCAAATCCAATACAAACTCAGTGAATTCAGGTTTATGCAATTAGAAGGGATGAAGTATGATCTACATCAGATCATATCAAAGAGAAGATTGATGAGTAGACAAGGCCCCTACGAGCATGAGCATGTTGAAGGATTTGATAAGTTAGCTAATCTGAAAACTTGTGCATATATGGAGGTCACTTTGCAACATGATCAAACAAAATAGACAGAGTCATCCCCTCAGTAGAACCCAGTATAGAAACCATCCCCTAGGCTGGTTGTCAAAGCTCCAAAAATGAGTGTTTATAATAAAAGGAGCAGTTAAGAGGCACTGGGTGCCAGTAGTCAGCAAGATATTCTCAAGAAAATGAAAATTACACCATCCTCTCAAGTGGTGGACCTGGAAGAAGAAGAACCTAAAAAGAAAAAAATCATGGAAATGGTGGAAGTTGAAGCCAAGAACGAAGAGGCTAGTACAGGAAGCAAGCCGCAAAGTGAAAGCAACTCAAGGGTTTTCAGCAGCAAGAAACATATATTTAGCAATACACCTGGGGAAGTCTATCAATCCAAAGAGGACTTAATGAACCAATATGTTGTAAAGGGAAGTATGGCCAATAGTTAAATAAGAGACTTGTTTCCCAAAGTAGATAAAATCTCCCAGCATAAGGCTTCCCTATTCTTAGTCAGGGATGTGGAAAGAAAGACGTTTAATATAGCAATAGAAGATGATGATAAAGTGTCTGAAATCAAGATGCATTATGAGAATATTGGTTCCCCTAACAAAGTAAAGTTTCACAGGAATTCCAATGACATGCTATATTCAGACTACCTAAGTTTGAGTCTGAAAGTTTCAAGATTGACAACACATGCACTAAAATTAGATGGGTAATTGAAATAGGAAAAAGCATCCAACAAAGCCTGGCATACATAGGTCAAAATATTGGAATCTGAAGGCCCTCA
The DNA here is from genome assembly GCA_009831015.1 of Picea engelmannii. NCBI lineage: Eukaryota > Viridiplantae > Streptophyta > Pinopsida > Pinales > Pinaceae > Picea > Picea engelmannii. The sequence continues at coordinate 34,209 of ML792096.1, read as the reverse complement.
AGTGATAAAGGATTATTTAGATGAGAAAGATAAGATGATCCAAATCCTAAAGAAGAAGCTGAAGATGTCCTCCATAGAGCATCCATAGAGAGAAGAACTAGCATCCCTAGAGAAAGAAAAAGAGACATTCAGACAAGAAGCACTAAATTACAAAGCTAAAGTGTTGCAGCTAGAAAAAGAGAAAGAAAATTGGTTACATGGACAAGTAGCAACATTAGATATGGTTGTCATTATACCTTCTAATATAGAAGCTAGATCAAGCACTGATGGATTGGTTCAAGCTATGTCCCAAGTGATTTTACAGACAGGGGAAATAAAAATCCTTAAGGAGGCCTTAGAAAAGTTGAAACAAGAGATGAAAATAAAATATGAAAAGATAGCTCCACTCCAAAGAGAAAACCAAGATTTGCAAGAGAGGGTGAGCAAGATGAAAACGAGGTTAAAAGGTAAAACACTGTTACAAGGAGCTAAACATGTGATATAGGATGTTATTGCTGCAGAGGTTGCTAAGTTCAGGGTTTATCTAAATTTTATAAATGACAAAGACAACGTGGCTACCATGGCCTGAAGCAGGTGTACTGTTCTTAGTAAAAAATTAGCCAAGAAACCTTCAGAATGGGACCAGAAAGCTATGGATTTGTTGAATTTTGTGCCCACTTCTGATCTTCATACTATTGGGGTAAAGGAAAGAACTACGTTGATCATTTGGGCCAGGAGGATCATCACCAAGCACAAGTTGCTCAAATCAGTTCAAAACAAAGCTATGCAAATGGAGCACAATATACAGGAGTTTAAGGATACATTTGAACAATTTTTTATCAAGGGCCTCCCACCATTTTGGGATGGAAAAGGTTCATTATAAAATCAAGAAGACTACAATTCTGTCCTCATTCATTGTAGAATGGATCATTCCAAATTTGAAGCTATGGAGGAGAGTCTGAAAGGCCCAAGTCTGGTAGAGTATTTGGCCATAGACTTTGAGATTTTGAATCAGTTTAAAACAGTGAATATTGGCATGCCGACTCTGTCATATGGCATGCGCATTGACCTAGATATTTTGATAAAGGAGATGATGGATTACGATATTCCTTCTGACTCACAGTGGAAGGAAATCGTGCGGTTGGGCAAGACGAAATGCAGTTTTCCCGGAATCAGTAAGTGACCTCCAGATGTCACCAAACTAGAAAGTTTGACAGAAGATCGGGATAAGCCAGATGTCGTAAAGGAAGCTGAGCAGTCAGAGAAATACGGTCCTAGTTTTGAAACATCGTTTGTCTAATCATTGTAAATCGATTCATATACCGAGACTATCAGTTGAAATTATTATAATAAATTGTAGAAGATGAAACGTTTCAGTTTCAGCCATTGTAATTGAATTGTATAAATACTGAGGCATTTGAATGAATTAATGTTGGCAGAAGTGCAAGAGCACCTTTTGGTTGTTTCGAACTCTATTGTAATTTCTAAAGCTGAATTGAATATATATTCAGAAGATTTTGAAGTCTCTATGAAAAGATTCTAATGGTTGTGATATGAGTTTTGTCTTCCTTCATTGTATGTATTCCATTTACATTTTACTCTGTTTAAATTGGAGAGTTAAAGGCCCATAATTCGTCTTGTGACGCTCTTGGCTTAAGAAATTTAAAGTGTGTATGTTTCTTATTAGCTAATTCAGAATTCATTTCCATAATCCTTTGATGCAGTTATTTGTTTTCTCTATCTTCCTACATTCTACGTAAATTCAAATATAACTCAGATTCATTACCTCATTTAGCCTTATCCTATGGAGAGTTCAACTAGCTGGTCATTGTTTTCATTCACTTTCATAATTTTGACTCCATAGCCCTGAGTGTTCCTCCCCTTCCTTGCCAACAAATTTATTAAAAAACCCCAAAACAAACCAAATCTAGCCATTGATTGCTAAAGAGATATCAAGTGACACGAGAGAGCCCTCTCTTAGTTGAGCAGGCTAGTGCTTAGCTCTAAATTAGTTTGAAACAGTTACCTATGTCATTTGTCTATCATCCAGACAAAATTTACAGAGTGCTAATAGAAACCATAATCCAAACTCTTATGTTCCTTGGAGATATCTGAAAATTCTCTTCACTGCTAATACATGTGATCCCTTTGGTGCTGCTTGAAATTGTGCCACCTGTCCAACTACTTGCATTACATCTAGTCTGGATGTTGTCACATATAGTAGGTTGCCAATCATTGACTTGTATTTCCTATGATCTGTAGACTTTGAATCGTCATGTTTTCTTAACTTGCAACTGATTTGCATGGGAGTGAGAATTGGTTTGCGATCTTCCATTCTGAACCTATTTAGCATTTCTCTGATATACTTGGTTTTAGAGATAAAAATTCCTTGGTTTCTTTGACATATCTAAAGTCCTAGAAAGAACGACAGTTCTCCAAGTAATGACATTTCAAATTCATTATGCATATCCTTTGCAAATTTATGGCTTAACCTGTCACTATCACTACCAAAAATAATATCATCAACATAAACTTCAATTAATAAAATACTACCTTGACTTACCTTGATGTAGAGGTTGTTTTCTGCACTTCCTTTTCTAAACCCTGCCTATTGTAGATATTTATCCAGTCTAGAGTACCATGCTCTAGGAGCATGTTTTAGACCATACAAGGATTTCTTTAATTTGCACACATAGTCTGCATTCTCTGACAACTGAAATACTTCTGTTTATTCAATGTAGACTTCTTATTCAAGTTCTCCATTCTGAAAAGATGATTTTACGTCCATCTGATACACTTTAATATTTTTGGAGCATGCATAAGCTAAAAGCAAATGGATTGCTTCCATTCTGGAAACTGGGGAAAATGTCTCTTCAAATCTGATTCCTTCAATCTGTGCATATCCTTTACATACCGATCTAGCTTTGTTCCTTGTAACCTGTCCATCTTCATTCAATTTATTCCTAAAAACCCATTTTGTGTCGATCAAATTTTTATTCTTTGGTCTTGGAACCAATTCTCAAGTGTCATTTTTCTCTATTTGATCCAATTCTTCATCCATGGCCTTATTCCAAAATTCATCCTTGTTGGTTTCTTCAAAACAATTTGGTTCAATTGTAGATAAGAGTGCTAGGTGTGTTTATTTTGGTGAACGGATTCTTCTTCTAGTCTCAACTCATGCATCTTTGTTTCCGATAATCTGATTTGAAGGATGCTTCCTATGTACTCGTCTACTAGGTGTATTTAGAGACACTTGCTGAACTTGCTCTTCTGCTTCTATCATATTCTCTTCATCTTCCTCTTCTACTTCTTTTTCATCTTCTACTTCCTTTTCGAAAGGTTGTTCCATTGATTCATTTTCTTCTTGCTTTGATTCTGGTCTACATGTTTTATTAATTGTTATGTTGATGCTTTCCACAACTTTGTTCAATCTCAGATTGTAACACTTGTATGATTTCCTTGTACTTGAGTAACCAACAATTAATCCTTTGTCCACACGAGATTCAAACTTTCCCATTCTGCCATCTTCTCTTTTAATGTAGCATTTGCTTCCAAAAACTCTGAAGTGCTTCACATTTGTTGGTCTTCATTTCCATAGCTCGTAGGGAGTTTTGTCAATGTTTTTTATGAGCATTACTTTGTTTTGAATGTGAACTGTTGTATGCATTGCCTGTTTCCAAAATATATATGTCAATTTGGAATCCATTAGCATTGTTCGAGCCATATTGTCATGTTCTTTCTTTCAACAACTACATTCTGTTGGGGTGTCCTAGAAACAAAGAATTGCCTTTTTATTCCATGATTGTTGCAGTAGTACATAAATTCCTTTGAAGTGAACTCTCCTCCATTATCAGATCTCAAGCATTTGATTTTTGAATCCATTTCATTTTCAACCATTTCCTTGTAGATCTTAAAGTTTTCAAAAGCTTCTGACTTATTCTTGAGAAAACAAACTACAATCATTCTTGTATAATCATCAACTAATAACATAAAGTATTTCTCACCTTTTAAACCCTTTGTTGTAGTTGGTCAAACTAGTTCAATGTGCACAATTTCCAATGGTCTTGTCATTAAATATTCATTTTATTTGAACCTTGTCTTTGTTTTCTTTCCTTGTTGACAATGCTTGCATAAAGTGTTGGTTGGTTTCGTGATCTAGGGCATTTCTCTGACTGCTTCTCTTTTGTTTACTTTGACAAGGTTATMAAAATGTATGTGACCCATTGTTATGTGCCATAGCCAACTTTCATMTTCCTTTCCTAGACAACACTTTTCATTTCCAATTTCACTTAACACATATATGTTTCTTGAAGTTATTGCAGCTGTAGCAATCCATTTTCCTGAACCTTCTTTTCTTATCTCACACTTTTGTGAATCAAAAGCAACTTTATGACYTTGGTCACACATTTGACTCACACTTAGAAGATTATGTTTTATATCTTCTACTAGTAGAAAGTTTTATGCCTTTGTATTCTTGTTCCCAATTCTGACTGTGCCTTTTTCAATGATTTTAGTTGAATCATCATTTTCGAAGGAGACTGATCCATCTCATTCCTTTMTTAATGTAATAAACCTGTCTCTATCACATGTCATGTGTTTTGAACAGCCACTGTCAACATACAAAATATGTTTCTTCTTCTTAGCTTGTAGAGCGAGTGTTCATTCTTCATTGCTATATTGATTCTGGTTTCTTATCCATGTCCTTTTCTGAGGTTCCTGTCTGTGATTTTTGTTATTATGTTGAATTTCTCTAGGAGGGATTGTCATTCTACAATATTTGGCCATGTGTCCAAATTTGTTACATTTGTAACATTCCACTTCAGTGCTCAAAGATTCAAACCTGTTGTAACTTCTTCTATGTGTTTCACTAGGCCTTCTTGGATAAACCTTTTGTGTATGAATTTCAAAGTTGTTTATGTTCCTGTTGTTATCTTTTTAATTCAAAGCTTTATGTCCAAAATTATTACATACATAACATAAACCAAAAAATATAGTTTGATACCTACGAGTTGAAGATATTCTGAAAGGAGGTGTTCTTATGAATCCTTCTTCTTCTTGAGGCCTATCTTTTTGTTGTTGATTCTGAACTCTACACCTCTCAGTGGAGGAGTGTCCCTCTAATCTTTCTTGTATGTCTTCCTATCCCCTTTGATTGTTTTTGCATAGCTTTTTGGATATGTTTCTTTCTTTGTTGTTTTGGATCTTGATCCATTTTCTGTCTAATTGTATCCAAGTCCGGACTTGTTAAGATGATACTTTTGACTACTGATAATGTCATCCAAAACTTTTGAGCTATTTTGCATATTTTTCTTTTGGATATCCTTTCTTAATGTGACAATCTATGCTTCCAAATTTCCAATGATCTTGTCCTTTTCTTCTAGCTATTCTTTGAGTGCTTCTTCAATTATTTTATCTTCTTCTATTTGAACCTTCAAATTTGTGATCATTTGTTCTAATTATTGAGTGTCTTCTTTCTTGTCTAGTTCCGCTTGTAGTTTCTTGTTTTCTCTTCTGATAACTTCTATGGCACACATCAATTCTTCTCGGTAGTCAACTTCTGCCTCTTCAATTTCTTCTTCAACTTCTTCATATTCCTCTTCGGAGTCTTATTTATCAGATTCTTCTACTGCCATGAATATAACTCTTCATGTCTCGCTGTCACTGACTTCATCTTCATCTGATGATGAGATGTCTTCTTTGGTGCATAAGCTTTTCTTGAAAACTTTCTTTGTAGTTATTTTGCCTTTATATGTTTGTTTTCCTTTTGAGTAACCTTCATCATTTCTCTTTTTCTTATGAGGACATTTGTTAGCAAAATGACCAATACAATCACAATTAAAACAAATTAAAGGAAGCTTACCTCTATACCTACCGACGGTTCCCTTGTTCAGTCTTTTGATGAAGTTGGCCACTTCTTCATCATCTTCTGAGGTGTCATTGTTGTTTCTATGTTCTTCCTGTTTCTTTTCCTTTTTCTTTGATCTTTTGGATGCTTTGAAATATGCTTCTTTTACATTTGGATTTTCTTGTACAGTTCTCATTTCATATGTTGTGAAGATTCCATGAAGTTCGTCCATGCTTATTGAGTTTAGATCTGATATTTCTTCTAGTGTTGATATATTAGGGTCAAATATCATAGGAAGAGATCTTAGTACCTTTTGAACAATTACAGATTCTTCTATTTCTTCTCCCAATCCTATGATTGCATTCACTATTCCATCGACTCGTAAGAAGTAGGCTGCAATATTCTCATCTTCCTTCATCTTTAGTTCTTCAAACTGACCTCTGTAAGTTTGAAGCTTTGTTGCTTTGACTTTTGAATCTCCTTCATAATTATTTCAAACCTTGTCCCAAATCTCTTTAGCGGATTTACAATGTGCAACTTTGGTGAATACCGTTTCAGAAGTGCATTTGTGGCTTTGGAATTACTCTGATCGAGTTTCACTACTTTGTCAATTGTTGGTGGAACTGCTGGTGTTGTGTATCCATCTACAATTGATAGCCAAATTTCAAATCCATGTGCATGTATATATGTCTTCATCCTTATGCTCCAAAAATCATACTTTTTCCATCAAACTGTGGTATTTCATTTTTATACAAGTTGTTTCTCTCCATGATCTACCTTTCAGTGGTTAAACTGATTTCTAAAGGAAATTTCTCTGATGCCAACTGTTGGATTACTGAGAGGGGGGGGGGAATCAGTAATAGAGGAATTATAATCCTTTTTAAACCAAATAATCCAAGTGTTATATCAATGTATAATTATCATCAAATAATGAGCAATGAAAAAATGAACAATCATACACATACATAGTACACCAGTGTTTTATGTGGAAACCCAAAGCGGGAGAAAACCATAGAATGTTTTTTCTTATATGTCTTGAAGAATTACATTCATTGGAAGCACCAACTTCCTTTGTTTTCTAGTTGCAATTGGAAGGAGGCTCCAACCCCTTAGTTTCTCAGGCTACAACCTAAGGGAAGATCCAACTCCCCAATTCTCTGGCTACAACCAGAAGGAGGATACAACCCCCTATGTTCTCCCGCTACAACTGGAAGGTGGCTACAACCACCTGTCCTTGCCCCATCCAACCGCCCTGAAGTAGAAGTATAATGATGGAAACAATGTCACGCTATCACTGTGATATATACCACTGTAAACATGTACCAATAAACCTGAACTGCATCAACCTGTACCTCAACCTGTAGTCAACCTGTACCATAAACAAGTGCATCAACCATGCACCAACCTGTACCAAACAACCTGTAATCAAATTGTACCATTAACAAGTGCATCCAACCATGTACCAAGTATGTACCAATCATGTTTCAACTACTTGTCAACTATGACTCATCAATATGTACCAACATCATCAACTATACACCTCATGTATGTGTCAACTCATCAACTACTTGTCTCAACCATGTACCCAACATGTACCTTAACCAAAAGACCTCATCATTTTCATCATCCAAATATGATTTGTAAATATGTAATAGACCTGGTGTATGTGATTACATACCTGAAAACCTTCCTTCAAATTTTTATTTAATCTCACATGACTAGTTTTGGATTAGTCAACAACCCTAACTTGAAATAATAATAACTTTGTACCTGTAATGAATAAATATCTATAACTGACACACAATGTTCTTCATTGTGTTTTATAAAATTTCTCCTAGTTTCATGACTTGGAACCTCTCAGAAAAGGAATTATAGCAAAAATGACATACCTTGTTGAATTATGGCTTATTCTAGAGAGCGACCTTGTAGAGCGTTCCCTGCACAAAATGTTTCTTGAATCGATATGAAACTATTAAAAAGAATACTAAAGACTGTAATCTAACCAACACTTTTGTTCCTACTTAATTTTTATCATTTATGAAGAATTTATGAAGTTTTTACCCGAAACACCTGTTTTAGACTAGTTTCAGGACTAGCCACAAACCCTATTTTCCATGGAGTGTAAATCCAAAAATACAATGACCCGCAAGTAGAATTGTTTTACCATGGATAATTGTATATGTTTCCTCAATGGCATAGAAATTTCACGGTCTGAATCATTCTAGAAAAAAAATTATTGCGAAAATGGTGAGATGACCTGTAAATAACATACCTTAGAAAGCATCATCAAAAGAATTTATCCTCCCTTGAATTCCATCCTTCTTTTCTTCACCTTCCCTCTGAAATTCGTCTTAGATATCCTTTGGTTACCTCAGAAACCTATAGATATTCAATATTTTCAAGTGTGATCTAAAATTAGAGAGTCTTGCCTCTTATTTATACTCTCCAAGTAGCTCCCTTAAAAACATCTTCTAGGTCACTTTGCCTACTTTCCTTATTTTAGGGTTAACCCACTTCTGATTTCTCCATTAAATTTATTATTTAAATAATTAATTTTTATTCACATTGAATTATAGTACACTCATCACTTCACTTTATCATTTACCTTCTAAAATCTCTTAAATCACTTTGACTACTTTAACCTTTACGGGCTTCTAGATGACATATGAGGGTCCTCCAACTTCATAAGGTTGTAACTCTCAAACCATGAGTTATGTGACGTTCCACATAACACCAGAAATGGAATGACATGTACTATCCATATATAATAGTATTACCTTCAAATATATCAAAATGCATACCATTATCCATCAAACAATCTTTGGTCCATTACCTAAACCTGGGTTCTCCAACTTCTCATGGCCATAACTCTGTAACCATGAGGAGTTATGTGACATTCCACATACCACTGGAAATGGAGTGAAAATCACTATCCATATAGGATAGTTTAACTGAAAAATTCACTGACCTTAATATCATTATTCCACAAATAATCATGGGTTCTCTAACCATACTTCTAGGATAACACAATCCACAAAGCGTCTTCCCATGAGGGATTTCACCATAAGGGGACCACTTTGGAGTTTATACATTTCTACTTATTATCAACCATGACATGAAAATAATGAGTCATATTTACATAACACAAACTTGATTCCTTTACCCAAACCTTTGTGCTACCGGGCTTTCTTCAAGGGTTGACATCAATGAAAACCAACCTAACTCAACACATGTAATATGGGATAATCCCAACACGTACCGTCGATAGAAGTTGGCAAGTCTGAAGAAGATTCAAAGATAGGTTAGTGTGGTTAGGGAGGGACAATAATGAATGACTTGGATCTTAGCTGGATCCACATGTACCCCATGATCATCAACAATGTAGCCCATGTATTGGACCCTGTTTATGCCAAAGGAGCATTTTTCCAAGTTGGCATATAGCTTGTGCTGCCACAGAGTGCTCAAAACCTATTGAATATGTTGCATGTGCTCCTCCCAAGTTTTGTTGAAGATGAGGATGTCATCCAAATATACCACCAAAAAAGAGTTGGTGAAGGGTCTCAACACATCATCCATCAACCTCATGAAAGTGGTTGGTGCATTGTTTAAGCCAAAGGGCATTGCCAACCATTCAAAGATACCTTCTTTAGATTTGAATGTTGTCTTCCACACATCAATCGGTTCGATGGGAACCTGGTGGTATCCAAAATTTAGGTCAATATTATTTAAGAACTTTTTCCCCTTGAGTTGGTCAAGAAGGTCATCAATTTGGGGAATTAGATATTGGTTCCTAACTGTGATTTTTTTTAATTCTATGTAATCAATGCAGGATCCGCCTGGTCCCATATTTCTTCTACACCAGTATAATCAGACTTTCACAAGGGGGCGGAGTTGGGTTTGATGTGCCCCTTTTGAAGTAGCTCTTAGATATTATGCTTGATTTCATCTTATGCATCGGGGGTTACATCAATTGGATGCTTGACTTGGTAGTGCATCGATACCCTTATGGGTGAGGAGAAGATGTATTTATGCTCTTCCATGATCATGTCCACTTACTTCTGCTACAAAGAGAGGCTTTTTGTATAGGCCACAGATGTGGAGAATACCTTCTACTTATTATGAACATGAATCACAAAGAAGATGAAATTCCCAGTCTCTGAAATGACCTTACTGCATTTCGTAGCAGAGATTAGAGAAATAGAGGTAGGCGGTGCTACCTCTGGTATCCTGTACAATTGTCTACCTAAAGTAATAATAACACTGTGGGGACTAGACTCATACACACCATGTCATTTCCAAAAATATGGTTGTCCTAAAATAACATCAAAAACTTCAAGGGGAGAAATATCACAAAATACCTCGTCTTTGAATGGATTGATGTCATAGGGAAGATGACACTATTAGATGACGTAAAGATCTCTTCCTTGGTGAAGCCAGCTGATGGTGTAGGGTTTTCAATGTGATGTCACTGGTAGGTCCAGCAGCTTCACAACCTTTACTGAGATCAATTTATTCTAACTGCCGCTATCCACAATGAAATGAAGAAAAGCCCACTTTACCCACATCTGTGAGTCAAAAAGTCATTCCCCTTCCTCTGGTTCTTTTGGTTTGCTTGGATGTAAATTGGTGGTAGAGACAGTGGAGCTAGGTTCAACATCGATAATCCACTTCCCTCATTCTGGATTTTATTCGGAGTCAGAATCTGCCTCTGACTCTGAATATTTCATCTCGACCACCAGTGACTACTTGGAGCGACATTCTTCGACATTGTGCCAAGGGATTTTATGGTATTCACACCACTTTCCCATGTCCTTCTTTGACTTTGTATTTCCATTCTTGTGTTGCGTATTAGACTATTTGTCCTGAGAGTGGCCATATTTTCTTTGTCCCTTATTTTGTGGGTTGGGGCCACCTTTTCCCTGCTTCAGCTATGAGGAGATTGAATATCCAAACTCACATCTCTTTTTCTTCAATTTTTGCTCAATCTTGACATGATATCTATAAGCCACACCTAATGATGTGATGTCTAGAAACTCCATTTGTGCTTAAATGTATATATGCAAATAGTCACGGTATTTGAGAACCAGATGTTGTTTAGAGTCTTTGATACCTAATTTGGTGCCCATGGTATGGAAAATATTGTTGAAATCTAGTACTGTCTGGTCCCTTTCCTGACGTAGCGTGGTCCATATTTTGTATTGGTCCTCATAGCCTCCAAAATGGTAGTATTGTTCTTTAATGGCATCCCTAAAGGAATCCCATGTGGAGGATACCGCAAATATTGCAGATTCCTCAATGGACCTTTTCTCAAAGTAAGTATCCCACCAATCCTTAACATGGGGGATGACCTTGAGGAGTGCAAAAGTAATCTTTTCCCTATCGGAAAATTGTGGACCGAAAAGTACCCTTCGAGAAGATTCAACCATTTATCTACAACATATGCATCAATCAGTCCTTAAAATAATGGAATATAAAAATTTACTTTTACCGTGAAAGGGGTTGCATGGTCGCTTGATGAATATGTGTCTCCTATGGGCAGCCATCAAAGGATCTGCACAAAATTTTCCATCATTTCATTCCTTTGTCGCACAAGGATTTCCTCGAGAAACATTTTAAAATGATCTCCTAATCCATCATATTTATTCTCATCCCCCATGGGTTTTTGTCAGGATCGATGCGACTAATCTTGCAGAGGCTCGAATAGTTTGAGTCCCAACTTCTTGTACCCAGATCTTGTCGGGGACATGCACGAAGAAAAATAAATGAAGAGAAGACTTCTCTGATACCACTGATATGGATTTATTAGCAGAAAAAAATGAATAACAAATTGAATACAATAACATAGAGATACGAAGAACAACAATAGATATCTATTGAACAACAACTTCTATTAAAAAAATAAAACAGGCTAAAACTGTAAAACTGTAGAACTGAAAACAGCTTGCTCGAATGGTGGTAGCTATCTCTGAGAAGATATGTGGCTACAAAGTTCATCCATCTGAGAAGAATGATTACAATGAGGCTCCAAATTCCTTTTTAACATTACTCAATAATGTCAAAATCCTATACATCCAAAAACCTAACCCAAGGATATGAAACACCAAAATTTATGTGGGTCTCGATGGGTAAGTTAGTACCTCAACTTCCCGGGGTCATAAAATTTTCATATGAACTCTGTTTTAGGCATGTGATAGCCTGTTGGAAAGGTATTTTTGAGAACTACACATTATGTTGTCAAACTCTAACTTTTTCTACAATTTGAATCTGGCAAGCCAAAAAAACATTGTTTATGGCCCAAAACAAATCTGGAAGTACAAAAAGATGTACTGACATGAAAACTTCCAAAATAAGACAGTTGGATTAGGTGGGTGGCCACCAATATCCACCTGGAATCTGTGTAGGGCTTCAGACAACCCCAGAAGTGTAGAACCCACATTTACAAATAATTACAAAAGAACCTGCTAAATTAAAAACTGTCAAGAGGAGCTAGTTGGAATATGTGGTTGGCCACCAATATCCATCTGGATTAGCTTGCAAAAATACAATTTAATGGATTCTATTTAAATACACTAATCAAAACAAAAACAAATGAATTCACCATTGAAATCCTTGTGAAATTATCAGAAATTTGACTATCAAGTCGACCAAATTATGAATATATGTTGAGAAATCCCTTTTTACACGTATAATGAGACTATGAGTCTCATACATGACAAACTGAGATAATATTTTTATAAATGACCTTTGACCTTAAAAAAAATTCAAATTCATGATCCTTGTGGACAAACAAATTCAACAAGTATTAAATTTCCTACATTCGGACAAAGGACAAAGTGCCTTATGGCATGCAAAACAAGACAATGCCAAAACTTAGGTAATCTCTTGCACGCACTTCAATACAAATATGTATTGTACTTTGCCTTAAGATTCATGGCTTCATATAAATCCATTCACATTAGAATGTGTGCAAACCTCAGGATGTGTTAAGCATTGGGATCCATGCCCAATATATAGGGTGCGGATCTAACCCCCCGTCTACACCAAATTGCAACTTAATACTAGTTTGGTAGGAATCCTGTAATATGTGGTAACTTTCACATGTTGGTTAAGAACTCTAGGATATAACACAGAGGTTCTGTGTTTGATCCCTCTCCATAGCACATATTTCTTTTTTTTGTTACGTATGGTTATATAAACTATATATAGTATACATATGGTTACGATGGTTGTTACATTCAATATATATATGGTATATATTTAAACCCATCACATATTCATTAGCCCCCCTCCGCGGTTATAACTCAGTCATGTGGTTTTGTATATGGACCAGGGGTTGGGGCTAGTTCTATGCCCCTTTTCCCCACCGAATGAACGATTGCAAAAATTCAAATATAACTCGTGTCATAGTTGGGTTAAGTCACAAGTGATGGTGTGATGGTAATGGAGAGTTTTTTAAGCCTTGGGAGGTTAGGGAGGTCATGGGTTCCATCCCTGTCATTGGATGACCTTCCCACATGTCACAATACAATTGGATCACTTGGATGTACGTTTTTCCCACTCAGCTTCCAACTAATATTCAACATCACATATTGTATGGCCATGTGTCACCTTGCTGACATCATCGTGTACCATGCTAATGTCATCCTTTGACTTGAACTTTGACCACTTATAACTTTTGCATATGAGCTCCATTTGAGGTGGTTTTTGCATCATTAGAAAGATAACGACGATCTCTATGGAATGATGTTGTTTTCTTGATCATTTGAGATGGTCAAATTTTGAGCTTCTATGGACCCCCTAGGACCTCTATGAGTGTTCTGAATCCTCCTATACCTATATGAGCATTCCTTAGATCCTCCTGGATCAAAACTCCCCACTGAAGAACTTTTGGACCTCCAAAAGTATGGATTATTAAGAAATGAAGTGAGAATTCTTTCGCATCACTTGTCCAATATCATCGATATTTCCTTCTTGGATAACGAACACCTGAATCATGAAAACCATAATGAATACTAAAACAACATTGTTGACCAAGTTAACCATTCCCATTAATTCACAAACTCTGCCATTCATTGTTGCAGTAGACAGCCATAATCCACTGATTAGTAATAAAATAAACAACAAAACTAAATATACAGATGTGAAAGAGACCGGACCATCAACATATATGCCCTTATTAACATGAACAACATCAACCAAGGGACCTATTCTTATTTCAATCGTAGGATATAAATATGGATCATGGATACTAGCATTAAGTATCTTGTGTCCTATAGTGACAATTGTCAAATTCGTCTTCATCCAATGATCTCTCACAATGAACTTAATCCCATCCTTGAAAATATGATACTTGTTTTTTTTCCTATAGAAAATGGCCTTCCTGTCATACAACTATGGACTTCCCAAAACTGTTGACAATTAAAATCACAACGAAGTTTTTGCCCACAAAGTATTGATAAAGCCTATTATTATAAGTTGAAAAGATATATAATACTAGTAGATGGGACCTCCTTGTATATTTGGAGATCATATATAGTTCTCATTGATGTTTTATTGTTGTTAAACACTTCTTACAGGTTTGAGCATGATTGATGATCAATGTTGGTTCTATTTGCAACAAATGGATGATGGATAATGCATGTTTGTTCTCTTTCTCTAAGCTCAGATGTCACAAAGGCTTATGACATCTATTATTACCCTTGATATTACTCCTTAGTTTATTACTTGCAACACCTGCAAAAGATACATGTTAGTAACAACAAAAGAGAAATTGAAAAGAAATGGGCAATATGAATAAAATCAAATGAGAGGAACTACGTTATTATGTTATATGATGCTACACTATGCATTTGAAGTTAAATGGATTTTTGCTAATAGGGTTAGTGGCCACATGATTTATTGGATTATATGGAAAAACATGGGATGTGCATTATGGTGTGATTGGAAAATGTTAATGTAACATAAGGTGGCGCATTTGGGATGTTGGTTTTGAGACATGGTTTAATTGAATGAACAGTGGGCTGGCATGTACTAAATGAATTGAATGAATGGAGATTGGAAGTGACGTGCATTTACTGCACGTCACTCCATACCCCTCCCCCTGGCCATCACCCTAGCTGGATATTGTCAATTGTGTTCGTTGAGCTTCGACTTTCAAGCAGAAGAAGAATCGCTCGGCCAAGATCATGTTTTAAGGTGCTCTTGGTTACAGGTATGTCATTTCGTCATCCATGGGTCTGCTCTGGTTATGAAATAGACATTGGCTCGGGATGTATGGGTCTGTGCTTTCCTTAATTCTGGAAACTGTGTAAATTTGTGATATTTTTCTGGAGTGAATGGTTGGTGTGTTTTTTTCATGGTAGTAATGTTTGAAGTTGTAGTGTATTTGGCCGTTTTGAGTGTTAGTAGCCATAAAGACTCTCTGTCATCCTTGTTGGTTTTAGTTGGAGGGTTTCATTTGGTATTAAATGGCTGGCCATCTCCATGCATTCGTATCACCATACCCAGTCATTTGTTGTTGTGGGGTTTGTTGGGTTTGAAACGCTTTGTGTCACTGTGTGTTATTTCACTTGGGTATGGGTTTTCTCATGCTACTGATGGTTTCACAGTGAGTTATATTGCTTATTATCAACTCTGTTTTATCTCAACATTCTAGGGTTGATTGGGGGATCCACGAGGGTTATACCCTATGTTTTATAAGTGTTGTTATAGGACCAGAATGAAGTTTTTCTCCTCTGTTCAGAGTCTCTCCTAACTCGTGAACTCTCACCCTCTCTGCAAATTTATTGGTGGTGTACCCTGTGTGTGCATCATTGGTCTCAAGGTTCTCACCTGATGAGGGGAGTCAACTCCAGTCTCCCTGTGTTGGTCCATAGAGAAAACCCTTTATTTCTCAAGTTGTGTTTTGATAGAGGGAACTATTATGGCCTATTGGGTATATTGTTGGTTGTTGTGAGTTGTTGGTGTATTGTTGATAGTGTTCAAGTTTTGGCTTGTATATGTTGTTTATGTTGACAGTGGTGTTGGTTTTGGTATTTAGTCACTACATTGGTTATGATGACAATCAAATTGATAAACTCGACATGGTAATTTGGTAAATTGGAGAATTGGATTAAATGCACAGTCGTTGTCTCTTACATTGTGGTTATTGAATTATTGACCAAGAAATAGTTTTAATTTATTAAATCACATCAATGTTTCGTGCGTGATGCGTGGGTATGTGTGGCATTCCTACAACATGATAGGTTGAGTTAATAATTTTTGTGACTGCGTGTTTTAAATTGTCGAATTGGAGTATTGCAATCGTGGTAATCATGGTCACCCACTGTATATGTTATGGATGTTATTTGATTGTGCCATAAAAAAGGTTCATGGATTTTTAAGCAATATGGTTTTGTTAATTTGATCAATTTATGAGATGAGATCAGGCATCCTGTTGTTGCCTCATTGTATTGGATTGATAGCCTAGCATTGTGGATGTTTTATTCAAGTAGTTAGACATGTCAATCACAGAAGTGATCTCACATTTTTTTAAGTGGTATGTATATCCCACAACGTCAGATGAATTGAAATGGTGATTGTTGTCTGTGTCTTTAAATGGCAAGACAAGATTTCACAATTTAAAGATGGATCGTTGTATTTGAATGTCCACTATGTATGTTTAATGAATATCATGCATCTTAACATAGATAAGCATGGGTTCTTTGGAAGGATTATCTTATTACAATTTAATTATTGATGGAAGTGGTTGATGAGTCGATATTGAACATAGTGCAAATAAGTGACTGTTCATTTATTTAGGGATTGTTTTAAAATATTAACTGGGACAGTTGGGAAGAAATAAAACGTATACAAGTTGTTGTGAACTGCATATTGTATTTTTTTGATGACACTGTGTTAATTATATGATTGCAAACAGTGAGCAAGTTAAGGCACAATTTTTTTTGAATTATACACAGTAGTTGTTTTTGGGTCACAGTGATCATTTGGTTGGTATTGGATCTTTTACAAATGATATAGAATGATGTTATGGATTACTTAATTAATTTTATGAACAGTATCTGCTATCTTCCCTACCATTTTCTCTCTTTTCTCTAATTACAACCCCATCTCCTTCCCACATTCCTTTTTCACTCTCTGTTCTTAAAATTTAATTACATTTAATGAGAATTATGTATCAAAGTAGTTTGGAATCATAGTTCTTGGTTAGATCACGATGATATTTTATTTGGTTTTCATTACAGTTGATTGTTCGTTGTCGTTGAGAAGTAACCATGTTCTTTCCCCCCTAATTTTATCATGTTTCACTCAATACAAACCCCTCGCATATCCCAAGACCTTTGTTCAACCCCTGCTCAATGACAACAGTTAAACAATTTGTATGGATTAGATTGCATGGGTCTGATATATTGTTAAGCCAATGTATATTTCATATTTTGAAAGATTTTCCATGTATGTTTGTTAAAGGAACTATTTTCTAATCAATTATGAATACATGAATGAGATATTCAAATAAAAGGATGAAAACCAAGGCCCACTATGCCCCTGTCAAAGAGAAAACTGCTACTTCCCCTTCCACATCTTCAAATAATTCTGATAAATCTGTATCCTCCTGCATGGATTGGAGGGCCGATTTCTCTCATATGATTAGCGAGATGAAACTTAAAGACTCCACATAGCTGAAGGCAGGTTCAAAAGGATTAAAAGAGGATAGCAACAACAAGGGAAATATTGCCTCACAAACTGGAAAATATGGATTTTAAGTTTTATGTATTTATTGTTGCCGACAGTTGACTTCGGATTTTCAGATAGCACTCTTTTTGGATATGTTGGTAATATATTTTGGAAATAATTACAAATATCATTGAGATAAATTGTCAAATATGAATGTGATTATGGGAGTCACAAGGAGGGGTGGTTTTCTTAATTAACTAGTTATGTTATGATTTTTTAAGAGCTAAAGGGAGTCACAAGGGGTCCCACCTACTAGTTATTATTTATTTAAAACCCTTATTATGATTTATTACGTTTCCCCCCTTAACTAAAAATTTGGTTGAGTTTTTAATTAACTTAACTAATGAGGTAGTTCAACTACTTCAACCAATTCTAATTTGCTAAAAGAAAAAAGGAAAGGGAGGAACATAGGAGGAGAGAAGGAGAAGCATACTAGGTTTTCTCTTTTGAGTTTATGTTGATATATTTTAGTTTTCATTCATTCCTTAATTTATCACAAGCCTAATTATTTTTTATGATAGCAGGGTCTTATTGTAGACAACAAGATTCAGGGTTGAATTACATCATTCATACACTTGTTTTTTAGAGGTGTTGATCTATCTTTGATAGTCTGTGTAGACTTGTCTATTTGTGAATTAGTTTTCATGACTGACAAAGGCTATTGTGCAGATTCAAGTGGGAAACAATCTGTGGCAAGATGATCTAGCTTTTAGAGTTTAGTTTTTTATTTTCTGTCAGAGGTCCTTTTGTATGTTCCATCAGGGATGTCTAAGTTTGACTTTGGTCCAAAATTTCTGCACGAGAATTTGTAAAGAGAATGACTCTTTGGTGAATTGGAATGAAATAAAGGATTTATTTATGTCTCATATGTCTTGATTATCATCTTGGTGTATTACTTTTGTCTTTACATTTGTTTTCAGAAACTACTATATTCAGAAAATCATATTAAAATGAATTTTCCAGCAAGCTTTTATTTGTGAAAAAGACTAGCCTAAGCACTTGTAATTAATACTTGTGAGTTAGGATTTTATTTTTGATGTCTATAAACCTAGGGTCATATTCCCGTGTATTTTTCTTTAGCCAAGCAAAATCTAAAAATGATTGAGTAAGATCATTTTATATCTTTTCCTCAACAAAAACCATCCCATAAATGTCGAGTGGAACGTCTAAATCTACCTCATCAATGAAACTAGATGTGATCGTGAACCGTAACTTGCATTGATTAGTTACATGTACTTGAGAATTATCACAAATCCAACCCAAAGGATATGGTCTCAAATGATGCCTAGTTTCCAATACAAAATTATGACCAACTTTATCTGAAATAAGATTCACTTGTGATCCACTATCAACAAGTGTATCAATCTTACTGTGCTTTGAGATAACTCGTAAATGAAACATGTATTTTATTTTTCTTCCATCAGGGATTACTTTAGACTTTGCAAAAGAAGTACGCGAACTAAAACTTGCAACCGAATATTTACCTTTGATGCCCATAGTTGTAACCTTAGTTTCATCCTTAGAATCTAATCCTAGATCTTGAACTATGGTCGTCGTCTTCTTTTTACCCTTTCTAGGATGAGCCCACTTCGACTTCAATTCTAGATACATCTTCCAACAACGCTTCACATCATGTCCTTTATTCTTGTAGTGAGAATATGTAGGATTTTTCTTTTCATCCTTCTTCATTGTAGTTGTCTTCTTTCTCTTCCCTTTTTCCCTTCGACTCCTCCTTGAATTCATGTGCCTCCTCTGAAACATCTTCAAAAACATGTTTTCCTTTGTTTTCTTCAAGATGTGTAGCTTGTATTGATACTTCATAAATATTAGTAGGATTAAACATCAATATAGTATGGCAAAGATATGAGTTCATACCACTAATATACTTTAGAAGAGTCTAAGGAGTATGTAATGGAATTCCCAAAGATAATCCCTTCCTCTTGAATTCTTGTATATAAGCTTGAACATTTTGTCATTTTCCTTGTTTCAGATGTTTCCAAACAATCATTGATGTTTTCATGTAAGTTAAGGGTAAAATCATGAAGATGGGTAACACTTTTGTTTGTTTTATGACAATTGTTTTTTAATTTTAACAAGTTCTTCAACTTCCGGTAAACAAAGTATTTTTTTTTATTTTGAATTTTACTTTACTATAAAAACAAAACTTGTGAAGAATTTTGTTATCTTTCTACTGACTATTTTTCAAATTTTGTTTATTGCGAGTTGATATGTCAATTTGGCAATTGTTTGACAGTATGTTCCTTAAAAATGAAGGGAAAGATAATGAGTTATTTTTTCCCACAACAATGTATCCATTATTAAAATTTTGTTTTTGACAAATGAAATATATTTCAGCAATCTACAGAGACTCTATTTTGTGATGAATATAGTTTTGAATCTAACGGATGAATATTATAATTTCTAGAATTTTTTTAAGTTGACCAATCTGAAAATGTTACAAATTTTAAACACATGTTTTCCTCCACCATGTATCTATCTTAATTTTTACTTAAAAGTAAAATATAAAAATATCATTTTGAAGAGAACAGTTTAAGGATTATGAATATAAATTTTCCATAATTTTCCACTATGTATTTTTAGAGATATGGATTTTTCATTTCACTGAATCATAATCTCACCTAAAAATATTATGGAGTCATTTTTTTATAAAATTAAATAAAATTAGATAAAAACAATGAAAATGAAAACAAATTATACTCAATGAAAGTAGATTCAATTTTAAAAATGTTGGTATCAATTTTGAAACTAAATGCCAAGTATTTGTAGGAGTCCTCTACCTCAAAAGATGAAGTAAGATGGAGAGAATTTGCAGTTTCTTGCAAATAGTCCCATTTTCAGGTTTTTGGCCGAAACCTAGTTTTTAACGGAATCCGTTAAAAATAAACATTTCGACCGAAAAGTCTTTTATCTGAAATATGCTTACCACTAGAAAATAATTCATCCAAAAAACATTGTACATGAATTTCAAGGGCGTTGTTAAATTTGACGTGCAAATTTTTGGCCGAAAAAATTCCTAAAAGCATTTTTTCGATCGAAAAATTGCCGCTAGGAATTTTGGAGACCCGATTGTCATGAAATTGTTACACATCTTCATGATTTTACCCTTAATGGATAAAATTGATTTCTTAATAGAACTGTAAATTCAATCCAGGAAGAAATTATTTTACCATGTTGAATAAGATGAGCTTGTGTTTGAATATCCCACCATATCAACACTGTGCCTCTCAGGTGAAGAGTAGCCAATTATATCCTTGAAGTACCCTGTATGTTTTTATGTACCCTGCAATACAATTCAATCTTTTTGACCCAATTATGCAAGTTATATACATTAATCTCTCCATCATAAGTAGGAAAATCAAAATTTACATCGAGCTTTAACAAAGACAAATCATGAGAACGAGAAGACTTCCTAGAATGTTTCTTACTCTTATGAGAATAATGTTTACTTCCATAAGAAGAAGAAGATGATGATGATGATGATTATGATGATGATGGAGATGAAGAATACCCTGGAGATTCTTCACCTTCTCCTTCTCCTTCATCTTTTATCATTGTTTCAACTGGACCACCTTCATTTTTATGAGGATTTGATCTCCTTCTTTCTAAGTCTTCCCACAATTCCTTCACCATGGTTGTCATCTCAAAGAACATTTTTAGAAACTCCTTATCAGCCTAAAAAATAACATATTCATGCTCCATTTTGTTCCTTAGAGTGAATCTCCTTGAACCAGTTTCAGGATTATAACTTGTAATCTTTCCTTCACCTTGGTTAGACTTGGACCTCATAAGCATTTACTTACAAATAAATGTCAAAACCAACTCTGATACCGCATGATCTGAAAATACCAAATGATTTCTGATTCCAAATTGATTCTAAATATCAACAAAATTTGATACCAACTTGATCCGAAAATCCTTGGATGTAAAAATAACTTTTAAATGCACATAAACATCCAACCAAATTCAGTAAATTAAGATTTCTTGAATATTTGCAAGAACACATGTGAATATTCTTATTTTTTCATAAACTTCATTAATATTGATGAATAACTTAAAGAATAATGAGATAACACAACAGAAAATAAAAGAACTCAAATTACATATATGGATGACATATTACTTCATCTTCAAAGTCCCTTTAGATAGCATGATTGTTCTCCATCATCTCAAAATACTAAAATTACATTACAATATGGGCTTGCAAAAATCCAATTTTGATGGATTCTATTTAACTCCACTACTCAAAACAAGAAAATGAATTCACCATTGAAATATCTGTGAAATTCAGAGAAATTTGACTATAAAGTCGACCAAATTCCAAACAAGTGTCGAAAAAACCATTTTTACACGTATAACGAGAGTATGGATCTCATACATGAAAAAACTAAGACAATAATTTTACAAATGACCTCTAATCACAAAAAAGACTTCAAACTCATGATCCTTGTGGAAAAAAAATTCCAACAAGAATAAAATTCCTACAATCGGACAAAGTTCCTTATGGCACGCAAAATGAGACAATGCCAAAACTTAGGCAATCTCTTGGATGCACTTCAAGAAAAAATTGTATTTTAATTGGCCTCTGTATTCATGCCTGCATAAAAATAAGTGCACATTGGAATTTTTGCAAACCTCAGGATGTGTCAAGAATTGGCATTTATGCCCAATATAGAGGGTGTCGGTCTAACCCCGCTGTCCGCACTAAACTGCATATTAATAATAATTTGGGAGGAATCTCGTAATATGTGGTAACTATGGAATGTTGGTCAAGAACTCCAGGATATAACCCAGAGGTTCCTGGTTCGATCCCTCTCCGTAGCACATATTCGTTGGTTTTTGTTTCATATGGTTATATAAACCATATATAGTATACATTTGGTTACAATGGTTGTTACATTCAATATATATATGTTATATAGCATATATTATATATATGCTATATATTTAAATCCATCGCATACTCATTATCCCCCCTCTGTGGTTATAACTCGATCATGTGGTGTTGTATATGGACCAGGGGTTAGGGCTAGTCCTCGACCCCTTTTCCCCACCGAATGAACCATTACATAAATTCAAATATAACTCATGCCATAGTTGGGTTAAGTCACAAGCGATGGTGCGATGGTAATGGATATTTTGTTAATCCTTGGGAGGTTATGTAGGTCGCAGGTTTGACCCCCGTCAACTCCATAATTTTACACAACTTAAGCCAATATTCTCCAATAGGAGGTCACCATGTGGTGGCCTCTCATTGGCTGACCTTGTCACATGTCACCATACAATTTGACCTCTTGGATGTATGGTATGCCAACTTGGATTCCAATTAATCCGCCACATCATCTACCATACGACCATGTGTCGCGTTTCACCCTTACAGTGGTGACATGTGTCACCCTACTGATGTCATCTTATACCATGTTGATGTCATCCTTTGACTTGACCTTTCACTTGAACTTTGACCAATTATAACTTTTGTATACAAGCTTCATTTCAAGTGTCATTTACACCATTGGAAAGATAACAATGAGCTCTATGCAATGATATTGTTTTCTTGATTATTTGAGATAGTTGAATTTTGATCTTTTTTGGACCCCCTAGGACCTCTATGAGTGTTCCAAATCCTACTAGACATCTATGAGAATTCCTTATATCCTCCTGGATCAAAAAGAAAAGGACCTTCAAGTACTACACGGTAAAGGTATGGTTGAAGGAATTTCTAACTTCTCTTTGGATTTTGATTTCTATAAACATTGTGTATATGGAAAGCATAATTAGGTAAGATTCCCCTTTGGTGCAACAAGGGTAGAGAAAATTTATATTTGGTGCATGGTGATGTGTTTGGACATGTGTTGTTTCTGTCACTAGGAGAATCTATGTATCATGTCTCATTTATAGATGAATTCTCGAGGAACACATGGATTTATTTCATCGGGAATAAATCTAAAGTATTTGACGAATTCAAAGAGTTTACTGTTCTTGTGGATATTCAGAAAGAGAAGAGAATTAAGGTGTTGACGATGGATAATGGTGGAGAATTATATAGAAATGAATTCAAATATTTCTATAAGAATTGCAGCATATAAGGGTATAAGACTAGTCCATACACACCTCAACAAAATGGAGCTACAGAAAGGATGAACATGATGTTGATGGAAAAATCAAGGAGCATGCTTAGTGGTGTCGAATTAGGACATAAATTCTAGGTAGAGGCAGTGGGTACTACATGTTACCTGGTCAATTGATCACCCTCATCAGCGCTATATGACAAGACTCCACATGAGGTATGTACTAGTAAGAAACCCCCTCTTACACATCTTAGGGTTTTTGGTTGTGATTCTTATATTCACGTTCCAAAGGAAAATATGAGTAAGCTTGATAAAAAGGTTGAAAAGTGTATTTTTATTGGGGTAGAAATATGGTTTGGAAGGATATAAGCTTTGGAATCCAAAAACTAAGAAGGTATTGTATAGTTGATATGTGATATTTATAGAAATCAAAGATGTTGTCAAACATGAAGTCCTACCAAGGGAGGAAGAACCAGAGAAAATAGAGTTTGATTCGAAGGATAATGAATGAAACTTTATAGAAGAATAGGAATAAGAAGAAGAAGATACTCATATTCCAGTATTGAGGAGATCATTTGTGAAAGAAGGAAATCAAAAAGTTATATTCCACCTAATTTCTGTTCAAATTTTGCTTTGTTTATTAGTGATGATGATCCTAGAATTATTAGGGAGGCAGTGTATCCATAGGATGGAAAGCTATGGAAAAAGGCCATGGTTGAAGAAATGGAAGCCTTGGAAAAGAATGAGGCTTGGGATCTAGTGGAGTTGCTAACTAGAAGGAATCCCATTGGCAACAAATGGATTTCTAAGAAGAAGTTGAATGCAGAAGGTAAAGTGGAAAAATACAAAGTTCAGTTAGTAGCAAAAGGTTATTTCCAGGTAGAGGGAATTGACTTTGGTGAAAAATTTTCTCCTATTGCCAAGATAACTTCTATTAGATTTATTTGATCTATTGTTGTTGATTTTGATTTTGAAGTAGAATATATGGATATGAAAACAACAATCCTACATGGGGATCTGGAAGAAGAAATGTACATGAAGCGACCAATAGGATTTGTTGTGAAAGGAAAGAAAGAGAAGGTATGCAAGCTGAAAAGCTCCTTGTATGGGTTAAATAAATCACCAAGGATGTGGTATAAAAAAAAATATATTTATGTGTTAGGACTTGGCTTCACAAGGAGCAAAGTTGATCACTATGTGTATTTCAAATTAATTAGTGATCATATTATTTGTTTGGTCTTGTATGTGGATGATATGTTTTTGATAGAAACCGACAAGGAGATTATCCAGGATGTGAAAAATTAGTTGTCCTATAAATTTGACATGAAGGATCTTGGTTCTACAAATTTCATTTTTGGAATGGAAATTAAAAGACATTGGGAAAACAGGAAACTTTGGTTAAATAAGAGGAAATATATCGAGACAATATTGACGAGGTTTAATATGCAGGAATCTAAACCAGTCAAGGTTCCTATTCTTGTAGGTGTAAAGTTATCTACATATCAGTGTCCTAAGACACAAGAAGAGGAAGAGGACATGTCTCGTGTTCCATATGCTAGTGTGCTTGTTAGTTTGATGTATGAAATGGTTTGTACCAGACTGAACATTGCACATGTAGTGGTTGTTTTGATAAGGTATATGTTAAAACCAGGGAAGGAGCATTGGATAGTAGTGAAGAGGGTTTTCATGTATTTGTGTGGCACTACTAGTTATGGATTGTGCTACCAAGGAAGACCAGGATTGGATAGTGTTTTGGAAAAACATGGGTATGGAGACTGGGTTGAATATATGGATCAGGGAAGATCCATAAGTGGGTATGTGTTTAACTTGCTTGAAAGAGAAATAAGTGGGATGAGAAAAAGACAAGCCATAGTGGCACTCTTAACTATAGAAGTTGAATACATGGAAACCGCTCATGCAAGCAAGGAAGGAGTATGGTTACAAATATTTTTTTCAGGTATTGGGTTGGTACAACAATATGTAAGGATATATTGTGACAATCATACTACAATATTCCTAGCGAAGAACCCAACTTATCATTCAAATACAAAACATATTGATGTCTAATATCACTTTGTAAGAGACATGGTTGAAGATAAGAAGGTGTTTTTGATGAAGGTGGACACATTGAAGAATCTTATAGATTCATTGACAAAGTTTGTGAGAAGTGAGAAATTCTCTTGGTGTAGAGAAACAATGGGCATTGTTTCTCTGGATTGTTTACTATGTAATCATGTAACCCCATGTATGAAAAGAAAAAAAGTGGGAGAATGTTGGGTATGTTTTATATTCTTTATTCGGCCAACCCAACGTGTTGAATTGCACCAAATGTGCAAGGGGGTCATGGCGGGCAGGCACTATCTCTGCCCCCCCCCCCCCACACCTTGGCAAGGGGGTGTGTCCTTCCTATTCGTGGGGTCACAGGGGGGTAGATCCCTTGGAAACAAATTGGTGGTTTTTTCATCCATTTTTAGTGGTTTTTCATCACATGGTTTTCGCCGAGAGTTTTCTAATTCCAGTTAAGGAATTAAAGTTGTTAACTAATTCGGGTCAATTGATTAGGATTTTTAGATGTCATAGGATCCTATATATATTTTATTATAAAAAATGAAGAAGATGATGAGCAAGTTGTTGGTTTTCTCGATTTGGGTTTCTAGGGTAAAATCATTGTGTAATTTGTGTGTGTTCCATTGTATATTTTCAGTTTTTATTAAGAATCTATTTGTTTTAATTAGTTGTATAGTGAATGTGTGTGATGGCCACTGTGGAGGATGATCCCACTCAACGACAGATTTAAAAGTAATTTCAATCGTAGTTCGGAGATATCTTCAATTTGATGCAAATAAAGGGTAAGTGGAAACCAAGGAGATGATGGAGCTATGTGGTTTTCCTTCAACGTTTTGGGTTCCTCCTACAGTCAGGTAATTTTCTTTTCATGGGGAAAAAATTACCTTTCCACCTCTCTGTTGTGACCTATTGCAGCCTTTTTTCGATGGTTTGGAGTATCTGATATTTTTTCTCTCACAAAAATGGAGCATTTTGTGGATATTGTGTACTATTCGGTTGATCTCTATGAAAATCAACATATATGTAGTCTGCTAACTAGCAGAGGGCCCTATCACATAGAGAAGTTATCAGAGGGTTTCTCAGGCTCGGGGGGATTTCTACCTACAATAAGTATGTTGGAACCCTTACACCCTCTAGGTTTTTGATTACCCAATGCAAGAATCATCTCTACTTCTCAGTTGGATCTAGGCATGCTGACAGATTTGGAGAAAGGGTTGGTTCCTATGTCATATGACCCTCTCGCCTCGGGTGGTTTCTTTCTTTCCTCATCTGAAGAGATGGTTTCCTCCTATTTCCTTTCTGACTCTCATCTACCTTCTTTATCTCTGGCTTGTTGTGGTATAACTCCTACATCGCCTATGTCTCTTTCTAGAGACCATTGTTACTCTGAGGTACCTATTTTCCCCTCTATTTTCCCCTCTAATACTATTAATTCGCATTCATTTTCTCTCTCCTTTGGCTTGGTTCCATGATCCTCTTCTCAGGGGTTGTCGCTTCTCATCTCTCCTCCCGACTTTCCCAGACATAGCCTTTTCCCTTCCTCTAGATGTGTGGATCTGGTGAATAACAGTTCATGTGAGGTAGGAAACTAGGCAGGATTTGGTTTATCCACCCCCCAGATCTCCCCATATTCTCAAGTCCACTTTGGCCCTAAGTGAAGAAATAAAATGTGTACAGGCATTGTAAGGTATCCTTTTAATTTAGCATATAGTGTGGATGTAAAAATGGAACAAGATTCCATCCTTGGTCAAATGGCCCTTGTAGGTAGGGCTCAAGGTAGAACGTTCAGTGAAAAAACCCTACATGCATGGGTATTATCAGATTGGAGTCGATCTTTCAACCCCCCTCCTATTATTCAGAGACTCTCAAAGGGTTGGTTTTCACTGAGATTTCAAAATAATGATCAAGTTGTGGAAGCATGAAGGGGAATTTGGAGTATCAACTCCACCCCCGTTTTGCTTAAACTATGGACCCCATGTTTTGATGCTTCGTGTGAACAAATGGATAAATTCCCTACATGGGTCCGACTTCCTGGACTCTCCGAGGAATTTTGGAACCAAGACTTCTTCAGGAAATTCGATGATGGCTTGGGAACTTTTCTGGCGGTAGATATCTCATATGAAGAATCAGGAAACTTTTCTATGGAAAGAGTCCTGGTATCAATAAATGTTCAGGAAGGTATTCCAAAGGAGGTAAACCTCACAACTGGATCTAGGCGGTATACCTAGCATCTTGATTATGAGGGTATTCCTTTTCGTTGTCATAAGGGCCATGAAGTCGGCCACATCACCAAATAATGATCTCTTCCTTTTACTAGGAGAAATAAAAGGGAACTCCTCCCATTGGGTTCCTAAGTCCATCTTCAGGGTTTGGTCACAAATCCTCCCCGATAGGAAAATGAAAAGGACTGGGACACTGGAAATTCCAGTCATGTGCTTCTCCAAAACCCATAGGTAGAGACGTTCTAGGTCGAGGATGTGAACATGTCAAAAATCATACCAGTCACTTCTATACCTTTAGATGTCATTTTGGATCTCTCTCGGAATTTCTACATGGATCACTTCATATATTTGGGTATGCGTTTAACCATTCCACTGTCCATTTATTTTTTATCGCATGCCTTTTCCCTTTTGGGCTTGGAAAATTTATTTTCGGATGTGAAATTCTCTTTCCTAAAGAGTTGTGTGACTTTGTCCCCCCACTCTTGCATCTTGTATCCTTCCATTTTTCCTATTCCCCACTCCCCGACATTTATTTCTCCCTCTTTGGTCTCCTCGGAATCCCTATCATCCTCAGTGAATTCTGAAGAAGAGGCAATTAAATACCATTTGATATCCCGCTCCATACCATCTAGCCCTGCATCCTTTCTGATATTGTGGGGGTTAGGTCAAAATCCCAGCCCTGGTCCAAAAAAAGGCAGGGGGGAGAAAATCACAATTATTCAAAGCCCAGTCCAAGGCTTTAATTGATCTAGTTGTTGGTCGAAAAATCTCTATTGATGGGGCCCTTAGAGAAAGGAATGGCCCTTATGGTGGTGAAAAATGAAAGTTCTTTCATTAAATTGTCAGGGGTGGGAGAGGCCCTCTAAAAGACTCACCCTAAGAAGGTTGATTTATTTACATAAACTTGAAGTTATTTTTCTCCAAGAAACTATGGGGAGGGAAGAAGTGGTTATTCTTGGTTTAAAAAAATTGCTTATGAGTTGGGAATTTATGGGAATTGATGCAAATGGCCATTCGGAGGCATTGGCATTGTGTTGGCTCCTGTCCAAAATCAGAATCCTTAACTCTTTGGCTCTAGACTCAGCTATTGGGGTGGACATTTATATTGAAGGTATGGGCTCTGATTTTAGAATTGTAAATATATATGGCCCTTATGATGCCCATAAGGATTTCTAGGAGTCTTTTTTTAAGAAATATCTCCTTCATGCAGACAATCTAATATTAAGGGGGGCTCTGAATTTTCATTAGGGGATATGGAGGTGTGGGGACCTAATGCGCGAACCGATGAATATGCTAACTTCTTCAATCATATTTTGGCTACAAATGGTCTGATTGACATCGAGCTCACTAAAATATTCCCTACCTAGAGGAATAAGAGAATGGGGAATGATAGAGTAGCCAAGCAAAATGATAGATTTCTGGTTGTTGAAATCTTGTTGGATATTCCCATCCAATTTAGGAAATGGGTTGACTCAGGGGGTGAATCGAATCATATGCATATTATTTTGGAAATTTCTGGTGGGCCAAAGAAGCCAGTAAGCCCATATAAATTCAACCCATCCTGGATTGAGGATGACTCTTTCAAAGCTTTGGCCTCCGAAAACTGGATTCCCTATGATTTTATCTAGGGAAATTTGTCTTCAATTCACTTTGATAAGAATTTAAAAATGATAAAATAGTTGGCTATCCCTTGGGCCCATGAGAAGAGAATCAGAGAAGATCAAGAGATTTGGGAAGTAGAATCTCATATTGAACAGATAGAACAATCAGTGGATTGTGGTTTTCTTTTGGATGACATGAAAGACGATCTCAAGGCCCTTAAAGATCAAAGGTGACATTTTCTAGAAGAACAAGAAGGGGCTTGGTGACAGAAAATTTGATCTATCTGGCTTGCCAAAGGTGATGAGTATACAAAACAATTTCAAGCGTATGCGAAAGGAAGAAAATCCTCCAATACCTAATGGAGTCTTACTTCAGATCAAAGTGATGAGACAAAATATTTTGAAGGCATCGAAAACATGGGGAAGAGCCACTTCAAGTCCCTATTGAGGGATCCTCAAGTGGTCAATATCGATGTGATTATACAAGTGGCCAATTACTTTCCCAGATTTTTGAATGAGGAGGAAAATCAAAGATTATTTGAGGAAGTATCTGAAGAATAATTAAAAGAGGTACTTAAGAGTTTCCAGAAAGATAAAAGTCTTGGTCCTGATGGTTATCCTATTGAATTCTATTTGGGTTTTTATGAATTACTAGGGAAATATTTTCTCTCTGTAATTGAAGAATCTCGGACAACGAGTATTGTTCATTCCCCTTTTAATTCCACCTTTATAGCTCTTATTCCTAAAAATGATTCTCACGGGTCTTACGATGACTTTAGGCCAATATCACTATGCAAATATGTTTAAAAATTCATCTCCAAGGTTATCTCTAGACATATAAAAATAATCTCGTCGGAAAACATTTCACAAGAGAAGTTTGGTTTTTTGGAAGGTCGAGAGATTCATGAAGCCATCAGAGTGGCTCACAAAGGGCTCCATAGTATAAAAGATCAGAATAAAAAAGGGGTTGTTCTAAATATTGATCTATCAAAAATAATATGACTGGGTGGACTGGTCATATATTTGTTTGCTTATGACACATCTAGCTTTCAAGATTTCACTTATAAGATGGATTATGGCATGTATATGCTCAATATCCTTTGTTGTTCTAATTAATGGTGTTGTATCCCCTTTCTTCCAATCTGAAAGAGGATTGAGATAGGGTTGTCCTCTATCCCCACTTCTTTTCCTCCTGGTTGTTGAAGGTCTCAGTCAGGAAATATCTCATTCTTTTCAAAATGAATCTCTTAAGGGTATCCAGGTTGGTCATAATCTATACATCACACACCTACTTTTTGTAGACGATATTATAATCTTTTTCAAAGGCACTAGAGAAGAGGCCCAAAAACTTAGAGAGATTCTGGATCTATTTTTTAGGGCTATAGGAATGGTCATCAACGAACAAAAATCCACTATCTAGATGGTGGGTGTTGAGGATGATGTGGAAAATCACTATAAGCATATATTCCCATTTGTATCAATGAATTTTGAGGAGGGTATCAAGTACTTGGGTTTTAAGCTCAAACCAAACTCTTACCAAAAATCTGACTAGTTATGGCTTATTGCAAATTTGGAAAAAAAGGCTTAAGTGCTCGAGCTTTCAGTGGTTGTCTAGGGAAGGGAGACTAACTCTAACAAAATCAGTGTTGGAAGCTATTCCATTCTATTGAATTTACCTAGCCCGGATTCCAAAGGGTGTTCTATAGAAAGATCGTGGGATTTGTTTTAATTTTATCTGTTCTGGATCTCAAGAAAAGAAAATTTATCCATGGCCTAGAAGGGAAAAATTGGCCAAGCCCAAGGCTCTTCGGGGGTGGGGCTTAATTTTTTTCTTTTTTCTTTTTGCCAAAGCTATTGTAGCAAAGGCAGGTTGTCGAATCATCAAGTGTCCTAGTCTTTGGATAGAGGCTATTATTCATAAGTTCATATTTGCTGAATCTTTGGAGGATTGGACTAGATCTCCTCGAAATTCTTTTTCGAATGCATCTATTATTTGGAAAGTTGTTGTATCCTCTTTTTAGGTCATTTCGAATGGGCTTGTTTGGCGAATTAGGAGAGGATATAGGTTCCAAATCGAAATAGATCCTTAGCCTGGTTGTGGGGACGGTTATTTTCTTCTAGAACAACTAGTTCATCATCTACATAAGTTGGGTATTTTCTATTTAAGCCAGATTGCAGACTAGGAAAATACTACTATTTGGTCTCAGGCTTGGAAAAATGTTGATCATATTGGTCTTGAGCCTCCTTACTCAAATTATTGGACATTTTATATGTGGGATCTCCATATTGCACATGTCTACATTTTAGATAAGGATGATGAGTTAATATGGCAGCATGACCCTCATGGGGTTTACACACCCAAGTTGGGTTACATACTACTCAATATGGATATTCTTCAAGATGGGTTGTGTTGGTGGTGGAAAGGGTTCTGGAAGCTCCATTGCCCCTTAAAGGCCAAGATTTTATCTTGGTGTGATATATCTAATAAAGTGCCTTCATGAGATAATCTAAAGAAAAAACAGCTTCAAGGTCATAGGTGGTGTTCACTGTGGCATCAATTGGAGGACACTGTATCACATATTTTTCTCATCTACAATTTTTCTCAGCAAATTTGGAGAGAATTTGTGTCAATGTTACACAAGAAATGTCAATGATAGGGTGAAAATGTCGAAGAATCCTGGCGTTCATGGAATCAGGCCCTAGTCAACAATAACATCAAGGATCTTCCCCTCATCATTTGTTGGGGTATTTRGATTGCACACAACAAGTTGATTTTTCAGGATAAGTGGTGTATACATGAGGTTGGGGCAACCCAAAGCCTGAGTATTCTATCACACTTTCCCCAGGAAAAGGATTCCTCRAGATTACAAATCATTCAATATGAGCTTTATGACCCAAGCATTCCTTGGGATTTTTTTATGGTGCTTCCCAAAATCATAATCAATCTTGTGCAATGGGGGTTGTGCTTTATCTTTCCAATAATCACTCTTTCAAARTTAAAATGGGTTTGGGCAGTGGCACAAATAACTATGTTGAAATTTTGTCTTTAAAGTTTATAGTCCTATTCGCRGGTGAAAAAGGGGTTCGATCAATACAACTCTTTGGGGACACAATGAATGTCATAAATTGGGTTTGTAAATCACAATTTTGTCAACATATAATGTTGAGGCATATATTGGATGAAATATTACTGTATCTATGTTCCTTCGAAATCCACATAATAAAACATGTCTACATGGAGAGGAACAAGGATGTTGATGCACTATCAAAGGAAGGACTTCTTTTAAATTTTGGTACATGGCATATAAAAGAAATAGACACTAGATAATACATGAGTACTATGCACAATTAGGTTTTTTTCTTTTTTCAGTGCCTCTTTTACGCACAAACCAATTATCTCAGCACACCAGTTTTGTGGGATGTATAGTGGAAAAAAAATTGCATGCTAATTTTTCTTCCTTTTTGAGCTGATAGTTACAGGTGGAAAGAGTTTCTTTTTTTATGTAATGATGCAATATGTATTCTCTCTTTATACATAATTTTTGGTATATTTTTTTGTTTAGTGAACAATCCAAGTTTGTTTTAGTAACAAATACTTTTAGCAGGAGTTTCATGGACAATCAAGCTTGAGATTTGTTTTCTCAAATGCTCAGATCAAGAAGCATGCATGAGGATCATTATACCATGTACATACAAAATGTAATTTTTCTTTTATATGAATAAAAGTTACACTTTTCTCTAAGGAAAAAAAAATTAGTTGTACAAGGTTAAAATCTTAAAAAACATCAAAAAGAGAATCTGATTGACATGAAGCAAATTAATCATCAAACAATTTGCATGAATAAAAAATTTAGAAGATAACAAGAATTGGGACTAGATTCTTCAATTAATTTAGATATCTTATTTTTAAAATCTATTCATTATAAAAAATAATTAATAAATTAGAAAGATTACATTCTTTAACACAATGTTCAATAGTCCAATTCACGAGATTCCCATATCCTAGGTGGCACTAGAAAATGTATGTATATTTTCTCTTAACAATGCTTTTAGTTCCCAAAGCTACATAGATTGTATAAGTGGGCTGAATAATTTAGCTACACATATTGTATAAGTGGGATAAAAAATTTGCATTTCCAATTTTTATCATTTGGTAATACACATTATTATTGACGAGATAAACATCATCACTAAAAAGCCCGAATGAGCAATGTCATGGAGCATTCACATTTTTTATTGTCGACATGATGGAGGAGAGATGGGTACAGTAGGGATGGGATAGTTGGTTGTTGTGTATAAATAACAAGATCATCATGTATAAAAACTAATGGGTTTCCCTGAGTATCCACCATAAACACCAAATCTCACAGTGAAGAAGTCAGAGTTGATTACACCTTGAGGGATTTGATTTGATATGATCACTAAAATTGTCATTGACCTGGTGAAAGATGGTGAAAATGTTCAATTAGTTCAATCCATGTAATTCCATAAATAGGTAGTTACAAAATTAAACATATGTAATTAAGTGTCTTATCACCAATAAAGGAAATTAATCTATAATCATTTCATCATCTTTGGGTTTGATGTTTTTCTTCTACAAATTTTGTTGGATGTGTTTGTCAGCTATTTTTAGATTGAAAAAACATGAGGAAGGGTTTCTGTTGGTCCCCAGTTTT
>ML792095.1:258009-274280 GCA_009831015.1 Picea engelmannii | reverse complement strand
TTGCAAGTTGTGCTAAATGCTAGAGTTGGATCTATGTGATCAAGAGTTGTAGATGCTTTGTGCATACTCTGTGAGACTTGCAGAGCTAAGTGCAAGTGGTTGTAACAAACTGTGAAAGGCTTTGTGCTGTAACTCAAGGAAGGAGGATGTAGTGAGGTGCCCAGATATCTTGTCCTCTGCGGAGTGGGACTTGAATGCTATGTGCTTGTAAGAAGCTTGACCAAAGATAATAAAAAAGAGAAGAGTTGGTGGACGTAGCTCCAGGGTGGGGGTGAATCACGTACATGTTGTGTTGCTTTGCTTTGTTCGATGTATTGATGTGTTTATGTGTTTAATTGCTTAGTGCTTTAACATATATGAATGATAGATAGATATTTTAATGTTATGTTCTTAATAGTATAGATGAATACTATATCTGGCCTATGTGGAGGTGCTTAAGTGCTTGAATATAGTAGATCTGAATGAATACTATGTTGTGTTGTAATTAGGGTTTAACTGCGATGTAACTAAGAACTAAATATTGATGAATGTTAACTACTGAGTGCTCTGTTAAGTGATTAGAATCACATATTTGTTTCCCAACTAAGGTTGCAGACACTGGAGTCCTACAACCACCCCTGCCTCTACCTCGAGTGAGACTTCATCTGCTTTGCAGGTGTTGCCGAAAGGGCCGGTAGTTAGGGTTTTGTTGGTGCGTTGTTGTAGCGTTGAACCCTGGGTATGCCCCTGTGCCAACAGGTAACAATTCCAATATCATGATAAGTGTCACTTTAATATTTTAAGCAATTAATCATGTTCCAAAGAATCCATTCTTGATTATAGAATGTTTGCTTGGAAATTATATATTTTTCCTAATTTCACCTTGGTGCTTGGCATGGTATCATAGTAAGTTGGTCACCCTCAGGAAAAGGGTTGCTATTGGGAGGTTTCCTTGAAGGTTCATTGTACCATTCTCTCTCATACTTACCACTTTCCACAATTCTTCCCCTTTGTTTCCTCATATTTTGGGTTTTCAGGTGCATTGACCCCAAGAAGAGCTTGTAGCTCATTTCATGGGAAGAAGGGATTAAAGGCCTAAAGGTCTTGCAGCTAGCACTGTGATAATCAAATCCATAATATATCCTTCTATATGCTCACCCTAAGGTCTCGAGAGCCATGAAACACTTCTCTATAAAAGATGAAGGACCTTTAAAAGAAAATAAATAAAAGGTGTTCCACTTGATGGGGGAATGCATTGTGGTGTCCTTTAATTTCCAATGCATATGGAAATCAATGTGTTCTAACTTCAAGTGGAACTTTGGTGCTCTTTTTCTTTCCATTTCACATAACACTCAATGTTCGGACTACAATAAAAGGACAAACAAACAAAGGGCTTGGAAAAATGTTGCATTGCAAACGAAAAGATGCAACACACCCTCAACAAATGTATCCATAGGTGAGACAATATGAACCCTTGATATGTCAAGAACCCCATGTCCAAGAGTCTTTCCCCAATCCACCTCATATTCATTGCATGATCTGCATAGGGTCTTCTTGGGAAACATTCCTTGACTTGGGGATTGTCCTACCCAATAGGGCACCATGACACCCCTCCCATACCTAATTTTGGCAAAGTTTATAAGGTATATGAGTATTTGTTTAATTTGAAAAGGGGGGATTTAATGCACTTTTTCGGGTGGTTCTTTTATTAAATGTGTATTACTTGGAATGATTCATATAATGTGTGGACCCTTGGAGGGAATACTTGTTTGTCTTTGTAGGAACTTACCCGATGAAATTTATTCATGAAGGAACTATGCTGCTTGGACCTTCATAAGGACTTGAAAGCCCACATGATGGATGCCATACTCCACATGTGGGACACCATTGATGATGAGAATTACACCTTGAGGATGGAGGAATTTTCCTTTGGACGCACATTGACATGGTTGGAGGATGATATTAGACCCCTTTTCTAGTTGGACATGGCCTTTAGAGGCCTAGTACATCACCCATTATCCCTTGATGTCATCTTAAAGGATAGGGATTGATGGATGATGTGTTTCCGAAGGTGTTTTGACAAGTGGAGGCTCATGGAATGGGACATTTTCACAAAATATCATATAATATGGCCTTTTGAGGCCCAAAATTCCACTCATTGATTCTGGACATTACATTCTCTAGCCCTAAATCACCCTACTAGGGCATGATGTCACCCTTTTTAGGGTTTTATTTCATGTAATTTTTTTATTTTGGCATATTGTAAAGGAAAATAAAGGGGGCCAGACCTCTTCTAATTTATAATTGACAATTTTATGTGGATGAATTGGTTTAGATGGCCTCATATAAATAGAGGACCATCTCATTTCATTTTATCATCATTTATCATTCACCATTTGTGAGAACAAGTCTGAAATGTTTTCCCTACTTGGCTATCTCTCTCTTCTACACTCATGTGACTTGCTTGGAGGATCAATTTGGGGATGTGTTTGCTGATTTTTGGATGGAATTTCTGCAATTAGGGTTTTATCTCATGCTATCTTGGTGAAGTAAGTGAAATTTCTGCAATTTTATCTTTGTGCTATCAATTGTTCATGGTTATTTCTCTTTTTCATGCTAGACATTTTTCTTGGTGAAACCATAAGACATGAGCATAAGTGCTTCCTCCTCTCACAAGGTTAATTTTTTCCAAAATTTGTGAAGGAATCCTTGCTAGGGTTAGACTCCTAAAGCCCTAAAGTTCTAGCACTTTAGGATTTTTTCGATAGACATTTGATTTCTTGACTTAGTTGAAGTATTAATAAGGGAGAAAAGGTTTCTAGATCCCAAAAGTGCTTACACTCTAGCAATCATTCTCTTTAAGTCTTAAGCCCTAAGGCCCTAATGTGATATCACCTTAGAGTTTAAAGCCCCACCTCTTAGTATTTTCTATCTCAATCTTCAAGAATTATTGTATTTGTTGTTATAACATATCCCTCAAAGGCACTAATTGTAACACCCCAAGGACGTGCCCCAGTTATATTATGAATTGTAATCATGTTTTGTAGGCTGGTGAACCAAGTGTTGATAAGCTTGTGGGCTTATGTGTTTATTAGGCTGGAGAGCCTAAGTGTTAAAGGCCAAGAGCCTGTTTTTGTATATGTAATTATGCGGAACATTAATAAAGATTAAACATCTCTACGTGAAAACCAACCACGAAGAAAGAGTAATGGGGGACTAAGCTTCCACAGGGTGGGTAAGGGAAAAGGGGATGAAAGGTTGGAAAAAGGGGCTAAGATTAGGGGCTTAAGTCCTTGGGAATAATAATTTATTATTATTCCAAAGTTATGTGACAAACATGTTTTTATCCTAAGTCTTGGGAAAGGCATCGTGTGCAAAAAGGGAATGCATGAAAATCCAGGAAGACAAGTGTCGACCTGGGCGCATGCAGTTATAAGCTGAAGCGTCAGTTGTGTTTGAAGTTCACTTACCATTTTCCATCCTTTGTGAATTAGGTAGAGTCTTCGCGAGTTCCCCTTGTATACCCTCATGCATTTCTGAAAAACCAAAACCGTGAATTCGACAGGTGTATTCCCGTGAATCCCGTGGCCTCTGTATTCAACCTTTGAAATATTCATACACGCACCTGAGACGCAAAATACATGAACCGTTATGTGTCTTCTGAGGAACCCGACACCTGAGTAATCACCTTAGTTTTGTCGTGTCTTAGCATGGGTTGTTGGCGCCTGCAGTGCCATGCCCATTTGTTGTTTCTACTGTCATCCCTTTGTGAATGAGTGTTGAACTGTTGTTCTTGTCCTCACCTGGCTGGAGCTAAGTTGAGGAGTGTGTTGAAGAAGCGAGTTGTCAGGCCCATGGTAGAAGAGGCAGGTTGTCAGGCCTATGATTAGCTCTCTCCAGGTAAGAGAGTCTTCTAGGAAGTGGTTTTCTCCCAGAGAGAGTCCAACAACAACTATGGAGCTCTGAGAATTCATGATCCAACCTATTGCCGAGACCCAAAGAGGGAGGCAAAGAAACCGATGGACTATGCTTGTGAAGGTGTATACTCTCGGGTGGAACAGGCATGTGGGGAATGAGAGTCCGTGAGTAGTGGGTGTAAGAAGACTCCTAGAGGGAATCCTTCTGGTTTCTCTGTGCAGTTTTCTTGTAACCTCAGCCTAGTCTAGGATTCCCTTGCCCTGGTTGGAGCTTGGTCCCAGCTCAGGGGTGACCCACTGCTGAGTGTGATGAGTAGCATGGTCTAAGGTTGGGATGTTCGTGGAAGGTCTGCACGTAGTTGGTGGAGTTACTCTAGTTCCAAAGATAAGTATCATTATGTGTTTAATTTCAATTAAAATGCATACCTGTGATGCTTGTATGTTTTCATGTATTCCGTTGAATGTATGAATTACTGTTAATTCCATTAATTATGTATGTTAGTAGTAATTATGTTTTTACTATGTATTTTTTGGTTAAATATGCATATTAAATATATATGTATGAGAATGTTCCGCACCCAACAATGGGGTTGATGGTCGGGGATGTTACAATATGGTATCAGAGCATGGTTTCAACGCTGAGCCTGGATGGGACGGATAAGTGGTATTTGGACCCAAGGTTTCGAGTGGAAATGGTGTTTGGAGGAACCAATTTCGAACCTTAGAATGTTTTTGAGTGCCAAGGGGTTACTTGGTCGTGTTACAAAGCTCAGGAGGAGTAGTGGTAGAATAAAACCACAACCAGCGTGGTATTTGACCAGAGAGAGAGAGAGAGAGCTCAACACTTGGGATGTTGGAGTCATAGGATCTGTTTGGAAGGAGAGGAAAAACCTTTATGAACCTCAGATCTAGATAAAGTGCAGAAAGGGTAACCTAAAAGCACTTTGTACTTTGCGACGTCGGTGAAACTGAAAGAAAAGGTAAGAGAAAGGATGGAAGTTGGAACCCGAAGCTCTGAAGTTCGAAGGAGATCTACACCATAAATCATAGGAAAAGATCATGACTGTTAGATCCGTATCCAAGAAGGAAAAGGAAATTCACTTAGGAGGATTTCAAGTGTGGAGTGTGAAAAACTCCCGAAGTCCTGAAGGTCGAAGTAGATCGCAAACATCTATTACGAAGGACACACGTCAAGAGATCGTGTACTTCCGGTGGAAGTACTTTGGGAGGAGGCGAGTGTTGTGAGTTTGAAACTCCCAAAGCTGGAAGTGCCAAAGTCACTCATAGCCATTGATCGTGAAGGAGAACATGCGTTGGT
Source organism: Picea engelmannii (assembly GCA_009831015.1). NCBI lineage: Eukaryota > Viridiplantae > Streptophyta > Pinopsida > Pinales > Pinaceae > Picea > Picea engelmannii. Next base: position 269,066 of record ML792095.1, on the reverse strand, counting down.
GGATTGTGAACTCCGGGAGAAAGCGCTTTGAGAAAAAATGAATGTAGAGGAGTTGAAACTCCTGAAGTCCAAAGCTCCGAAGCCTAATGAGCCAAATTTGTGAGTCATGATGAAATCACCTGGAGGTGACGTGGACACATGGGTTGTGTGTCAAGTGTAATTGGATTTCGAACCATGGAAGATTGAGATGGAATTAGGAACGTGATGAGTGTCACCCATCTGAATGGGCCACGTATCAGTCTCTAGTATTCCACCATGTGGCATCCTGGATGAGCAGGGTTAGTGGGGCCTAAGGTTACGTAATGTAGTTAAAGTTTGTAGGACCCACAATGGCGTTGATCATGATACATCAAGATCAAAGACCAAGAGACATTGCGGGGACCCAAGTTGCACGGAAGCTAATTCTCCAAGGCGGTCCCACAATCCAAACCGCAGTTTCACTGAGGGGTTACGTGTCAGCATTAGAAGAATTGTGGGATGAAAGGCAGGTTTCTCCAAATCACCATTGCATGCCCCCGTAATTGGAAAACGTTAAGTGATGTGACATAATGACGTCACCAAAGATAATTGGGAATGTTTGGAGATTAACAACTCGAATGTGCGGATGCGAGATCCCTTGAAGCTCCGAAGTCCCGAAGACCCAGAACTCAGACACCTGAGGTTCCATAGTAAGTGTTAGCCGTTGGATTCTGGGTAGACATGGATTGTTGATCCACTCTACTTCGCGAGTTCGGTAACTCTGAACTCCGAGAGATTGTTGTTTTGTGCTTTGAAAACCTTCCGAAGTCGAAGGATTGAGTAAGAGCTTATTGATCTAGCACTTGGTCATGACCCATGGACGTGTGGGTTGGGGATTGAGAGAAAGGGGCTAGTGCCTTAAAACTTCACAGAGCAGAGCCCCGAAAGAAAATGAAGTTTGAAAGTTTTCTTGAATTAGATTTGTTTATGAATGTTGTGGGATTTGTTAAGGAATGATGACTTGAAAAATTTCGGTTGTCTGCATGTTATGTTTGCGGAAGTTTAACGAGTGCTAGAACCGAATAGATTTTCCACTGAATGAAAAGAAATGGAAGATGCATATAATGCTTCCAGTTCAGAGAATGAAGCTAAAGGGATGGATGTTCATTTGGGAGTTGAAGGGTCAAACTCCAATGGGCATGGAGAAGAGATATATAAGGAAGGGCATATGATGAAAATCATTGAAAGATTGCATAAAAATGCCCAAACTCATTGAGAAGATAGAAGAAAGCTCATGAAAGCTAAGGAACAACGGGGAGAATTCAAGTTAAAGTTGATGAAGACTCTGGAGAGAATAGAAAAGAATTTAGAAAATGAGAGAGACTCGAGCAAAATAGGGAGTCACCAGACTTTTGAGGGAAGAATATCAAGGAGTGTTGGTAGACACCATCATCACTCCCAAGGTTGCTCCAAGAGGAGGGAACACAATAGTTCAAGCCCATCTCCTACCAGAAAGCACAAGAGATCTGGAGTGGATGAACTGAAGGGAGAAATGAACAAGATTAAGTCTCCTACGTTTGATGGAGAACATAAGAAGGAGGAAGATGTTGAAACATGGTTGATTGGCATGAGGAAATATTTCCCAACTAGAAAATTATTCCTCTCATGCAGAAGGAAGAATTGTGATGTATCAACTAAAAGGAAAAGCATCCATGTGGTGGGATCATCTTATGCAGGTGAAACAAATTAGAGAGAAAGATGCCACTTGGAAATAATTCAAGAGGCATTTCGAGAAGAAATACCTGACTAAAAGATACTATGACAGAAAGATGAAAGATTTCTTTGAACTCAAACTGGCAGCATGACCGTTGATGAATACGAACGAAGATTTTTGGAATTGCTGAAGTATGTTTCGTTCATGAAAGATGAGACTGTCAAGATTCAAAGGTATATGAGTGGACTGCCACCTTTCATCAATGAAAAGATCCAGCATGATGGCCCTAAGACTATGGAAGAAACTATAAGAAGAACAAAAGGATTATATGAGCAACAAAGAGAAAAGCCTACTTTTCGGAAGGCTTGGGATGGCTAGAAGAAGTTTAAGAAGGAGCAGAGGGAGAAGGGAAACAAACCTCCCTTTTTAAGAAACATTTCTCAAAGAAAACCATCATTTAGAGAGTCAAGAATGGTTGACGTAGGGGAGCAAAGGCCAAGGAAGACACCCATTCAGTGTTGGGGCTGTCAGGGGAACCACAAGTACAAATATTTTCCCCACAAAAATGGAAAAGTGAGAGTTGTCCATAATGTTCAACAAGATGAAATAGTGGAAGACATGGGCAATAGAATACCAAGAATCTACGCAGCCATGGACAACAAGCAAGTAGAATATCAGTCGCACATGATTGAAGTGGAAGGTATGATCAACAACCATGCCTTTACTATTTTAATTGATTCAGGGGCTAGCCATATTTATATAGATCCTAGAGTGGTGGAAAGTTTTCAATTTTCAAGAAGAAAACATGAAAATTCTTGGTTAGTGCATTTGGATACAAGAACCAAGAGGAAATTCATTGAGTTAGTTAAGTCCTGTCCAGTGGACATGAATGGACTGAGCACAAAGGTTGAATTGAACGTTCTTTCTTTAGGTTCTTATGACTGTCTAGTTGGGATGGACTGGTTGGACCAACACCATGCCATCCTGTACTTTCGTAACAAGGAATTCACTTGCCTGGATGAGGAAGGAAATTGGAAAATAGTCCAAGGAATTCCCAAAGTTGTTGTTATTGGAGAAATATCAGCAACCCAGCTGAAGAAGTGCTATAGGAAAGGTTGTCAATTATTTGCAACCCATGTGGAGGAAGCATCTAAGGATGAAGTCTCAAATATTGGATATCATGTGGTACTAAAGGAGTTTTAAGATGTATTTCAAGAGGTACACGGACTACCCCAGAAGAGAAATATTGACTTCTTTATAAACGTGATGCCTGGAGCAGCTCTAGTGTCGAAATCTCCTTACAGAATGAGTACGCCAAAGCTGAAAGAACTGCAATTGCATCTTGAAGAGATTCTGAAGAAGGGGTATATACGCCCAAGTGTGTCACCTTGGGGAGCCCCGGTCCTTTTCATGAAGAAGAAGGATGGGATGTTGAGATTGTGCATCGATTTCAGACAGTTAAATAAAGTGACTGTTAAGAACAAGTATCCTCTGTCGTGGATCGATGATCTCTTTGACCAGTTGAAGGATGCTAAGATATTTTCAAAAATAGATCTTAGATTAGGATATCACCAAGTAAGAATTAAGGATGAAGACATCAACAAGAACACCTACAGAATGAGGTATGGTCATTATGAATTCACAATGGTGCCATTTGGGTTGTCAAATGCACTCGCTGTTTTTATGTGCCTGATGAATGGTGTATTCATTGACTATCTAGACAATTTTGTCATAGTATTTTTGGATGAAATCCTGGTGTATTCCAAGTCATAGGAAGAGCATGAACAACATCATAGGATGGTGTTGTAGGTGATAAGAGAGAACCAAATGTATGACAAGTTGAGAAAATGCTCGTTTTATCAAAAACAAATCCATTACTTGGGGCATATTATTTCAAAGGATGAGATAGTTGTAGATCCTGAGAATATAGAAGCCATTAGAGAATGGTCAGCGCCTAAAAACATGACAGAAGTCAGATCCTTTATGGGTCTAGTTGGATATTACATAAGGTTCATTGCACGGTTCTCAAGGATAGCTCACCCTATCACTTCCTTTCAAAGGAAGGAGAATAAGTTTCAGTGGAGAGAAGAATGTGAGAAAATATTTCAGCGATTGAAGCAGTTGTTAACCAGTGCTCCAATCCTGAGGATTGAAGATCCGAATGAAGAATTTGTATTGTGTAAGGACAGGAAAAGAAGGACTGGGAGGATTCCTCAGTCATAATGGGTTCCTAATTTTTTATGAATCCAGAAATTTGAAAGAGCACGAAAGAAACTATGCAACTCATGATTTGGAGTTGGTGGCCATCGTTCACGCTCTAAACAAATGGAGACATTACCTCATGGGAAGGAAGTTTGAACTAAGGACATACCATATTGTTCTGAAGTATTTATTTGATTAGCCAACCTTAAATTCTAGGCAGAGTAGATGGTTGGAATTCCTTTGTGAGTACAACTTTGATATCAAGCATATCAAAGGAAAAGACAACAAAGTGGCTGATGCACTCAACATGAGAGTGCATGAATTACATGATACAACCATTAGCATGTATCGATCTGATATTAAAAGAAGAATTTTAGAGGCTGAAAATATAGATTTGTAGTACCGGGATTTGGTAGCAAAGCTACAACAAGGTAAGATGCCACAAAAAGTGGAGAATTATAAATTGGAAACTGGTGAAACACTTATGTACAAGAACAAAATTTATGTACCTAATGTCCAGGAATTGAAACTTATGATTTTGAAATAAATGCATAATGTGCCTTATGCCAAGCACCCTAGATAACAAAAAATAGTGGAAATAGTCAAAGGACATTACTTTTGGCCAGGTATGAAGAAAGAGAATGCAGAATACATCGTCAGATGTATGGAGTGTCAGAAGGTTAAAGATGATCACAGAGACCCAACAACGTTGCTACAACCTTTACCCATACCTGAGTGGAAGTGGGAATTGGTAATGATGGATTTCATCACGGGATTTACCAGAACTAGCAAGCAGCGTGATTCAATCATGGTGGTGGTGGAAAATTTTACGAAAGGTGCCCATTTTATTCCACTAAAGACTAAAATGGTATTTTTATGAGGGAAATAGCGCAATTGCACGGTATTCCCAAGACAATTGTGTTTGACAGGGACCCAAAATTTACCTCAAAATTCTAGAAAGGGTTATTCAAGAGGTTCAGAACAAATCTGAACTTCAGCATTGCTTATCATCCTGAGTCTGATGCACAGACAGAGAGGGTGAACAGAGTAATAGAAGATATGATAAGGATGTATATGATGGATAAACCATCTAAATGGGAAGAATACCTACACTTGGTAGAATTCACCTACAACAATGGGTATCAAGCATCGTTGAAGATGATCCCATTTGAATCACTTTATGGCAGAAAGTGCAATACTCCAGTAAGATGGGATAATCCAGCTGATAGAGCAGTAGTTGCGCCAAAGTTTCTCAAGGAAATAGAAGAACAAATGCTAAAAATTGAGCAGAATTTAAAGGCTTCCCAAGATAGGCAGAAAAGTTATGCTGATAAAAACATAACCCACATAGAGTTTAAAGTGGGTGATCATGTTTTCCTAAAAGTGAAGGCCAATAGAAGTTCCATGAGGCTGGGAAACTGTTCGAAGTTGGCAGCTAGATTTTGTGGGCTATTTGAAATACTAGAAAGGATTGGGCTAGTTTCATATATGCTTGCATTACCTGCATCCATGAATGTACATAATGTGTTTCATATTTCATTGCTTAAGAAATATATACTTGATGTTAATCATGTAATCGATTGGAATGTGATTCAGGTGGAGCAATAAGGTGTCTTGCAAGTGCATCCTATGCGCATATTGGACCGGAAAAGCAAACAACTTCGGAATCGAAACATAGGGCTTGTAAAAGTCTAGTGGACCTATTATGGTCCTGAGGACACAACATGGGAGCATGAAGATGTTATGCAGGCAAAATACGCACATCTTTTTGACGATCTTGAAAATCTTGTTGATGTTGTGTAAAGAGTTACACTGAGGACAGTGCAAAAATAAGGGGAGGGGATTGCAACACCCCAAGGATGTTCCCTAGTTATATTATGAATTGTAATCATGTTTTGTAGGATGGTGAGCCAAGTGTTGATAAGCTGGTGGGCTTATGTGTTTATTAGGCTGGAGAGCCTAAGTGTTAAAGGCTAGGAGCCTTTTTTTGTATATATAATTATGTAGAACATTAATAAATATTAAACAACATTGTGTGTAGACTGACCATGAAGAAAGAGTGATGGGGGACTAAGCTTCCACAGGGTGGGTAAGGGAAAAGGGGCTAAAAGGTTGGAAAAAGGGGATAAGCTTGGGGGCTTAAGTCCTTGAGAATAATAATTTATTATTATTCCAAAGTTGTGTGACAAACATGTTTTTATCCTAAGTCCTTGGAAATACATCGTGTGAAAAAAGGGAACTCATGTAGCTCCAGAAAGACAAGTGTCGACCTGGGCGCATGCAGTTAAGAGATGAAGCCTCAGCTATGTTGGGGGTTCACTTACCATTTTCCATCCTCCATGAATTGGGTAGAAATTTTGCAAGTGCCCTTTGTATACCGTCACGCATTTTTGAAAACCAGAACCGTGAAGACGACTGGTGTATTCTCATGAATCCCATGGCCTCTGTATTGGACCTTTGCAATATTCATGCACGCACCCGAGACCCGAAATCCGTGAACCATTCTATGTATTATAAGGAACTTGACACCTAAGTAATTGCCTTAGTTGTGCCATGTCTTCGCATGGGTTGTTTCTGCATGCGGTGCCATGCCCATATATTTTTGCTACTGTCATGCATGTGTGAATGAGTGTTGAACCATTGTTGTTGTCCTCCCTTGGTTGGAGCTGAGTCGAAGAGTGTGCTGAAGAAGCGGGTTGTCAGGACCGTGGTAGAAGAGGTAGGTTGTCAAGCCTATGAGAAGCTCTCTCCAGGTGAGAGAGTTTGTTGGGAAGTGGTTTTCTCCCAAAGAGATTCCAACACCAACTATGGCGCTCTGAGAATTCCTGATCCGGCCTGTTACCGAGACCTAGAGAGGGAGGTGAAGCAACCAATGGACTATGCTTGTGAAGGTGTATACTCTCGGGTGGAACAAGAATGTGGGGAATGAGAGTCCATGATTAGTGGGTGTAAGAAGGCTCCTGGAGAGAATCCTTCTGGTTTCTCTATGAAATTTTCTTGTAACCTCAGCCTAGTATAGGATTCCCTTGCCCTGGGTGGAGCTTGGTCCCAGCTCGGGGGTGACCTACTGCTGAGCGTGATGAGCAGCGTGGTCTAAGGCTGGGAGGTTCATGGAAGGCTTACACGTAGTTGGTGGAGTTACTCTAGTTCCAAAGATAAGTATCATTGTGTGTTAATTTCAATTAAAATGCATGTCTATGATGCTTTTATGTTTTCATGTATTCTGTTGAATGTATGAATTACTGTTAATTCCATTAATTATGTATGTTAGCATTAATTATGTGTTTACTTTGTATTGTTGGTTAAATATGCATATTAAATTTATATGTAATATAATGTTCCGCGTAGTAGCATTGTCTGACAGTGGGGTTGATGGCCGGGGACGTTACACTAATCTACATCTCTCTTGTGGTGAAATTAATCAACAAACACTCTCTTTCCATTCTCTCAAGTTGTCTACTAACATTGCTAACACGAACACTTATTATTTCACTAGTAAACTTGTTGATGTTGCAAAAGTCTTCTAAATCCATCTGAATACATTCTTATTTGTTGTATACACTCTTGAAAAGGTGGCCTAACTTGCACACAAATTCTCTTAAGAAATTTGATAATGTTTTATGTGATGCATGCTTAATTTCCTTGGTCAATTGTTGAGATTCTTGGCTCTTTTTATTTTTGTTGTTACAATTCCATATTGTTGTTATACATTACTACATTGGGCCTATTTTACAACAATTTACCGATGCATATTCATCACCACAACGTCACACGTATGGAAAATGATACAACTTGTTTTTCGTCACATCACATCCATAGAAAATATGATGATTATGAATTCATTGCAAGACAAATGAACACATCCATCGTACCATCAACAGATGTAGGTCCCAAATCCATTTTTTTCTCATGAATTGTTTTTCATAAGAGAGACTAACCTATGACGAATGTGCCCCATTAGTTCATCTCAAACCCATCATGTTTTCATTGCTAGTACATTGTCATATAGACTAATGTTCATCGTAAGAGCGACTAACTGGAAATAAACATGCCTCATCAATTCATATCAAATCCATCACATTTTCATCTCTAGTCCGTCACAAAAACCGTCAAAGAATTTCCCCCATTAGTTTGTCTCAAATCCATCATGTTTTCATCTCTATTATGTCGACAGATAGACTGATCTATGACAAACCATTGACGAATGTGCATCATAAGATCATCAAGATCCCTTCAAATGATCGACACGATACTGACGAACCAATTTTGTTTGCAACGTTTACTAGGTCAGTAAGAAAATGTGACGCTAGTCAAACCATTGATGAATTAGGTCATCGATGGGGAAAGCTCATGAATAACTCAAATGGTCCCAAGACAATCCATTAAGGTTATTCATAAAAATCTTAAAGATTTGAGAACATATTAGCAAGTCTAAATCTTATCCACCATTTTATCTTATAATTGTATGCATAATCACTTTTTCCCACTAATTTAGCTCATTTAATGAATGAATGAATATATTGTTCTACCTATGTGTGGGTTAATACCCTAACATGTCCACCCCCTTAAAAACAACCTTGTCCTCAAGGCTTGAGATGTGGAAATTGATGCAGAATGGTAGCTGGTTCCCAAGTGACATCTATTGGAGTTGTATCTTTCCACTAGACTAGAACTTCATTGATGGTTCTCTAACACAGGCAATGCTCATGCTAGTCCAAAACTGCTTCTGGTTGTAGCCAAATGGATCCTTCTTCAAATAACTCGGGCATTTGGTTTGAATTTGGCACTTAGTTCCAATCACCTTCTTTAAGCATGAAACATGAAAAACAAGATGTAGCTTCAAATGACTGGGCAGAGCTAACTGATAGGATACTTGTCCCACACGCTTGAGAACTGTATAAGGACCATAACATTTGGGCACTAGATTCTGACAATGCTCGGCCTTGAGGGAAGTTTGCTTGTAAGGTTGTAGTCACAGAAACACTTGATCCCCTTCTGCAAATTGACGTTCAGAGCGATCTTGATCTGCTTGTTGATTCATGCAATTTTGTGCATGACCAAGTTCTCTTTGAGGGTATGAAGAATAGCCTCTCGAACTGTAAGTGTTTGGTCAATCACCTGGACCTTTGAGGCACCCAGTAAGTATGAGAGAACTGAAGGTGGCTTCTGTCCATATACCACTTCAAAAGGAGTCATGCGTGTAGTTGTATGGTAGGAAGTGTTGTACCACCATTCAGCTAGTGGTAACCATTGAGCCCACTGATTTTTCTTTTTAGAGGCAAAACACCTCAGATATGTTTCCAAACACTTGTTGACAACTTTCGTTTGACCATCAGTATGGGGATGATAAGTTGTGTTGCGATGCAATTGGGTGCCCTGTAGCTTGAACAATTCTTGCCAAAAATTGCTTGTGAAATTTGGGTCATGATAAAAAACAATAGAGTGTGGCATGCCATGAAGCTTGAAGACCTGGTCCATGAAAATTTGAGCCACCGTGGATTCTATAAATGGGTGTTGAAGAGCGCAAAAATGAGAATACTTGGAAAGACGATTAACAACCACCATTATGACTGATTTATTTCCCGATTTGGGTAAGTTGGTAATAAAGTCCATAGAGATATCCTTCCAAATAGTAGGTGGAATCAGAAGCGGTTGTAGTGTTCTCAAATATTTGACTGTTTCTCCCTTGTTGCGTTGACACACATCACATTCAACGACAAAATTATGGATGTCTTGTTTCATACCATCCCAGAAAAAAGAATGTTTGACCCTGTCATAGGTTTTGGTGAACCCGGAGTGCCCCACTGTGGGTGTATCATGAATCTCAGAGAGTACCGTGGATTTAATCTTTGATTGTTTACTTAAATACAAACAGCCTTTGTATCGAAGCTCATCATGGAGCCAAGAGTACCCCAGTGGAGCTGGAGCATTGGACTGCAATTGGTGGATCAGATGCGAACTTTTGGGATCTTGTAGCCATTCCTGGAAAATGGCTTGGAGCCAATCTGGTACAATGAAGGAAAGAGAAGAAAGGGATCCTTCATCTTCATGTTTTTGGGAAAGTGCATCTGCGACCACATTGTCTTTTCCTTTCTTGTAAATGATCTCATAATCATATCCAAAGAGCTTAGTCAACCATTTTTGTTTCTTTGGGGAGGAAATGTTTTGTTCCAGAAAATACTTGAGGCTTTAATGGTCCGTCTTAATTTGGAAACATTGTCCCAATAGATAAGGGTGCCATAGATCAATGACATGTAGAATAGCCAACATTTCCTTTTCATAGATGGATTTTCCCAGATTCCTTTCATAAAGTTGCTTGCTGGCAAAGGCCAGAGATCGACCCTCTTGCATATGGACAACACCAATTCCTTTCCCTGAGGCATCACATTCCAACACAAACACTAGTACATATGACCAAATTTGCAACGATTTTTCATTGATATTGCCACACTTATCCGTCGCAATTTCCACGAAAGCCGAGTTTTTTTTCTCGTCGGAATAATTTCGTTGCTCTATCCATGATCTAGGTGTGCATGGAAACATCGACGAAATTATCTCTCCACATGTCACCACCTTCAATTTCAGTTAACCCTTTTCATCGTCGCAATTACGATGAAACCTCATCACAAGTACATCGAACAACCGTGGCAATTACGATGAAATTTCATCGCAATTGAGACGAAAATTTATGACAAGTCAAAAACTTACGACGCAGATGTTGTATGTGCGACGAAAAACTGTGGAAACTTGCGACGAATACCTGTGGCAATAGCGATGACATTGATTCATCAAGACCAAAGTTACGACGAAGATGTTGTATGTGCGACGAAAACCTGTGGAAACTTGCGACGAAAGTTTGTCGCTATTGCCACGGTGGTCAAAATGAAATTTTTTTCTGACGAACTATCGTCGATATTGCGATGATGGCATTAAGTTTAAAAAAAAAAAATTACACGAGATATGGTATAAACATATTACATTGTAATATGGTATACCGTATTACAATGTAATATGGCATTACCGTATTACAATGTAATATGGCATTACCATATTACATTGTAATATGGTATTGCTATATTACATTGTAATATGGTATTGCCATATTACAATGTAATATGCAATGTAATATGGCAATATCATATTACAATGTAATATGGGAATGCCATATTACAATGTAATATGG
>ML792095.1:242813-257909 GCA_009831015.1 Picea engelmannii | reverse complement strand
GCATCAATCCTAGGGTTTTGTTTCTTCAAGAAAGTCATATCAGAATTTTCTTTATAACATGTTTTCTAGGTCATTTCAGATAGAAAAATTGGGATATTATTTATGATACATATTACGGTACCTTTGGTAAAAATTTAAGGTTTTATGTCCTTATACTTCTAGAGATATATCCTATTGAAGATAGGGTTTTTAACTCATGTTGAATTTAGTTTAAAACGATTCATCTTGGTATTTTTGCTATAACTTATTTTGTGGGTGGTTTCAGACAATGCAATTTTTTGGAGACAAAGGAAGCATTTCCTAGTACACATGGTAAAAATTTCAAGTTCCATTTCACTATGATTTTGGAGATATAGTCCATGGAAGACAAGGATTGTGACTGATCCTGAAATCAATGTTGAAAGAGTCATATTGGAATTTTCACTGTAAAATTTTATCAGTGAAGGTTCTAACTGTGAAATTTCCAGGACACTGAGAAAACATAACGAAGTTCTCCTTATAAAAATTTTAGAGTTTTAATCATTTTAATTTCTAAGATATATTTTGTGGAAGGTAGGGGTATTTGACTAGCCCTAAAACTAGTCACAAACAAGTGTTATAGGTAAAACAATAATATATTATTCAACAAGGATCCAATTTCAGTGAGACTAGTTGCATTTGAAATAGAATAATTCATAGTATTGATAGTACAAATTTCATAATCAGATATTAAATATTGGACACTTGGCATTCTATACAATTTATCTCTCTAGGAAAGGCAAAAATCAGCTAGGTTTGGGAAACTTACCATAACTTTCACTTGGCAAATCAATTTTTGGTTAGACCCATGGTGTTGTAGAGAATACAGATGAGAGTACTACAGACCGAAATTTCAAACTCAGGGGATGAAATTTTAGAAATACATCAGAAGGGAGTTTGGCTAGAAGAACAAACTTCAAATCAAGGTTTCAAAGGTATGTTTACTTAAAACTATAATAAATTTTGATAGGGAGGTTTGATTGAGCTCATTCAAAATCCATTGGAAAGAGAAAACCTAGAAGATAATATTGGAACAATTATTGTAACTATTTTAGATCATTATTCCTAATATATTGAGGTTGCAAGTTGAGGTTTGGGGTTAGAACTAAATTAAGAATCAATGGAAATACCTTAATTTTGTGGAAATGAAGATGAATAAGAATAAATATGTAGATTAAGAAACCATAATAAAAAACTATTGGATGAGGTTAAGATATTAAAAGAACAAAATAATCATTTCCAAAATCAAGAAAAATAAATGATATTGGATGAAGAATCTACCAAAAGACTTGAAGGGAAAATTTGCAAGAAGGTTGAGGAATCCCTAAATATTGATGAGGTAAAATTAGAAATGCAATCAAGAATTGAAGAAGGGTGTCAACAATTGATAGATGGGGTCACATTGTAGCTTCAAAAGAAGAAAGAAGACAAGATTCAAAAAGGTCACCATAAGATACTTGAATAAGTTGAACTTCATATAGATGATGTACATGCAAAATATGATGGTATTATATCCAATGGTAGAGTAATCAAATTCCAATCAAAGAGGATAGAGGATGAAATTGTCTATGAAAATAAGGTAGATGAAATGGGTGTGTAGAGTGAAAAAAAATGTCAAATTTGAAACCATATCGACACCCTCATTATCAGGAAAGATTTCAAGGAAGACAAGAAGGTGGATATCGACATTATCAAGGAATAATATGGAATAATTATAAATATTCATGGAACAAGGAATCACAAAACCATCGTTCAAAAATATATTATCATAGACCAACATCTACCACAAATTGGAGAAGCTTCAACAACAATACATGGAATCGATGGAAAGAAAATTATGCAACCACCAAGGATTACGACTGAAAATAATTGATTTTGGATGGATGGATCATCATCAAATGAAAGAAGAAAGTAGCAACATAAGAAAATCATATTACTTGGTTTCATCACATGTGGAGCCTTTAATTGCAAAGCTTCGAGGACAAATATTTTTGGAGGGTACTATCTGATGACCCAAGGGAGGGCATATATAGGGATAAATGTACATGTAATGCATAAATATATATGTAATAGGGTCATCCTAATAGTAAATGATCCTTTTGTGTAGGTTTGAATATGTATAAATAGAGATCATGTATTATTATTGAGGACATGTGAATTGTGATGTATGAATGTAATTGGTTATTTGGAGGAGGTTCTCCTATTATTTAAGGAGTTATTGCATAACTTATCTATTATTTAAGGAGTTATTGCAATAATTCCTATTATTTAAGGAGCTATTGCTCACATTGATGTACATGGTGTGTACTTCTAGTTTTTAATGATACTTAAGCATTTGGTTCATAACTTAAGCATTTGGTTCATAACAATGACACCTTTGGATTAGTTATAAAATACCAAGTATATATTGAAAAAAGAGTGATTAAAGCATATAAAATATGATTTCCTTAGCATGCATATTTGATATAATATGAGAAAAATGATCATATAGTTTGTGCATTGTAACATAAAGGAAAATTTAATTACATGGATAGTAGTATGATTGAGATATATATTATTGGGTATCTCATAAAAAAGATAAATGAATGAATTAATTAAAATTCATTGAGAAAATAAATACATTATAGGAATGTGCATTAAATAGAAATAAAGTAATTTTGATTAACTGAAAGATAATTACTATTGCACCCACTAATCAAGGAGAAGAAAGAGGAACAAGAATTCAAATTCAATACAAGTGTGGGTAAACAATATTGGGTTGGGAGAAGTTAAAGATAATTAATAAATAACTAAAATATAAATTACATGTGAACTCACTCAAATACGAAACGAGGAGGAGATGAAGGGGGAACCTATGAGTAAAAATGAGAAATGTGAGAGTTGGGTGAGGAAAAATAAATATTTTATATTTTTAAATAAATAATTATTTGTGCACCTATGCATGTGAGTGACACATGAGAAAGTGGATGGTAGGTAATTAGTAATTTAGTAAATTATATTTTTGCATGAGTTGGACAAGTGGCTTTATCCATAGAAAATATAAAAGGAAAGCTTGAGCTAGAGAAAAGATACTTTTTGCACCCTAATGCTCAATGGTTATTCTAATACTTATATTTCTATTGGTGATAGTTGAAGATTTTAGTATATTGAAAAGTGATGTGAAGTATGGATTTTCTTCTCAAGATTAATGGATTCACTCTTCTCTTAATTTCTATATCAATATATTCTATAGAACTCCATTGCAACTTGGGTGTCCTTAGGGAAGAAGAGTACCCATTGGAGTTGGAAGGGTGGTCAACCAATGGATTTTCCAAGGATCGATAAGGTGGCCACAAGCAGAATTCAAGTTCATCACTCAAATATAAAGGTTGAAAGTGCTCGATGGCAAAAACAATTTATGCTACTTTTTTATATAATTATTTGTTATTACTTGAATAGGGAATGGCAGTTTATTGTAAAGAGTTTTGATAAAAATACACACACACTTGTTTATTGATATGTTCATATTTTTGGCCTTTTCAAGTGGACAAATTTATATTATTTTAATTGAGAAATCTAGTTGAGAAATATTTAAAATCAGTCCAATAGGAATTAAAAATTCCATTATTGAAGAAGTGAACTAAAACAACAAGATTGCATAGAACCAAATCGACTCAATCCTCAGATCTGTAAACTCTTCATTATTTACATATATTGCATGTCATATCATTGTTTATGTTGGCATCAAACTCTCATAGAAAATTTGGTTTAATGTTATTTTGTAGAAAAAACCATATCAATTGGAAGTCAAAATTTTGAATCGGTTAGCCATTAGATGAACCATGGTGCATTGTATTGTTGTAAAGAAATGAAATGATAAATTGTATGATTATTGTTGGTATCGAACCTAATATTAATAACTAAGTAGTTTCTTTAAAATGGTAATGTCTATTCATAATAACCATCACTACCATTAAAGGTCTGTGATGTAGAATTTAATGTTAAGGTTAGAATCGATACCCAATATCGATTCTTGGAATGGAGTTATTCTCCTCTATATCAACCTAAAAGTTGTGTAATTTTCTTCCAAAATTTTGGATTGAGATATCTGAGCATAGCATTTTCTATTCTCATATTAAACCTCATAATTTTTTATTGATTTAGAATATGATCAACACCTCTATGTCTTCAATATTGAATTTACATCATAATTAACTTTTGTAATTTACATATTGCAAACACCATTTCCGTATATATCACACAATGATATCCAGACAATACATGTACCCACAAATTGAAACACAGTGATATATAGGCTGTAAACTCACCCATGGTTTCCATTACAATGATATCTATATTGTAACACACCCTGTTATAACCCTAAATTGCACCATCCATGCTTACCTGGCATCAGGCCAACTCATTGCCCTTCATTGCCAAAGCCATGTTGAACAGACTCTTTAAAAACCTCTTAAAACAAGTAACCCGCGCCCTAACCCACTACTGGGCATGTTGGAACGCTGGCAGGCCTTATACTGCACACGTTGGAACGCAGGCTGGCCCACTACAGCAAGCGTTTACCTAACAAAGCAAAAAATCAGGAAAGTTTCCACCGGGACGAAAATCTTTGGGTCAGTTAACTGGAACTCCCAGCCATGCATGGCCGAGAGTTCCAGTTAACTGACCCAAAGCTTTTTGTCCCGGTGGAAACTTTCCTGATTTTTTGCTTTGTTAGGTAAACGCTTGTTGTAGTGGGCCAGCCCGCGTTCCAACGCGTGCAGTATAAGGCCTGCCAGCGTTCCAACGCGCCCAGTAGTGGGTTAGGGCGTGGGTTACTTGTTTTAAGAGGTTTTTAAAGAGTCTGTTCAGCATGGCTTTGGCAATGAAGGGCAATGAGTTGGCCTGATGCCAGGTAAGCATGGATGGTGCAATTTAGGGTTATAACACACCCATAGACTGCATATAAATTTATTGTATGTCAAGATATAACATTGTGAGTATTAAGACAATGATAATCCACACATTATTCATTGAGTTTCGTATTTATCATAGACAATGATGCATCCCCCTTTCTCTCCTAGGGGTTTCACGACCTCTCGATCAAGGATATTCAAAAGGTTGAGCTGAATTAGCTCCTCGAGACCCTCCTAGCCCCCAAATTGATTTAACGTAGGCCTCTTTATCACCTCAGGAGCAGGTCATATGGAACCTATGGGCCCTTTTCTTAGCGCTCTTTAAAATTTTAAAAATGACAGGTGCTAGCTCCTTCTGCTAACCCCTCTCCACATGCGACCTTAGACTATGATCCAGGGATAAACCTCCTAAATCACTTTGCAACTTCGGGCTTGGTTGTTTTGGAAACAACTGCAACCTTTTTTCCCAAAACCCCGAACTGCGAACTCACCTAGACGATCGACGATTCTCACTTTTCCGACATCCAACGATTGTGATCCTCTTCTAACTTTGGCATTCAGGAGTTCTGAACATTCCAACACATTTTTCTCCCGAAGTTCTTCGCACTTGAGGCGACAAATCGAGCACCACGTGCTCACCTCGATCAACGTCTAGGATTACTTCACCACTTGAGGACTTCGACGATCCCCGTTCTTCAAACACTTCAAAACCTCAGAGCCACGAAGTGTCGAAGGAATCTACGGCTAACCTCCATGAAACTCTCCCAGATATGACGATCTAGAATGATTCCTTCTTCCTCCTGAACATATATTGCTTGTTAATTTATGAAATCTTAAAGGGATCCTCCCTATTGAAGGATTCTCTCCCGCTACCCCTTCTGAGCTTGTTCCTCAAAAATTTTAACTCCTCAAAGCGTTTCTTTGACACTTAGTCGAATTTTGACTCTGTGCACACCTTGCAACATGTCTTCTTCCACGACTCAACTTCTTTGTGAGCGACTGTGCACACCATGCAACAGTTCTTAACACTCTTTTGCAAGTAAACTTCGAGTTATTCCTCGTGAGCTTCTAAGTAAAAAAGACTCTGTTGACGCACACCTTGCGGACAATATGCACACCTTGTATACAAAAGCTACATGTTATCTCTTATGAGATTATGAGTCAAACTAAACTCTGTCAACACACTCCTTGCATACAAAAGCTTCATGTTATCTCTTCTGAGCTGCTGAGTCGAAATAGACTCTGCAATGCAAGCCTTGCAGACATTATGCACTCCTTGCACTTGCTCATAGAAGAGAAACAATTGAAATTTATCTAATATCTCACAAATTCATACATTCAATAGTGTAATTCATGCATACATGAGAACAAGTAATAACATAGAACATAATTTAAACAAAAATCCTACCATTCATTCAGATAGACATAGTAACAAAAACACCAAACACTTTGGATCAATCTTCTATGTTATATTCATTCAAATGCTATATACATGGATACAACTTTGATAAGCTTCCGCAGCTCAACAACAACAACTTTAAAATAAATTTTCAACCGCTACTTCTAAATAACCCTCATTGATAACCTTCAACAACTTCAACAGCCTCATTTGGGCATACAATACATTTATCTATACAAAAATTCTCATAGAGTGTTTCCCTCTGACTATCTTAGTTCTATCTTATCAAATTAAAATCTTTCAACTACTAAGGATTTATTACAATAAATGATCGATACAAACAGATAAGAGTGAATGCTTCATATTTGTACTGCCATCTACTACATTAAAGAAAATACAATCTCCATCGATCTCACACGATGGTTCATCCACTTAACATTTAAGATCTTCTTTAATTTCAATATTTTCATGATATTTGATGACATGCCATCTTTAAACTCAAAATCATTTCAAAATGCATGCTAGGGCGCTGAGTTGTCTTCCACTTGCGCTTTGATGATGATGCTCCTGCATCATACTCCTCTGGAAAAAAATTCATGGACTCTTTCCATGAGCTCCTGTACTGACCTTCCATGCTTCTGAATATCTTCTTCATTTACCCAACTAGCATCTTCTATTGGGTGGCCTTTCCACTTTACCAAATATTCAAAATAAGTTTTCCTCCTGGTCTTCTTACTATTCCTCTGATCTATGATCTTCTCCATTTGTGGATTTTCTTCTACAAGCATCTACTTCTCCCACTGGATCTATTTTTTATCTCCTGACTCTCTAGTGTCATCTTCCCTGTAAGGATACAGGTCTGAAATGTTGAATATGAGCAATATACCCACATCCTCAGGTATCTCTATCTCATAAGCATTGACATCAAATTTCCTTAGGATCTTGCACGATCCTATCTTCTTCAATTTCAATTTGTTATATGTTCCCCCTGGGAACATTTCCTTCTTGAGATGTGATAGGAATTGATCTCCCACTTCAAATTGAATTTATCTCCTATGTTGATCAAATCTGCATTTATATTCTTTGTTTTTGTTCTTTAACTACTCTTTGATCTGATTATGAAGCTTCTGCATTTCTATAGCAAAGTCTTTTGCTCCAGCGCTTCTGAATTCATTATGCTCCAAATATCTCAACTCTTATACTCCTCTTGGATTCATTCCATATACTATCTGGAATGGACTCTTTCCTGTAATTTTGTTTGGTGAGTCATTGTATGCAAACTCTGCTTGTGATAGAATTTGATCCCACTGGCTATGATGTTTAGTGACTAGACCCCTCTGCAAATTTCCTAAAATCTGATTTACCACCTCAGTCTGTCCATCTATTTGAGGGTTATATGTTGAACTAAAAGACAGTTTTGTCCCCAAATTCTTCCATAATGTCCTCCAGAAATTACCAACACATTTAGTGTCCCTATCTGAGACAATACTCTTGAGAAACCCATGAAGTCTCACAACTTCCTTGAAAAACAAAATTGCAATCTGTGTTGCATCATTATTTTTATGGCATGGGATAAAGTGTGTCATGTTTGAGAATCTATCAACTACCACAAATATGGAATCACTTCCTCTTTGTGTCCTTGGCAATCCCAACACAAAATCCATGATTATTTCATCCCAAGGCCTATCTAGAATAGGCAATGGTTGATACAATCCAATGTTCTATCTCGTTCCTTTTGCATACTGGAAAGTCTTACATTTGTTTACAAAATGCTTCACTTTTTCCCTCATACATGGCCAATAGTATGATTTTTTCAACTGTGCAAATATCTTTTCATGGCCAAAATGTCCTACTAGACCTCCACTATGTTTTTCCTTCAGTAGATTTTCTCTCATCAAGCACTTTGGTATGCACAACTAGAAACCTTTAAACAACAATCCATATTGAATCAGATACTATGTACACTGGCTTCTGTCTCTGAGCGCGGGATTTTCACATGCTTCATATGCTTCTTTAAAATCTGGATCATCACAATACATCTCCTTAAGGTGTTCAAACCCTAAGGTTTTCACTTGAAATTCATGTAGAATCAGACATCTCCTGCTCAATGCATCAACAAATTTGTTAGCATTACCGGAAATATGTTTAATGACAAAAGTGAAATTTTTCATAAACTATATCCACTTAGCATGCCTCTGATTTAATTTCTCATGTCTATTTATGAATTGTAAATCACGATTATCACTATACAAAACAAATTCTTTTGGAACAAGGTAGTGCCTCCATTTCTTTAAGGCTTGAATTACTACAAATAATTATTTATCATATGTGGAGCACTTCCTCTTGGTGTCATTCAGCTTCTCACTGAAATATGCAACAATTTTATTGTCCTGGCTCAATACTTCTCTGATTGCAACTCCACTAGCATCACATCTTACTTGAAATGTCTTCCCGAAATCTGGAAAGACCATAATCGATTGTTCTGTTATCTTCTCCTTTAATATCCTGAAACTTTTCTCATATTATTTTGTCCACTTAAAAGACTTTTTCCTCTTCTTCATTGCATCTAATATTGGTGTACAAATTCCACTGAAATTTCTAATGAACTTCCTATAGAAACTTGCTAATCCATGGAAGCTTCTCACTTCGAATATGCTTCCTAGCGATGGCCATTCTCTGATTGCTCTCACATTCTATGGATCCATATTTAATTCATTTGAAGAGATCACAAAACCCAAGTAAATGAGTTTTTTCTTCATAAAAGAGGACTTCTTCATATTTATCAACAACTTCTCCTACTGCAATCTTCTCATTACTAATGTTAAATACCTCAAATGTTGTTCTTCGGTTTTAATGAATACTAATATATCATCCAAATATACAATCACAAAATTACCAATGAAATATTTCAATACCTCATTCATCAACCTCATAAAAGTAATTGGGGAATTTGTTAATCCAAATGGCATAACAAGCCACTCATACAACCCTTCGTTTGTTTTGAAGGTTGTTTTCCACTCATCACCTTCTCTCATCCTTATCTGGTGCTATCCACTTTTCAAGCCTATATTTGAAAAATAATTTTCTCCACTCAAATAATCCATTAAGTCATCCATCCTTGGCAAATAAAATCTGTACCTAATGGTGATATTGTTTTTGGCTATTGAGTCTTTACACATTCTCCATCCTCCATATTTTTTTGGACTTAACACAGTTGGTATTGTGCATGGACTCAAGATTTCTCCGACCAAACCCTTGTCCATCAAATCCTGGACTTGTCTCTTTAAATCCTCATTCTCTTGAGGTGTTAATCTATATGTTGCTTTGTTTGGTAGACTCGCTCCTGGTATGAGATCAATGTGATGGTTGATACTCCTAATGGGTGGCAATGAGCTAGGTAACTCATCCACTACTATGTCAACAAAAATATCCAACAGCTCTTGAATTTCTTCAGGAAGATCATCCATAGAATTACTTATAAGGACGATTATGGGCTTCCTCACTACAACAAATTGCATCTCTTGTTCCTTCTTGAATTCACTCAGGAGTTCCTTCCCACTCATGACAAGTATACTTTTGATGACTTCTTCCTTCAGTTTATTTTCCTCTATTGGGAATAACATGTGTGCCCTACCATTCTTCTCCAAAGTATAAGTATTTTTCCTCCCATCATGAATGAAATTTTTGTCAAACTGCCATGGTCTCCCCAACAAAAAATGACACACATATATGGGAATCACTTCACACAAAATCTCATCTCTATATCCTCCTATCTTAAATTCAACTAGGCATTTCTTAGTTACCATTACCTAGTGTCCTTTCTGCAACAATGAGACTCTATATGGACTCCAAACCTCAAAACCTCAGAACCACAAAGTGTCGAAGGACTCCACGACTAACCTCCATGCAACTCTCCCATATCTGACGGTCTGGAACGATTCCCACTTCCTCCTAAATGGATATTGCTCATTAATTTATGAAATTTTAAAGGGCTCTCTATTGAAGGATTCTCGCCCACTACCCCTTTTGAGATTGTTCCTCCTCAAAACTTCTAACTCCTCAGAGCATATCTCTGACACTTAGTCAAATTTTGACTATGTGCACACCTTGCAACAGGTATTCTTCCATGACTCAACTTCTTTGTGAGCGACTTTGCACACCTTGCAACAATTATTAACACTCTTCTGCAAGTAAACTTCGAGTTATTATTCTTGAGCTTCTGATTCAAAAAGACTTTGTCAACACACACCTTGCAGACAATATGCACACCTTGCATAAAAAAGACTCATGTTATCTCATCTGAGCTTCTGATTCGAACTAGACTTTGTCAACGTACTCCTTGCGGACAATATGCACACCTTGCATACAAAATCTTCATGTTATCTCTTTTGAGATTTTGAGTCAAAATAGACTCTATCAACGCACACCTTGCGGACACTATACACTCCTTGCACTTGCTCGTAGAAGAGAAACAATTGAAACTTATCTAATATCTCACAGATTCATACATTCAATAGTGTAATTCATGCATACATGAGAACAAGTAATAACAGAGAACATAATTTAAACAAAAAACCTACCATTCATTCAGATAGACACAGTAACAACAACACCAAAAACTTTGGATCAATATTCCATGTTATATTCATTCAAATGTTGTATACATGGATACAACTATGATAAGCTTCCGCAGCTCAACAAAAACAACTTCAAAATAACTTTTCAGCTGCTACTTCTAAATAAATCTCAGTGATAACCTTCAACAGCTTCAACAACCTCATTTGATTTATACGAAAAGGCTCATAGATATTTTCCCTCCAACTAATTTAGTGCTATCTTATAAAATTAAAATCTTTCAACTACTAAGGATTTATTACAATAAATGATCGGTATAGATAGATAAGAACGAATGCTTCAGATCTGTACTGCCATCTACTACATTAAAGAAAATACAATCTCCATCGATCTCATGCAATGGTTCAGCCTCTTAACATTTAAGATCTTCATTAATTTAATTTTTTTGATGATATTTCATGACATGCCATCTTTAAACTCAAAATAATTTCAAAATGTGTGATAGGGTGTTGAGATGTCTTCCACTTGTGCTTTGATGATGATGCTCCTGCATCAGATAACACGTCGGTGTCAAGGCTACGAATGCACATATATCATGTTTGATTGGATATTTGTTATAGATATTACATAGTGATATCAAGGACGAGGATGCATACATAGATTGCACATGATTGGATATTTGTCATATATATCACATAATTATATACATACTTAATTCCACACTCATAGTTAGTAAGCATTAGTTACATATTTAAACCATCACGTGGTGCTAGTTACTAAGAATTAGTTACATATTTTCCCTTGCATGCACAATTACACTTATTGGTTGTTGTATTACGTTTTTGCACAACAACATATACTCAAATTTGCACTCATAGTTGACAAATTTTGGGTTTTATCACACCATGAAATCAACTTAAAATCACACTCTTGATTACTTTAATCGATTTGTTTATGATATTAAACCATGAGAATCATAATAAACAAGTTGTGAAATATAAGAGTTACATATTTTCCCTTGCATGCACAATTACACTTATTGGTTATTGTATTACGTTTTTGCAAAACAACATCTACTCAAATTTGCACTCATAGTTGGCAAAGGTTGGGTTTTATCACTGTTGGTACAATTATTTTCATAATATATTACCAAACATAAATTATCAACTGGGATTCGTAATCAGTAGAGTTGATGCACTATATGTGCCGATAACAGATAGGTTCCTATGCCTGTTTAATATAGCTTAGATAAGAAAATCAACAATAACAAAATACTATGTTTTCAAAGATAACATTCTTCACACAATTCATAAATTAGAAAGAAAAACTTGCAATCATGCACTCAAAAGATTTTGCTCAGATAATGCCTTGTCCATTTACAAGCTCATGAAGTGAAAAGATGGACTTTGAATCTGTTATCTGTAGCTATTATCCTTAACAACAACTAACAAGCAAATCTGGGCACACTTCAACAATAACATAAGATAAAGATCATAGTAAAACTCTCAAGACAACACTCAATTGAAAAGGGCTCTTTCTCACATAAAAGATATGTTCATTATAGGCTCGTGAAAATAAAATATGAAATCGGATCTTGTTCCCTGTAGCAATTGAAAACAATAATCAACAATTCACTCTTAAACAAAAAGCAATCATAACTCAATTATGTTCAATCAAAACTGTGTAGTACAGAAAATAGTCAATGTAATTGAGAGGATTCATTAAATGGTGCATGAAGGTGAGAGATGAAGTCTGATCTCATTTCCTGTAACAACTCTCTTCAAACTTGCAAGAAATTCTTATCTAATTCTGCACACTCTTCAAAATCAATTGATGCATCACAAACAAAAATTTAATACAATCTTACAATCTTGCAATTCTAGAAAATTACTTCATTTCTACATAGGAAACATAAGTCTTAATGAGATGTTCCATTTGATGGATTATGTAATGCAAATTATGGACTCCCAACTTCTCCTGTGTTGTCACACTTTGCAATCAATTCTAATAATGAAATCAAAACAACAAGTACAAAAAAATAAAAATCTATACTAATAATTTGCAATGAGCTTACCAAGCTAGATCGGTGGCCCTTGTCAATGACAACATGGAATATTTTATATTAGTAGATGCTAAATGCTAAGAGACACATAGGATCCTTGAATTCAAACTTCCATTGATCTTCAGCAAATAAATTTACAAAAAGAGTTGGTTCAGAAATCCAATTTCCAACATACTAATTCCTCTCCTTTGGCTTAGAGTCATCACTCAATTTATATGATTTTTACATTACAAATTTGGATCTGGACAATACAATCCAAATCAAAACCATTTTCCATCAATGGAGGTCAATTACAACCATTAACTAATCAAGTAAATGCAGTTCCCACGAATCTGGGCATGATCCTAGAATTTCTGGAAAAATTGACAATAATTTAGGATGAATCGTTCCCCCTGAGTTGGAGGTCCATACGTGTGGGATCTTGGGATTCGAGCTTACAACTACAAATGAAAACACTGCTCCGGACAAAACCCATGTCCCCAAATTTTGTTATTCATTGTCATATGCCCGTAAATCGAGGAGAAAATCTAGTACCAGAATGTTGGTGTCAGAATCCTGTAGGTAGTTGTTTAGTACCAGAATACACACAGTCACAATCCTGAGTATCGGATTAGGTGCATGACTTGGTACCAGAATAGAGCAGAGTGTGCAGTACCGGAATAGGTAGAAGTTTGGCTACCGGATCAAAACTTCTTAGGAGTCAAACGATTAGGATCATACAAAATCAAACATTTAATCAAATTAACTCAAGAAAAACTAAACAAATCATGCCTTAATCAGATTTTACCTCTCATGCACATGAACAAGGTCACTAAGTGGATTTATGGAGGAAACATTCAAGTATAGACTCATATCATAGGTAGAATAGGCTTAGATAAAGGGAAATATAAGTCATTAGAAGTGTCAAAATGGAGACTCAACAATCACACCACGAAATCCACTTAAAATCATACTCTTGATTACTTTAATCGATTTATTTATGATATTAAACCATGAGAATCATAATAATAAATTTGTGAAATATAAGAGTGAGATATCGTAAAAGTTAATCCATATAACATAGTTGAAGGGGTAAATTTATGTATACAAGCTCTATAAAACTTTTAAGATGTATTTGACGTCTATACAACAATCAACATAATACAATTATATTAGATTTTTATATTATTCATAAGTGATTTCACACTTGTGACTATTGAGTTGATCACAATTTATATAAGATCTATGGAACAAAAGAATCACAATATTATAAACTCAAATATAATTCATAAATGATTGAAAGAATTTATATTAGGATAAAATTATATGTTAAAGATTTGATTGTTTTAAAAATAATGATGGGATAATAACAATTGTAAAAATAAATTATTTTATGTTATAGTTCATGACTCTATTTTGATCAATAAAATAATGAAATAATTGTGTTGGCCAATTGATTTGAATAAAATAAATTCTTTAAAACAAAATTTTAAACTTATAACTACGAAATTGGATACAATTACGCAACATTATCCATTAGTGAAGATTGACTTAACACATTGATTGAGATTGAATCATCATGTAATTTTTTTTATCTATCTTGGTACTTTATGGGTAAAAGAAATTGGAGGAATTGAAAAAACATTATTGAGAGAATTCATATTAGAATAAGACTATGTGTTAAGGCTTGATTGTTTAAAAAATAATGATGGGATAGTAATGATTTTAAAAATAAACTATTGTATGCTATAGTTCATGACTCTACTTTGATCCTAATAAAGTAATTGTGTTGGCCAACTGATTTGAATAAAGGAAATTCTTTAAAAATAAATAAATTATAATTCTATGATTACAAAATCGGATACAACTGCACAAAATTACACATTAGTGAAGATTGACTTAGTACATTGATCTAGAATGGATCATCATGTAATTTTTTTTATCTATCTTGGTACTTTATGGGAGAAAAAAATTGGAGGAATTTGTTGAAATATACACTAATACTGAGAGGGGGGTGAATCAATATTAGACATATTACCACTTTAACTAGTCATTGCGTAATAAATCATAAGAAACATATAGGATTAACCATATCAATAGAGATCAAGGAAAAGGCATAGTACATAGATATTTGATGTGGAAAACCAAATGGGAGAAAACCAAAAAACTTT
>ML792095.1:173492-214614 GCA_009831015.1 Picea engelmannii | reverse complement strand
GGACCCAATATGTTGAAAGAAATGGAACAACAAGTGACTCAGATAAAACAAAATCTGAAGGTCATTCAGAACCGACAGAAAAGTTATGCTGATCAAAAGAGAACTCCAAGAGAGTTCCAAATGGGAGATCATGTATACCTCAGAATTAAGCCCAGAAGGAATTCCCTGAAAATGGGATCTTGTGCCAAATTGGCACCCCAATATTGTGGACCCTTTGAGGTTCTATATAGAGTGGGACCTGTAGCCTATCGGCTAGCACTTCCTCCCACAATAAAATCACATAATGTTTTCCATGTTTCATTATTGAAGAAATATGTACATGATTCCAATCATATAATTCACTGGTATGTGATCCAGGTGGAACCGGAGGGATAATTTATACCAAAACCCCAATGCATATTGGATAGAAAGGAAACCCCGCTCCGGAAGAGAACCACTGTACAGTTCAAGGTGCAGTGGAAACATTTTGGCCCAGATGAGGCTACATGGGAAATGGAGGATGCCATGAGACAGGCATATCCGATTTTGTTTACTTTTGTACATGAAATACATGTTAGTAGATAAGAACATCGAGTACGATGTTCCCTTTTTAAGGGGGAGGGAATTGTAACACCCTATTTCCCCCAGCTTGTAAAAATAACTAGACTGGCCAAGAACTATGACAAACTCATAAATATGAATATGTGATGTAAATGGACCTTGAGGAAGAGGTCAATGAATGTGAATAAAATTTTGAATTTATTGCAGGACTGCTGAGAGGGGATGTGCAGAAAAACAGACCACGATGGTGGTGGAACGCACCTGGAAAGGTGGCGTTAACTTCCACCGAGAATTAACACCATATTTGGACTCCACTGGCCCGGAGAACCAAAAGTGGCTCGCTGGCCCCAAAATTAATGTCTCGCAGGCTGGTAGGCGGATGGATTAATGAGGGATGGGATGGTGAACCGCCCATCCGTAGAGCCGTCAGGCCTGATCAGACGCGAGGGGAATCGCACCACACATAACCTCGCAAGAGGATAAGGCATGAGGTAGAAGCGATTTCGGGGGGGCAGACGCGAGGGGAACTCTGGCATTACGCAGAGTGAGTGATAGCAGAGAGGAAGGATTACAACCTTCGCTCCTGGTCACTGGAAGATAGAGAGACGTAGTCTCACAGCATCGTGGTCTCAGCTCGGGGGTGGCTAGTGGTAAATCTGCTAGGATTCGCTATGCCTACGGTTGGGTGGAAACGAGCACCCCTCTCAGCAGTTGCACTCACTCCTGGTGTTATTTTTGATAAGTGTTTTACGTATTGCATCTTGAAATTCATATACTGATATATATATATGCTCATAGAACTGTGAAATTGTGAACGATTTCAGTGTGAGAATGTGTGTGCAGTGTTTTGATCAGAATTAATAGACATATGCTTATAACAGAGGAAGCCATGCATGACTTACGTTGATAAATGAATCTAATTATGCCTAGGTCGAACTAAGTTAGGCTTCTAGCCCGTTCTCGGGAAGATGTTTACCCTTATCTGTCTTCGGGAATGCCCCAGTATAGATCTCTTCACAGAGATTCCCCCCTTGGAAGGGTTTACCAAGAACCTGGAAAAAGGACTTGAATGTGCAAGTCTTAATAACCCTGTACGAGGAGGAATGACCCTCTTAAAATTCCGAAGTAGCAGCGTAGGGATAAGTAACAAATCGATGGATGAGATCCTGTCGGAAGAACCATGGTCAGTCACGACCGTTAGATTGACGAAATTAATAAGGGCATTACATACCTTGCCCCTTTTTCTCTCTATCTTCGTGAGTAGCGATGAAATCGGGATCGTAGACCCCCCCCCCCAAAGGTCCATGAGAACATTTGGACCATTGATCTTTCCACATCCACAAAGTAGTGGAAGAATGCGCATGGTGGGACAGATCTGAGCCATCAGATCTTGAGCAGATACCCGTCAGCCATCGGATCTGACAGAATTTGCGCGAGGGTTAAGCTCATGAACAGAAGGAAAAATCCCGAAAGGAGGGTTGGCTCATCGGGGTATCACATATTGGGAAATCAGGAGCCTCGATGACATGACATCGGGAATTTCCATGGGAAATTACCCGGAAACGATCTGGACCATCCATCTGAGAGAGGATGCGTGTCACGCAATCGTCCATTCTGGAGATCCGGACACTAGACATCGAGATATCGACATTCGGGAAATCGGAGTTCCTGAGGTCGTGAAAGCCGGGACATCAGAAGTCTCGAAAATGCGAGGAGCGATCTAAACCGTCCATACACTTGGGACACGTGTCATAGATCCGTAGGGAGTCGGAGTCTGGCATTTCGCGATTCCTAGGGACGAGGCATCCAGGACATCAGAAGTCTCGAAACCCCGAGAGTTAATCAGGACCGTCCATATGGAAGGGATGTGTGGCAGCAATCAAAGCCATCAGGGAAGGTCTCGACAGGAAGTCGTCCATCGACATTACAACCATCGGGATATCGGGGATCCTGATGACAAGAGGTTTGGGCATTTTGGATTTGCAAACCCCGACAAGAAGGAGGAAATCTCCGTTGTGTGGGGGGCAGTTGTCAACATGGTGGAGAATCGGGATTTGAGGGATCGGCAGTCTCGTGGGCAAATGTTTTTCAACATTTGAAACCCCGAACCCTGAGGGAGATCAGGGACCGTTGATCCAGTAGACGATCACGACCATTGATTAAGCTAGAGGCGGACAAGAGTTGCTAGCTGTCAGCATAGCGGGGAGTCGGGATTCGAGGGATCGCGAATCCTGAGGACGATTGCACCTTGGCATTGGAAACTCCGAAGCCCCGATAGGTGATATGACTGCGGTCATATAGAGGAGGTCACATGGACCAAGAGTCTAGCCTGGAGGGCTAACGAAAATTGGAGCTCATCGGGAATTTGAAACACAAAACCCCGAAAGGAGGGAAGACTGCAGTCACGGGGATAGTGGTCATATGGACCAGGAGCATAGCCAGGAGAGCTAGTGCGTAAAGAGCGCGTCGAGATTCGAGGAATCTCGGATCCTGAGGATAAGTTCATTTTGGCACTTGAAAGTCCGAAACCCCGATAGGAGGATATAAGGTTGCGGTCTTATGAGGGAGGTCATATGGACCAAAGGGCATAGCCAGGAGGGGATAAGGCTGGAAGAGAGCTCATCGGAGATCGGGGAATCGAGAGCATAGGAACCCTCGACATCCGAAAGGACGAAACCCCGAAAACCCAAAATTGTTATCAGGGAAAGACCATGGTTATGTGCAGAGAGCCGGGTAGGTGAATGAAAGACCTGTGGATCGGGGATTGGCATTTTGCTGCTGCAAGCTTCGAGGATTCTCATTGTTGAGAAATCAATGAAAAACTTTGATTTTAGGTAGTGGGTATGTTACAAGTACCTCCACTCACAATCCACTCTGATTATTGCTTCTTCAATGAACAAGAAATATCTACTAGCCATTCCAAGTCAATGACTATGATTTCCTCCAATATTCAGATATCGATATGTTGTACGATGTGTTGGGTGATGTGGATTCTTTGAGGCTCTAACATGGAAACTGACTTAGCGCTGACATGGAAACTGAACTCATGCTGAAATTATTACAACGTTTGTCCCTATTCAGAACTCTGAGTTGTATCTCTAATTATTCATGGCCCAATTGACTTATGGCACGTGGTCCAATCATTACATTACATGTGGCTTCTTCTATGGATCGATCCATTAGAGGTCTATCGACCTCTTTCATATGACCTCAGGCTATGAACAAGTTCTAGGTCATCAGACTGCTTCTGTTTAGAGTGTATCAAAATGTCCCAAGCTAAGCACTCCAATGTAACCATACCACTCCTAATAGTTATACACTATCTATCTCTGGTTAAGAATTTAATCTCCGTTTTTTATATAGATAAGGGCTTTCCCACTTGCATTCACACTTCATAAAATCACCTTTTCATTATAAACCCTTCGAATTTGAATATTCTCATGTATGTGGGATGATTTGGCGATCATTTTTTACTTGATCTTGGTTAACCAAGACCTCTCTTTCTAAAATCATTTTTTATCATTCCTTCAGTGCTTTCTTGAGCTTCCTCTGCACCGTATCGATTTAGAAAAATGTAATTATTTTTTCATAAGAATATTTACTTCCTCGATTATGCATAAGGGGATTATTTTCTTCCTTTATCCATCTGGTTCGATCCTTGGACTTGTCATCATAGTCTACCTTTGACATCAATGACAACACCATTTTCAACAAACTCCCCCCTTTTCATTGATGGAAACACAATCTAGAACTAAATTCTTATATTCTATGCAAGTATAAATCGTATTATTTTGTTCTCATTTAATTTGAATGCTTCCTGCAAATCTCCCCCTTTCTCTTTACTCTGCCCCTTTGATATCAATGACAAGGGGATAGTCTTCTCTATATTAAGCAATATCTTATGTTTCTCCCCTTGATCTTGTTCACATCTCTCTTTCTGTAGCCCCCCCTGAAATGATGCTCTTCCTGCAGAGCTTTATTGGTTGGAGGGCATAGTGACCACCCCCAATTGTTGTCTAAGATGCTTAAATACTTCTCTAGGAAGAGGTCTTGTAAATATTTTTTCAATTTGTTCTTTTGTTCCAATATACTCCAGTTTGACATTTTTTTATGTGACTTTCACTCTGAGGAAGTGATACTTAATTGGAATATGTTTTATTTTTGAATTCATGATGGGATTTCTAGATATGTTTATTACACTAGTATTGTCACACATAATTGATATGGGTTGATCATACTCTACCTGAATGTATT
Organism: Picea engelmannii; assembly: GCA_009831015.1. NCBI lineage: Eukaryota > Viridiplantae > Streptophyta > Pinopsida > Pinales > Pinaceae > Picea > Picea engelmannii. The sequence goes on along the minus strand of ML792095.1, from coordinate 209,820 downwards.
TCAATGTTTGTTTCATTCAGAGGACATGTGTACAACATGTTTTTGCTACAATGTATTATTCTTTTTCTATGGATAGAGAAATTGGTAATTGATTCTTGCTAAACCAGGACACCAAACTATTTCCTTAAAACAAGGTTGCACCACAAGTTCTTTTTCTATCATCCATATTGCCTTCCCAATATGAATCTATGTAAGTTTCCAGAGTGAAGTGTTTTTGTATGGGATACCATAGACCAAAGTCCAATGTGCCTTAAAAATATCTGAATATAATTTTGACTACATGTACATGTGTTTCCTTAGGTGTATATTGAAATCTTCCAACTAACCCTACTTCATGCATTATATTTGGCCTTGAATCAGTCACATAAAGTAGGATACCTATCATTGATGTGTACAAGGTTTGATCAGTTTCCTTGGATCCATCTTCCTTGTTTATCTTACAGCCAGTAACCATGGGTGTGATGACGGGTTTACGATCTTCCATTTCAAACTTCTTCAACTTCTCTTTGTTGTATTTGGTCTAAGAAATGAATATTCCTTTGCTCATTTGAGTAATCTGTAGTCCCAAAAAGAATGATAACTTTGTTGAAATATTGGTTGTCATTGATGTCAACTCTTGAAGAAGTTTGGTATCCCCAAAGGTATGGTTATCAAAACCAAATTTGATCGAGGAATAAGTTCATGAAGGATAGTGTGATTGTAGGTAACACACTCATGGATGGATATTCCTCATCATGTCATTTCCAGTGATAGGTGGCACATTGTTAGGAAATGAGACACACTTCCATGCTAAACATAACATAAGAGAGGAAGAAAGATTTAATCAAAAAAGTAAATGACACAACAAGCACAAAATACACAAAGATTTTACCTTGGAAACCCAAGCCGGGAAAACTAGAATTCCTTGAGTGTTCTACTCCTTTTTGTCATATTCATTCAGAATAAAATGTCACATGTCTAACCTTGGTCCACACCTAAGACACAATCAACATCATACCCTCTTGCTTACGCAAGAACAACCCTGCAGCCAATTCAAATTACATCTACATGACCAACAACCTCTACGATTATTGATTGACTCATTTTGATCAGCCTTTTTGGCCTTACAACACACCTTATTTATAGGATTTACAACAGGAAAAACCCTAAAGAAAATGGGCCCCAAAAAACAGTTACAGATCCATGCAGATCATTGGCTACAAATCCCACAAATCTCAGGATTCTTTTACAGTCGACTACCAAGTCATATTACCCGTCAACTAACAGTCGGCCTTCATTCAGTATTTAGTTGGTTTCCACACACCCTCCTTTTGACCTCTTGTTGGTTGACCTCTTCAACTTGTTTTCAATGTCTTTACCATATTGAACCACCTCAACCTTTGACTTTGACTTTACCTGGTTGAATAAACTCGACCTTCAACTTGTTGTCGATCCACCTYGACTTCATATTTACTCAGTCAAACAACTTCAACCTTTGACTTCGGTTGTTAGTCGATCCACCTCGACTTTCACTGCAAAGAATATAACAACTCAACATTCTCTCACTTGTTTTCTTTTTTTCTGAAATTGGGAGAACTTTGAAWTTTTTTTCTAGACCTAGGGAAGCAATGCCCATTTCCTCTCTACACCAAGAGAACTTTGCAACACTCATAGACTTGGTCAATGAGTCTGCCATGTTTTCCAATGTGTTTACTTTCTCTAGCAGTGCCTTTTTTCTTTCCACCATGTATCTCACTAAATGGTATTGTAGATCAATGTACTGTCTTTGAATGAAAAGTTGGGTTCTTTGCCACAAATATTTTTCTTTGACTGTCACAACTTATATTCATATCTCTCTTATCAAACTCGATTCCTGAAAAAAGATGTTGCAGCCATACATATTATTTTCTTCCACAAGTGACTACCATGTATTCAACTTATGTTGTTGACAAGGCTACGACTGCTTGTCACTTACTCATCCAACTGATTTCTCCATCGAACGTTTTTAACACATTTACACTCATCGATATTCGTCAATCAAGGTCTCAATCCCAAATGGCATCGACAAATCTATGTACATTTAATTCACTGTCACCTCTAGGTTTTCCTTGGTATCATATAGCATAATATTTTGTGCATCACAAATACCTTAATACTCTCTTGATAGTTGTCCAGTGCTCATTCCCAGGTGTCAACATGTATTTTCTCAACACTCCCACTATATGGGAAATGTTTGGTCGTGTGTAGACCATTTCATAAATTATTCTACCAACATCACTTGCATAGGGAACATTTGTTGTGTCCTCTATTGCTTCTCGTGTCTTTGGACACTATTCAGCAATTAGCCTTGCTCCCATAGGAAATGGCACCTTCACCAGTTTTCAATCATGCATATTGAAACATTTCAAAATTGTTTCAATATACTTTGTTTGATTCAACCATAGTTTTCTAGATACTCAATCTCTCTTAATCTCCATTCCCATAATGAATTTAGCTACACCGAGATCCTTCATGTTGAAATTGGAGGACAACTGCTTCTTCACCTCCTTTATTTCATCCATGTTGTTTCCAATCAGCAACATGTCATCGACATACAAAGCTACATATATGAAACACCCACCTTCTTCTTTGGAATATATGCAGTGATTAGTTTTGCATCTCACAGATCCCAAACTAAGGATGTATGTGTTGAACTTTTGGTACCACATCCTTGGTGATTGCTTTAGACAATAAAGGGATCTTTTGAGTTTACAAACCAAATCTTTCTTGCCCTTTACTACAAATCCTTCATGTTGTTTCATGTATATTTCCTCTTCTAGGTCCCCATGTATGAACATTGTCTTCACATCCATCTGTTCTATTTCCATATCAAATGTTGCAGCCAGAGACATTAGTACTCTAATGGAATTTAATTTTGCAACAAGGGAAAAAATCTCACCGAAGTCGACTCCTTTGATTTGGGAATATCCTTTCGCTATCAGTCGAGATTTGAATTTCTCGAATTGACCTACTTCATTATGTTAAGCCCTAAATAGTGGCACATTATGCCTTAATTGGGGCATATTACATTAGTATTGCTATTTTATTTATGTCGGTTTGGGTCCATTAGTTGTAATTGTGCCTCATAGTCTCCTATATATACCAAGGAGACCTTTTCATTTGGAATCATATTGTATTTGTAAATTTATGTGGGGTATAAAGAGGTTTCCCCCTTGAAGAGGATTATTATCTTAAATTCTCTCTTTTTCAAGGCATTGAGTACTTATTCTGAGGTTTTTTTATGCTATTTTGATATTTGGGTCTTAACATTTGGTATTAGAGCTCAAGTTCTTAGGGTTTCGCTACTACATCTCACACACCTTGGAATTTTCACTATAAATTTGTATCTACGATGTTTCAAAAGGAACACCTTGGATAATGTTTAGAAGATGAATCAAGGTACTTGGGGATCAAATTTCATCTCCTGAGGCCTTATACTTTCATAGATATATCCTATGTAAGACAGGGCTCTGGAATCATCCTGAATTTATCCATCGTGGAATTTTTTATATAAACAATTTTATGTGATGTTTTAGACCTTGAAACGCAAAGGATATTCATAGAAATTGGTAAGGTAGCTTTGATAAAAATTTCATCTTTTGGGTCATCCTAATTTTGTAGATACACCCTGTGTAAGATAGGGTAGATGACTAGTCATATTAACTAGTCTCAAATAGGTGTTCCAGGTAAATTAGTGATATATTATTCACTGAGTATCCAAATTAAGTGAGACTGGTTTCATTGGACAATGGAAATCTTATAGTATTTTTGGTACAAGTTTCAGAATCAAATATCATATATTCTGCTCTTGGAACTCTTTACAAGTATGCTCTCCTAGAAGGGCCAAAAATCAGCAAGATGTGGCGAAGTTACCATAACTTCCACTTGGCACATCCAATTTTGATAATACCTATGGAATTGCAGAGAAGATGTATCAGATAACTATATAACAAATTTTTCATACCCAAAAGGGCCAAAATTTTGGAGATACAGTAGAGAAATATCATCTAGAAGAACCACCTCGAAATCAAGGTTTAAAAGTGATACTTGGCCAACATGCCACCAAAAAAGGGAACTTCTACACCAAATAATCCTTCAGATAGTCCTACTTGGACTCTTGATGAAGGTGAAGAAATGCGCAGGGACATAAATGATTTACAAAAGAAGACAATAACAAAATATGAACTACAAGGGGTGATGGATTCAACTGAAGCTAAGTTGGAGGCAATAATGGATACTAAGATGGATGGTTTAAAAAGGGATAACATGGAAGGATTGAAAAATTTCCTAATAGAGAGGCAACCTGAAAGTGAAAATGTATCCCATGAAATTCATGATGAGGACAAAAGGAAGATGAATCAAGACTGGAGAAACTCCAACTTTGGGTTGAATACCAACCACTTTCCTAAGATCAATATGAGGAAGTTTGATGGCATGGATCCAATCACATGGATACTTTAGATGGAGCAGTTCTTTGATCAACATGATGTGCCACACACACAAAAGGTACGAATTTATTCTTTATATTTATAACCTAATCAATTTGTGTGGTATCGATGGATTTTTTCTCTCAAATCACTTGTCACTTGGACAATTTTCACAGAAGAAATGATATAAATCCACGAGGATACAAGGAGAAATACCTTCTTTAGCCAATTGATAAATCTCAATAACAAGGGTTCAATTGCAGATCACATTAAGAACTTCCAAAGATTGAATGTAAAGGTAATGGATATTCCATATGAGCACTTGATTGATTTATTCATAGGAACTTTAAATTATAACATTCAACATGAGGTTCACCTTTGGGAACCCAAATCATTGGAGAATGCGTTCAAGGTGGAGAGAAATGTTGAAAGTAAAAATATGGCTATGGATACTAGAAGGAAAAATCCTAACATCTATCGAGAGAATAATGTTCCTTCTTATAAAACATCTCAAACTACAAGGTTGACACCTCAACAATTGGAGGAAAGAAAAGAAAAAGGTTTATGCTTTAATTGTGACAACAAGTACAGTAAGGGACATAAGTGTGGTGAGAAGAAATTATTCTACATAGATTGTGAAGAGGAAGAAGAATAAGAAAAAGAACAAGAACCATCTCAAGATGAAAACATAGAAGGGATTTCTTCTGAAGAGTTGACTCCCAGGATATAATGTAATGCATTGGTTGGAATTATCACTCCTCAAACCCTCAAGATCGAAGGATATATCAAAAAGAAAAAGGTAATAGTCCTAATTGATTTTGGTAGTACTCATAATTTTTTTCACTATAAATTAGCCAAATCTCTCAATTGCTTTATATATCCAGCGCCAAAGTTTCAAGTAATGATTGAAAATGGTGGAACTATCAACTGATTAGGAAAATGCCATAAGATCAATATTAATATGGGGGAATATGTAATGAATATTCCAATGATTTCTATATCCATGGGTGGTTTTGATGTTGTACTAGCATTCCAATGGTTACAATCATTGGGGACAGTGGATTTTAATTTTCAAGAACTTTTCATGAAATTTTCATTGGAAGGAAAGGAAATTGAGTTAAGGGGTATCACAGGGAAACCTAGTAAGGTGATAATCTCTAATGGCATGAAAACATTATTGAAAAATGGGCATCATGGTGTAATTTCACAACTATGCTCACTAAATGTTCAAACATCTAATCCATCTATTCCTCTATATCTCCAAGGGATCATTTATAATCATTCCAAAGTGTTTGAAGATATTCCCAGAGGTCTTCCACCCACTCGAAATCATGATCATTCTATTCACCTAATTCATGGGATTGTTCCTCCTAACATCAGGCCTTACAGATACCCTTATGCCTAGAGGAGTGAAATTGAGTATATGGTAGAATAAATGTTAGAGGATGGAATTATAAGACCTAGCCAATGTTCTTACTTTGCATCGGTGGTAATGGTACTCAAGAAAGAGAGTTCATGGCGTATGTGTCTAGATTATAGAGTGCTCAACAAGATCACTATTAAAGATAATTTTTCCATTCCCACCATTGATGAATTGTTAAATGAACTACATGGATCAATCTACTTCACAAAGTTGGATCTTCGTTCAGGGTATCATCAGATTAGAATGAAGGAAGAAAATATCCCAAAAACAACATTCTAAACTCATGAAGGCCATTATGAATTAATGGTCATGTCTTTTGGTCTTACAAATGCACCTTCCACATTCCAAGGGTTGATGAATTCCATTTTCAAGCCCTTTCTTTGAAAATTTGTGTTGGTATTTTTTGATGATATACTAATCAATTGCAATTATTGGGAGGATCATGTTCGACATGTTGACAAGGTGCTACAAATACTAAAGGAGAAAAACATATATGCCAAACCATACAAATGCTTCTTTGGGGAGAAGGAGGTAGAGTATTTGGGTCATATTGTATCTCATGAAGCTGTCAAGGTATACCCTAACAAGATTAAGGCCATGATGGACTAGTCAATTCCCAAAACATTGACGAATCTTAAAGGATTTTTGGGTTTCACAAGTTACTACTGCAAGTTTGTTTGGAACTATGGAAGAATAGAAACACCTTTAACGACATTAACTAATAAGGATGCATTTTCATGGAATCCAAAGGAAACTCAATATTTTGAACAACTTAAAGAGGCGATGTGAAAAGCTCATGTCTTTACCACACCAAACTTCAAAAAAACCTTTATTGTGGAATGTGATGCCTCGAGAAATGGCATTGGTGTTGTTCTAATGCAAGAAGGAATGTCCCTTTCTTCTGAAAGTCAGCCACTCAAGGGAAAGGAATTGCACAAATCCATTTATGAGAAGGAAATGATGGAAATACTACATGCATTGAATAAATGGCACCCTTACCTAATAGGTAGGCACTTCAAGGTAAAAACAAATAATGATAGTCTTAAATACTTCTTGGAACAAAGACTATCTTCATACGAACAACAAAAATCGGTGACCAAGATATTGGGTTATGATTTTGAAATCATCTACAAAAAAGGGAACGAAAATGTTGTGGTAGATGCACTTTCAAGAAAGGATGAAGATGTTGAGGCCTTTCTTTGTGCTATCTCGATCATCCAACCCAATTGGATAATAGAAGATAGGGATGAATGAAAGAATGATGAAAATGTGTGGACTCTCATTCAAAGGTTGCAACAGGATTCCAGTGCATCATATACATTTACATGGAAAAATGATTCATTGTGGTACAAAGATCGCTTATATTTATGTCAGAACTCCCAACTCAAACATAAGGTACTCTTGGAATTGCACACCTCTTCGATAGGAGGGCACTCAAGATTTTTGAAAACCTACCATAGGGTCAAGAAGGAATTTTTTTGGGATGGCCTTAAAAATGATGTTCAAAGGTTTGCGGCAAAATGTTTGGTTTTCGAACAAAATAAGGTGGAAACAATTAAGACCCAATGTATTTTACAACCAGTATCCATCCCAAGTCAGCGTTGGGAGGAGGTTTCCATGTATTTCATCATAGGGTTATCGAAATTTGAAGGAAATAGTGTCATCATGGTGATTGTTGATATACTGACCAAGTACACACACCTGTGTACACTCTCTCATCCTTTCAAATCCAGTACAGTTACTACTACATTCATGGAGACAGTTCAAAAGCTACGTGGAAGCCCAAAAATTATTGTAAGTGACAGAGATCCCATATTCACTGGATATTTTTGGACAAAATTATTTTCTTGTTTGGGTACTCAATTGGCTCATATCTCATCTTATCATCCTCAATCTGGTGGACAAACTGAGATAGTAAACAAAATTTTGGAAGGATACCTTTGTTTCTTTGTCTATGATAAACAAACACAATGGTTCAAGTGGTTACCCTTGGTATAATGGTGGTATAACACTTCCTTTCATAATGCAACAAAAATGACACCATTTATGAAACTCTATGGATATCACCCACCTTCCATCACTTCTTCTCTAAAAGAAAAATTTAAGGTTCAAGTAGTGGAAGATTACATCTAGCATCAACGACAAGTTCTCCAAATCTTAAAGGACAACCTGACCATGGCACATAACCGCATTAAACAAAAATCATATCAACATCGTAGTGAAAGAAGTTTTGAAGTAGGGGATTGGGTATTTTTAAGACTACAACCATACAAACAAATGTCCCTCAAGCAAGATAAGAAGGATAATAAAGTATCACCAAATTACTATGGCCCTTATAAGTTGTTGCAAAATATTGGTACTATGGCATACAAATTGGATTTACCTGCATCTTCATGAGTACACCTAGTTTTCCATGTTTCATGCTTAAAGAAGGTTATAGGTGACAATATCCTACTTCAAACTATATTTCCAAAACTTGATGAGGAAGGAAAATCATATTGGATCCTGAAGCTATCACTGACACAAGAATTCGCTAGCTGAGGAATAGATCCATTTCATAGCGTCTCATTAAGTGGAGAAAACTACTTGCTGAAGATTCCACTTGGGAAGATGAGTCTTTTATACAAAAGCATCCAAAATTACTTAAGATTTGCGGAAAAAAATTCTCTGAAGGGGAGGGGCATGTTAATCCCTAAATAGTGGCACATTACCACTTAATTGGGGCATATTACATTAGTATTGTTATTTTATTTATGTTGGCTTGGGTCCATTAGTTGTAATTGCACCTCTTAGTCTCCTATATATACCAAGGAGACTTTTTCATTTGGAATCATCTTGTATTTGTAAATTTATATGGGGTATTAGGAGTTTTCCCCATAGAAGAGGATTTTTAAATGAAATTCTCTCTTTTTCAAGGCACTGGGTACTTATTCTAAGGTTTTTTTTATGTTATTTTGATATTTGGTTCTTAACACATTCATCTTCTTCTTGAATACCCATTTTCTAGCAACAAAATTTCTTCCACTAGGAAAATTGACTAAGTCCCATGTCTCATTATTTTTCAAGGATTCCATCTCTTCAACCATGGTGTCCTTCTAGGGTTTTCCCTCTGCTAAGTCAAGTGCCTCCCCGACTAAATTGGGCTCATCATCGGTGGAAGTTAACATGAATGAAGAACGAAATTCAGACGAACTATACCTTTTGATTGGTTTTGTTACTCTTCCTAACCTCCTTTCAACCGGAGTCTATTGTTCCACCTCTTCCTATGATTTAGTTGACTCATATGAATCATCTTCTTCTTTCCCCAGTTCAAACCACATTGTCTCGGGATTATTCTCGGTTTGAGAAATCTATTCAGGATCAATATTACTTTTGAATTATTTGAAGACAACATCTCGATTGCACACTATTTTCCTTGATACATGATCCCATAGATTATATCCTTTCATTACTTCTTTGTGTCCAATGAAAACACATATGACTGCCTTCTTGTCCAGTTTTCTCCTCTTTTCCTTGGGAACATGCACAAATTCATCATAGCCAAATACTTTGAGATGTGAAACTGAAGGCTTCTTACCCGACCATACCTCATTCGGAGTCGTTTCAACTAGCTCCGACAAAGGGGACATATTCAATAAATATTTTGCATTTTCGACTCCCTCCACCCAGAATTCTTGTGCGAGCCTAGCACCATTGAGCATGCTCCTTTCCTTGCTCATAAATGTTCTATTCATTCTCTCAACAACTCCATTTTATTTGGGGGTATATGGTGTGGTAGCTTGGTGTTCTATGCCACACTTCTTGCAGAACTGATCAAATCCTTTTCCATAGAATTCACCACCGTTGTCAGTTCTCAAAACCTTAATCTTCTTATCTTTCTAGTTTTCTACAAGATATTTAAACTCTTTGAATTTCTCGAAAACCTCTAATTTTTTCCTCAGGAAATATATCCATGTCTTCCTGGAAAAAACATCTATGAAGGAGACATAATATAGGGATCCACCAAGTGAAGGCACTGTAATAGGGGAAAACACATCACTATAAACCAACTCTAGAATCTGATTTTCCCTTGTCTCTCTAGATGGGAACCTCACCCGAATTTGTTTTACATATATACAATGTTAAAAAAAGTTGAGTTCTAAATTACATTCAGAAAATTCTTCGACCATACCTTTATTTTGCATAGATCGAAGTCATTTTTCTCCAATGTGTCCCATCCTATGATGCCATAGCATCGTTGGGTCAACTTTATGATGACTTGTCGAGTCATTTTTAATCGACTTAGCTTGAGTCAAGTCAATTCAAGTTGAAGTCGAGTTAACGTCAGGAACAATGATGCTATTGAATCTAGTCGAGTCGACACTCCCTAGCAACTTGTATAAGGTTCCAATCCGAACTCCTTTCATTAATACCATCGCACCTCTGACCATATTGCACGAATCCTTCTAAAATAGAGTGTGCACTCTAACATCACTCATATTGCTAACAAATATTAGGTTTCTTTCCAAACCCAAAATATGTAGCACACCTAGAAGGGGTCTACTCCTCCCATCCTAGAGTATCAGTCAAATTTTTCCCCGTTAGACAATTCTAGTTGTTGATTCGTCCCCCAAGAACACTTTTCATCCTTCATATCATTCATATTCATAGAACCATTCTCTATGTGGTGTCATATGATAGGATGATCTTGAGTCTATCAACCAAACATCTTGATCCAACTTTGTACGGGTTGACTCCAAGTACACATCATCTCCCTTATCTGGAGTCATCTTTCTCTAAGTCGACTACTTCTCTTTGGATCTTGTACTGACTCCCATTTCCCTCGATTTGTAGTCCTTTTTTTAATTCCCATATTTACCATATTTCCAACATATTCTTGTCGACTGAACTGGGTATTTAGATCTACCCTTCAACTTAGACTTTCTACTAAATAATTTACCTTTATCTCTATCAACCAATCGACCTCTCACCACTAAATAATCTTTGGTCGATCATTCCATGTTCTTCCTTCTCATTTATTTTGAAAATAGAGATGCAACCACATCTTCTAGCGCTAATGTGGTTGCATTACTCCCTATATCCATGACTAAGATATCCCAGGAGTCTAGAAAATAACATAATAGGATAATACAATTCTCCTCCTCAGCGATTTTAATATCCATAGAAGATAACCGACTTATAATGGTATTAAAAGAATTTAAATGCTTAGTCACTGAACTGCCATCACTAATTCTCAGAAGATACAATTTCTTTCTGAGAAATAACTTGTTTACCAAGGATTTCGACTGGTATAAGCTTCCCAATTTGTCCCACAGTTTCTTTGTCGAATCTTCACCTAAGAAATTTAGTAACACCAAATCTGAAAGACAAAGTCAAATCGTACTCCTTTCTCTTCTCTCGATTTTCTCGCATTCTTTGTCGACATACCTCCCGACTTGGTACTTGGACAGGTTGTTATCCATTATTCTCTATATACAAGGATATCTTCAATTTTAATCTCTCAAAGCTCAAAATTATGGCCATTGAATTTTTCAATCTCTATTCTCGAACTGCTTGCCATACTTTAACACAATCTTTAGCACAATATTTAAATATTTATAACTTATGAATCTTATTGTACCTAGGGTTTAGCTCAGATCTAATACTGTTAATCCAAGCTACGATACCACATGTTATGAAATGAGACACACTTCTATGTTAAACCTAACAGAAGAGAGGAAGAAATATTTAATCAAGAAAGTAAATGGCATAGAAAGCACATAGTACACAAATATTTTACCCTGGAAATCCAAACTAGGAAAAGAAACATTCCTTGAGTGTTTTTCTCCTTGTTGTCTTATTCAAATTTCATTCAGAATAAAAGGTTAAATTTCTAACCTTGTTCCACACCTAAGAAACAATCAACATCATACCCTCATGCTTACGCAAGAACAACCCTGTAGAAAACTCGTCTTACATATACATGACCAACAACCTCTACTATTATTGATTGACTCATTTTTATCAGCCTTTTCGGACCTACAACACGCCTTATTTATAGGATTTGCAGCAGGAAAAACCATAAAGAAAATGGTGCCCAAAAACAATTACAGATCCATGTAGATCATTGGCTACAAATCTCGTGAATCTCAGGATTATGTTACAGTCGACTATCGAGTCATATTACCTGTCGACTACTAGTCAACCTTCATTTCGTATTTAGTCGGTTTCCCCATGCCCTCCTATCAACCTCTTGTCGGTTGACCTCTTTGAATTTATGTCCATGTCTTTACCATGATGAACCACATCGAACTTTGACTTGTTTTTTATCCACCTCGACTTCATCTTTACCAGGTCCAACCACCTTGACCTTTGACTTTGACTTTCAGTCGATCCTCCTTGACTTTCACTAGAAAGAATATAAAATCTCAACACATGCCATGTCATTCCTCACAGTTGAGGAGTTATGGCCTTGTGAATTTGGAAGCCCCAAAGAATGATTAATAGTCCTCTAGTTGGTTACAAGTCAATTAATGAAAGGGTTAAGTGGTTGTAACAAGAAAACCCTAAAGTAAGAAAAGAGGTTACTTAGAAAAAGTATAAATACACCTCAAGGAACCTTTCATAAACACAATTCACACACATATCTATTGATTATCTATCTTGTGAAGAACATTTTTTCTATTGGAGAATTTGAGGTTGAATCTCAGGTAGCAAGTCGAAGGGTATGAGCGAAGGTTGAAGGTGAAATTCTCATAGTTGCAGAAAATGTGAGTAACCCTAGTTTTTGAGGTATCCATGGGTTGCGGGTTAGAAGGGAGCAGATGTACATGGGTTGCAATGGATAAAAGTGTGGATATCCATAGGTAGAAGTGGAGAAAGTCACAGATCTATGAAAATATTTTGAAAAGGTATGAAGTGGTGCTTGTACTAGGTTGTTTATGCCCGGGTTCGTTTATTCATCTGTTATTTGATACATCAGGGTGTCTACAGGATTAGAGGTATTCTTATGTGTAAATTTTAGTGCTTATGCTTATGTTGTTATGGTACATTCTTAAGGCATGTCATGGTAGTGATTGTGCATGGTACACCTTTGTGATGGTATGATACATTGTTAGAACAAAATATTAGAGGCATGGTTGATATAGGTTGATGTACATGGGTGATGATTGATGTACATGGTTTGGTGATGGTCTTGGTATCCATGTGAGTGGACCTATTTATAGTTATATGATGGTATATCAATGATAGGTACAGTGACAAGTTACTTGTTGATGCACAATTGATGCATGGTTGATGATCAAATACAGGTTGACATGAAAGTTGCAGTTATAGGGTGATGATCAGTTATAGGTTAATGCGACAGTGAAAAGTTGGATCACAAGTTGATTATTAGAGGTAGTGATAGTATCAGCGGTAGTGACAGTTTCGTATACATTTATATTTCAGGGGGCACGACAGGGAAAGGAAAGGGGGTTGTATCCTCCTTCCGGTTGGTGTTGGATAACAAGGGGAGTTAGATCTTCCTTTAGTTTGGAGCCTAAGAATCAAGGGGTTGTAGCCTCCTTCTGTTTGGAGTTGGAGAATTCAGGGAGTTGTAGCTTCCTTCAGGTTGGAGCCTGTAAATAGGGGGTTGTAGCCTTCTTCCAGTTGTATCTGGAGAATTGGGAATTTGGTGCTTCCAATGAATGTATTCTTTTGATATATAAGAAAATCATTCTGTGGTTTTCTCCCATTTGGGTTTCCACATAAATTCTAGTGTACTGTGTTTCTGTGGATGTCTATTATTCTTTGTTTATTTATACTTCTCATTATATATTGATGATATACTTCTGATGAAATTAATGATTACATATTTTGGTTAAAAGTGATAATAAATTGCTCATACTGATTCACCCCCCCTCTCAGTATTCCAACAATTGGTATCAGACAAGGTCCTTCAAGAAACAATTTAACCACTAGAAGGAGATCATGGAATATGCTAATATTGGAGCACCAAGGTTTGATGGTCAGAATTATGTCTTCTATAATAAAAGGATGAAAACCTTTTTACAGGCACATGGATTTGATATTTGGTAGTCAATAGTAGATGGATGTGTAGCACCAACCATTCCCCCAACTGACAAAGATGGAAAGAAACTTAGTGAAAACTATTCAAAGGATAAAGGAACCGTTCTGAGAAGTATGGATGATTCGGTATTCATCAAGGTCATGAATTGAAACACTGCAAAGGATATTTGGGATAAACTTCAAAATATTTACAAAGGAGATGCCAAAGTCAAGGGAGCTAAGCTTCAAATCCTTAGAGCTAAGTTTGAGGAATTGAAGATGAAGGAAGATGAAGACATTGCATCCTACTTTATGTGAGTTGATGAAACAATAAACACTACTAAATAAATGTGAGAAGAAGTTGATGAATCAATGGTCATTCAAAAGGTTCTAAGATCTCTCCCTATGAGATTTGATCCTAAGATATTATCCCTGGAAGAAAGAACATATGTTGACACCTTGAGAATGGACACGCTACATGGAATATTCACAAATTATGAAATGAGGATAGAACAAGAGAATCCAGTCATGAAGGAAGAAATTTTCAAGGCTTCCAAAAAGACAAAGAAGAAGAACAAGGAAAAGTAAAAACTAGATTGTAGTTGTAGCGATGATTCAGAGGAAGATGAAGAAGTGGCAGACTTCGTAAGAAAGTTGAAAATAGGAACCGACAAGTACAAAGGTATGATTCCATTGAAATTTTTTAATTGTGATGGTATTGGTCATTTTTCTTCTAAATTTCCTTATGATAAGAATAAAAGTAGCGATGAAGAAGAATATCCTAAGAAGAAAAATAAAAATGAAAAAGGACACAAGAGAAGAAACAAAAATAAATTCTTCAAGAAAAGTGTCTACTCAAAGTAAGACAACTCCTCATTAGATGAGGATGATGATAGTGATAGTGATTCAAAATTATTACTCTTCTTGGCAGTAGAATATGATGAATAATATTTTGAAGAAGAAGGAGAAGTCGATATCAAAGAATAATTAGTCAGCACCTTAGAAGAACTCATGAAAGAAAGAAAGAAAAACAAGTCACTCAAGGAAGAATTAAAGATGAAAGAAGGATCCTAGAATTCCAACTTAGACGAAGTTGAACAAATAATCATGAAGTTAAAAATCTAGGTAGAAGAATACATAAGGATTGAAGAAACACTCAGAAGTTAGTTAGAAGAAAAGGAGAAGATGCTTGAATGATTGGAAGCAGAAATAGTCAGTCTAAGAAAATATCTTCAGAAGAAATATATGCAGCAGAATAACACCAAAATATTGGATGAGATCATCAACAATCAAAAGACATATTATGATAGGTCCAAGATAGGATACAACCAGATGCATACTGAGAAAATTTTCAGCTCCAAGAAAATAGAGCATGAAGCAAAAAAAAGTAGCCATGCAGAAATCGTCAGAGGTACCATCAAGAAAGACGAATATATGAATACTCAAGAAGAAAATCACAGAGGAAATGAAACACCTAGAAGATTCAAAATACAGAATCAACAGTCAATAGCATCTCAAGAAGAAGAATACTTCATAAGAGAAACACCATTTAGAAGATCCCCTACATCCAGGTATCAAACTATTTTTCTTGGTTTATGTTATTCTTGTAACAATTTTGGACACAAAGTTGCAAATTGTAGAGCCTATACCAAGAATAGAATCAACTATGAAGGCTATTCGAACAACAGTTATCCCAAAAAATCACACAAAGCACAGAAAAAAAATCACAACAATTTTGGTTCACTAAGTAATGAAGTAGAGTGCTACAAGTGCAACAATTTTGGACACATGGCCAAAGATTGTAGACTAATTGTTCCTCCAAGGGAACCAAAGAATAATATCAACAATCATAAACAAGAACCACAAAGGATATGGAGAAGGAAGAAGGATCAATTCAATACTGAATAAAGCTCACTTTCTCTACAAGCATAACACACGTAAAGTGGGTGGTATGTTGGCAATGGTTGTTTGAAGCATATGAAAGGTGGCAAGAACATGTTTTTGACCCTGAAGAAGGAACGAGATGGATCAGTCTCATTTGGAAATGATAACTCAACCAAAATCATAGGTAGAGGCACAATAAAACTTGGAATCAAAGATGCAAAGGAAGAAAATATTCTATTGGTCAAATATATGAAACACAATCTACTAAGTGTAAGTCAAATGTGTGATCAAGGACACAAACATTTGTTTGACTCAGAAAAATGTGAGATAAGGAAATAAGGATCAGGCAAATTGGTGGTTATAGCTATAAGAACCCCAAACAACATATATGTTATGAATGAAATTGGAAAGGAGAGATGTTTCTTAGGAAAGGAAAATGAAAGTTGGCTCTGGAAAAAATGAATGGGTCACATGAACTTTGATAACCTTGTCAAAATCAGTAGAAAGGAAGAAATGAAAGAAATGCCTAAGATTTAAAATCGAAAAAATACTCTATGTGAACATTGTCTACAAGGAAAACAAATCAAGACCAAGTTCAAATCAAAAGAGTACTCCATGACAAAACCATTGGATATTGTACACACTGACCTATGTGGACCAACAAGAAAAAAGGGATTAAATGGTGAAAAATAATTTATGCTATTGGTTGATGAATACACAAGAATGACTGCAATTTTCTTTCTCAACAAGAAGTCAGAGGATTTTGAACACTTCAAGATATACAAAGATATGGTTGAAACCGATATGGATTTGAAAATAAAGTGCTTGAGATCAAAAAATGGAGATTTTACATCAAAGGAATTCATGGATTTATGTGGTGAACTTGGAATAAAAAGACAGATCACAGTAGCCATACAGCCCAACAAAATGAAGTTTTCAAAAGGAAGAACATAGTATAGAAAATGGCCAGAACCATGTTCAAATATTCCAAGTTGGGTGACATATTTTGGGCACATAAGTATATAAAATAGTTCATATCCTAAACAGAGGAATGATCATAATTAACACTGATAAGACTCCCTATGATTCATGGAAAGGAAGATCGGAAAATGCGAAGCATTTCAGAGTGTTTGGAAGAAAATGATTATCAAAATAGAAGATGGTGTAAATGTGTTGAACCTGCATAGAATATATCTAGCTAAACAATAATACCCACATTTGCAGAGATAATTGGAAAAGGAAGAAGAAGGAGAGAAAGAATGAAAGAATTCTCATTAACCATTGTGAATAATGAATAATTTACACATGATATACTTTGTATATCTCAATGAGTTCGAATTGAAGTTAACCAAGTCACCATAGTGGTGGTCTAGAGTGATCTGGACACACACCAGCAGTTACGGGAGTGAACTGCGACCTATTCTAGTCTCTCAGACAGTTACGAGAGTGAACTGCCACCTAGTTGAGTTAACTAGTCAACTAGTCTTCAGTTAACTGAATGAACAGAAAGTAGTGAGGAGTTAACTCAAGGAATCAAGGCTAATGTGCCACTCTGGTGATGATACCAAGGCAAGGTCTAATTAGCATGGTGATGATCCCAATTTTGCATGGTGATGATCCCAATACAACATCTAAACTCAACTCAACTGGTCAAACTGAAGTGTGAACTGAAAGAGAATATTCTCCAGGTGGAATATTCTCTCCTAATATATAGGAGACTAGATAATGACTAATTATGAATAATAAACAAATAAAAACCTTAGGAAAAATAAATCCTAGGTGTGTGTGAAGTAACTCCAATAGATGGAAGAATTGGAAAATTTGACTCCCAAGTTGATAAGGGGATACTAGTTGGGTATTCAAGAAAAATAAAAACATATAAATGCTTCAGTCCAAGACTCAATAGAATCATGGAAAGAATCAATGTAACTATTGACAAGACATATGTATGGAAAGTCAAATAAGGAAGCAAATATTCAGAAGAGTAGGATGACGAAGAAGATATAAAAGAAGAAGAAGTAGAAGTATAAGCAGAAGAAGAAGAGAAACCAAAAGAAGATTAAGAGGAAGATGAGTAGTAGATGCCTCCCAAGACACCTAGATAATGAGTAAAAAAAAATCATCCACAAGAAAAAATTATTGGGAATACATATGCAAGAGTTGAAACCCGAAGAAGAATATGTTCACGGGAACAAAGGCATCTAGCACTATTATTTTCAGTTGAAGAAAGTTTGAAGAAGAAAACAATGATGAACACTAGATCAAGGCTATGGATGAAGAATTAGATCAGATAAAGAATAATGACACATGGGAACTAGTTCCAAGGCCAAATAACAAGAACGTGATTGGTACAAAGTTGGTTTTCAGAAACAAACTAAATGAGGATGGATAGGTAACCAAAAACAAAGCAAGGTTAGTATGAAAATAATATAGTCATATTGAAGGCATAGATTTTGAATATACCTTTTCTCCAGTTTCCAGTATGGAAGCAATTAGATTGATCTAAGCCTATGCATGTTCCAAATGAAGCAAGGTGTATCATATGGATGTAAAATCATCCTTTCTAAATGGACAACTAGAAGAATAATTTTACATCAAACAACCTGAAGGGTTTCTACTATCAAAAAATGAAGATTATGTTTACAGAATGAAGAAATCATTGTATGGAATCAAGCAGGCCCCTAGAGCATTGTATTCAATATTGGAAAGGTATCTACAACAACAAGGATTCATGAAGGGTAATGCAAACAACAATCTCTTTATAAAAGTGGATCAAGACAATATATTGATAACTTAAGTTTATGTAGATGATATTATCTTTGGGAGCGATGATGACAGAATGAGTTAGAAGTTTTCCAAAGACATGCATAATGAGTTCTAAATGTTTTTTCTAGGTGAGTTGACTTTCTTTTTTGGATTACAAATATGTCAACATGATAAAGGTATTTTCAACTCCCAGACTAAGTACATCAAAGAGATGCTAAAGAAGTTAGGAATGGAAGATTGCAAACCCGTAAGTACTCCCATGTAGACCAGTTTCAAGTTGAGAAAGGATGATAAATCTAAGGATGCAAATCAGAGAATCTACAGATCAATTATTGGTATCTTACTCTATGTGACAACATCAAGACTGGATGTGATGCAAGTAGTTGGATAGGTTGCGAGATTTAAAGAAACATCGAAAGAAACACATGTTATGGAAGTAAAGATAATATTCAGTAATCTCAAAGAAACAAAATATATTGGAATATGGTATCTGTTATCACATGAAGTTGTCCAGGGTCGTGGTTGAAATCCATGAGCACATGCAACAGGCGGGTGCAGTTTGCAGCAGCGGAGATCCCCTACGCAGTTCATTTTAGTGCCATCTATAAATGTTGTTGGAAGGATTCCATAGTTGGCAGGTAGATAAAATTTAGTGGGGGAACTAAAATAGCAGGTGTGCCCAGATCGCAGATCATGGCCAGATCAAGAGCCACTAGTCATTTCGGGGCCGCAAATTTCACGGGTGTTAAAATACAAAAGCGGGATGAAATCCAAACCACGGTATTGCGGGGAAGCTACGTGGTGGAAGATGGTGCATTTAGGGCCTAAAATCAGTGTGGGTCCAAACCGCTTTCGATGACCCTGAAATCACATGTTCATTCAACGTCGTATCCAATGACAGCACGTGGTCACCCCCTAGTCATCAGGTCGCGTCCCGATCCCGATGAGGATTCAACTAATGAACAAGGAATGACTTTTGAGGCCCAAAATCACATGCTTATTCAATGCCCAATCCGTGAGCAGCACATGGAGGCCTTCTAGGCGTCAAATCCTCGTCCCGATCCCAAGAAAAGATCATTTAATAAAATGAGGGACTAGTGGTTGAAACCTCGACTCACCCCATAAATAGAAAGCATGGAGGGTTTGGTCATAGATACAAGATTGTCAACCCGAGGTACCACAAAGGGAAGTTTCTCCAGCAAACCCATGTTGATCTGACTTTCCTTCTGACAGAAAAAAGACCCACGTGAAGAACCCTATGATAGGAGGGCGAGCTAGGATTCCTAGTTGTTAACCATCGTTTTGAGTATAAAAGAAGGAGATAAAATGAAACAAATGGGGGGTTTTTTTAGAGGCTAGAGAGCTGAGAGATATTTATAAATAGGGCACTGCATTTATAGTTTGTGATCCTGAGGAGCATGGATTGTAAAATATTATGTTATTGAATATTCCTTTGAGTTTTTTTATCAGACTGTCTTCTTAGTTTACTTGTTGTTTTTATTCTTGCCTAGATGTAGCATATTTGATCTATGGATTCCTGAGGTGGTAGAGGATCTGTTTTCATCTTGCCCATTGGTCATCGTTTATCACTCAGACACTTTTTTTTTCTTTTTGTCTAGATGTAGCATCTTTGATCTATGGATTCCTGAGGTGGTAGAGGATTTTCTATCATCTTTCCCATATTTCATTAGTTATCACTCAGACACTTGTTGTTTTTCTTCTTGTCTGGATGTAGCATCTTTGATCTATGGATTCCTGAGGCAATAGAAGATATGCTATCATCTTTCCCATTTTTCATCGTTTATCACTAAAACACTTGTTGTTTTCCTTTTTGTATGGATGTAGCATCTTTTATATATGGATTCCTGAGGTGGTAGAGGATATGTTGTCATCTTTCCCATGTTTCATCATTTATCACTTAGACACGTTATGTTTTCCTTCTTCTCATCACCACATAAATCCTTTGTTTGATAGGCAGTTTAAATGCCTTCATTAAGAACGATACTTATGAATCCATAACCCAACGGTCCAGGACTGATCTGTAGCGACCTCTGTTATCTTTTCCTTTCTTTGCATTCTTGTCGTGACTCCCAATGTTAAACCCACGTGAAAAAAAATTAATGTTACCAATCTTACCCCCATTTGCAGTCTGTGGGTGACTCCTGGAGTGATAACATTAATGGTGTCGTTTCTAGGGACGAAAGTGAAGATATCTTCCCTGGGATAATAGCAACGAAGAGATCTAGTTTTATATGGTGAACTGAAGTTGGACACATTGTTCTGACTGCTTATCTTTCATCATGGTGACTCCACTATGAAAAATCTACTGGTGACTCCACTGGAAGGAGACAAATAAAATGGATATGGAGGCTATCCTATCCAGGAGGTTTTCCCCACTTAATTTCTCAGCCATAGTTGGTTATCCACATCTCGTGCCTCAAATTGATGAATGGAAAGATCTGTTGCCAAGATTTTATGAAGGTGAGAATGACAACCATGTTGAGCATGTTCTAGAATTTCATGCTTTGATGCAGAAGCTTGACATCCAACATGAAGACCTATGTATGAAGTTGTTTATGTACTCTATTCAAGGATATGCTCATATTTGGTATCGCTCTCTTGATATTTCTAGCATTTCTTCACTAGAAGGGTTTCAAGCAGCATTCAATATTCATTGTCAAAAGTTTTATTCCTCTGAGTTAATTTGTCATAGCTATTGTGAGGAGTATAAAGACTGTGTTCATGATATAATTGATTCTTATGAAGGCTGTGAGAATGAATAAGATGCCTTGGATGAGGAATCAACTCTTTCTCTTCCCTGTTCATATCCATCATATGAAAAAATTGTTTGTTGTCTCAAAAAGGAAAGTGCAGAAATTGAGTTTGTTCTGGAAGATCATACTCTTTGTAACCCTATCTCTAAAAATCCTAGCTATGAGCAGCCTATTTTTGGCGCATATGATGATGATAAGATATTGATTCCTGGATTGAATCTTGAAAGGCAACCTATGTTTAATAATGAAGACCAGTCTTCTCATGTTGGGTAGAATATACCTCTTGGTATGGCATTTGAGACTCCTCCTTTATTTGATCATTATGGAGACAGTGATGAAGATGTTGAGGTGTTTCTTGTCTTTGAAGAAAAAAGAATTATAAGCCAACTTTCTAATGAAAGTGAAATATTTTACCAAGAGCAGTATGATAGAGAGAAAGAGCCATCCATTGATCTACATGAGGAGATTTCTTGCCATCAACTAGCAGATGTTATCAGAGAAGATAAAAGAGAAGTGGATCAGCAGCTCACATCAACCATTCACTCACCTGTGCTTTCCACAGACATTCAACCATTTGTGAGCACTTGTAAAGCAGATCAGGATTTTTGTTACCAACCCAATAATTTTTATCACCTATTTTATGACCCTGTAAGGGAGTACATGGAGTTGCATTTCCTCAATGTATCAAAGCCTTCAAGATTTATCTTACCTTCAGCATTGGAAGGTAATTTGAAGAATGTAATTATTTTGTTGTCACATTTTTGTTATCCTTTGTTGATCAATGACAAAGTAAATAATTTTTCAATTAGGAAGTTACTTGAATGGCTCTAGTGGAAGTTTTATTTCACCTAGTGCATTGTAAAATCGGTTAGTTTAGGATTGTACATAAATAATATCCTTCTAGAGAATTTGTGTTTGTTTTCTTTTTAAGTTAAGTAGTGCACATGTCAACCTGTTGTCTCCAGCAAAATTTATTTGAGCTTGACTCCATGACCCAAAAGCTAAGGGATTGAAATTGTTTGTTCTTAGCAGCTCACAGGGAGCATGCTATCCCCTGTGGAACCAAATGTTATCACATGAAGTTGTCCATGGTCATGGGTGACAACCATGAGCAAAGGAAATAGGAAGGTGTAGTTTGCGGTAGTGGATATCCCCTGCGTAGTTTAGTTTAGCACCATCTATAAACGCGGTTGGAAGGATTCCATAGTTGACGGGTGGATAAATTTTAGCGGGGGAACTAAAATATCATGCACGCCTAGATCACATATCACGGCCAAGTCAATGGCCACCAGTCATTTCGGTGCCACATATTGCACCGGTGTTAAAATCCAAAAGAGGGCCGAAATCGAAACCACGGTATTGCAGGGAAGCTACATGGTGGAATATGGTGCATTTCAAGCCCAAAAGCAGTGTGGGTCCAAACAACTTTTGATGGCCCCAAAATCACGTGCTCGTTCAGCACTGTATCCAATGACATCATGTGGTCACCCCCTAGTCATCAGGCCACATCCTGATCCCAAATAGGATTCAGCTAATGAACAAGGACTGACTTTTGCGACCTGAAATCACATGCTTATTCAATGCCCAATCCGTGAGAAGCACGTGGTGACCTTCTAGGCGTCAAATCCTCATCCTGATCCTGAGAAAAGATCAGTTAATAAAATGAGGGAGTGGTGGTTGAAACCTCGACTCACCCCATAAATAGAAAGCATGGAGGGTCTGGTCGTAGATACAGGACTGTCAGCCCGAGGTACCACAGAGGGAAAATGCTCCAACATACCCATGTTGATCTGACTTGCCTTATAATAGAAGAAATACCCACTTGAAGAACCCTATGATAGGAGGTCTAGCTAGGATTCCTGGTTGTTGACCACCGTTCTGAGTATAAAATCATGAGATAAAAACGAAACAAAAGGGGGTTTTTTTCAGAGGCTGGAGAGTCGAGAGAGCTTTAGAAATAGGGCACTGCATTTTTATTTTGTGAGCCTGAGGGGCATGGATTGTAAAATATTATGTTATTGAATATTCCTTTGAGTTGTTTTATCAGACTGTCTTCTTAGTTTACTTGTTTTTTTTCTTCTTGTCTGGATGTAGCATCTTTGATATATGGATTCCTGAGGTGGTAGAGGATATTTTTTCATCTTGCCCATTTTTCATCATTTATCACTCAGACACTTGTTTTTTTTTCTTTTTGTCTAGATGTAGCATCTTTGATCTATGGATTCCTGAGGCGGTAGAGGATCTGTTGTCATCTTGCCCATATTTCATCATTTATCACTCAGATACTTGTTGTTTTTCTTCTTGTCTGGATGTAGCATCTTTGATCTATGGATTACTAAGGCAGTAGAGGATCTGTTGTCATCTTTCTCATTTTCATCATTTATCACTCAAACACTTGTTGTTTTCCTTCTTGTCCAGATGTAGCATCTTTGATCGATAGATTCCTAAGGCAATAGAGGATATGTTGTCATCTTTCCCATGTTTCATCATTTATCACTCATACACACTTTGTTTTCCTTCTTCTCATCACCACATAAATCATTTGTCTGATAGGTAGTTTAAATGCCTTCATTAAGCACGATACTTATGACTCCATAGCCCAACGGTATAGGACTGATCTGCAATGACCTTTTTTATCTTTTCCTTTCTTTGCAGTCTTTTCCTGACTCCCAACGTTAAACCGAATTGAAACAAATTTAATGTTACCAGGATTACCCCCATTTGCAGTCTGGAGGTGACTCTTGGAGCGATAACAGTATCCAAAAGGGAATGAACTATATTTGGTCTCCTACACAAATGCAGATTGGGAAGGTAGCAATGACGATAGAAGAATTACAAATGGAGTATATTTATACTAGGGTGATTTTCCGGTATCATGGTTGAGCAAGAAACAATCATCAATTTCTTTTTCCACAACATAAGAAGAATATATTGCAAAAACAACATGTTTCACTTAGGTTCTCTGGATGAAGAAAACCTTGCAGGATATACAATTGAAGTATGATGAACCCATTTCAATACTCTATGACAACACCATCTCTATCGGTACCTCCAAGAATCCATTGATGCATTCCAATATGAAACACATTCCAATCAAATATCACTTTCTATGGGAACAAGATACAAAGAAGAAAATCAAGATAGAGTACATCGGGACAAAAGAGAAGATTGAAAATGTCTTCACCAAACCCCTTCTGAGGGAGACCTTTAAGTATCTTCGACAAAACCTTGGAGTATTTTCTACCCCATAGTAATCCACATGGCATTAGGCATAGTAAGATAGGGGGAGACAATAAGAAGACATGAAGAATCCAAGTAAATAATCTTTTGAATGATTTTCATATACATCATATATTTACATGAGGAAGAACCATGAAGAGAAAGTAGAGGCTTTCAAATAGGGGGAGCATGCCCAAGGATAATTACCCTTTTCCATTGATTTCAAAGGGGGGGAGAAAGAAAAAATTCATGGAAACAAAGAGAAAGAATATATGCACGGAGATAGGGGGAGTGATGGTAACAGGGGGAGAATGATCAGGAGCATGAGTGTTTCCATCAACTCCAAAGGGGGATATTGTTGAAATATTGGTTTTCATTGATGTCAACCCTTGAAGAATTTTGGTAGCCCCAAAGGTATGGTTATGGAACCTAAAGTTGATCAAGGAAAAAGGTCATGAAGGACAGTTTAATTGTAGGTAACACACTCATGGATAGATAGTCCTTGTCATTTCGTTTTTGTTGATATGTGGCATGCCACGTGGTTCCTCACTGTTGAGGATTTATGGCCTTGTGAAGTTGGAAGCCCCAAAGAATGGTTAAGAATCCCCTAGTTGGTTACAAGTCAATTAATGAAAGGGTTAAGTGGTTTTAAGAAAGAAACCCCTAAAGCAAGGAAATAGGTTACTTCGAAAAAGTATAAATACACCTCAAGGAGTCTCTCATAAACAAAATTCACACACATCTATATTTATTATCTATCTTGTGAAGAACTTTTGATATATTGGTGAATCTGAGGATTAATATGAGGTAACAAGTCTAGGGGTGCGAAGGAAGGTCAAAATTGAAAGTATCGTAGTTTTAGAAAATGTGGGTAACCCTAGTTTTTGAGGTATCTGGAGGTTGTAGGTCAGAAGGGCATGGATGTACGTGGGTTGCAATGGATAAAAGTGAAGATATCCATGGGTAGTAGTGGAGAAAGTCATGGATCTATGAAAATATTGTGAAAGGGTGTGAAGTGATGCTTGTACCAGGTTGTTGATGCCCAAGTTAGTTTACTCATATGTTATATGATACAACAAGGTGTCTACAAGATCAAAGATATGCTTATGTGTAAATTTTAAGTCTTATGCTTATGTTGTTATGATATATTCTTAAGGCATGTCATGGTAGTGATTGTGCATGGTACACCTTTGTGATGGTATGATACATTTTTAGAGGCACATCTTAGATGCATGGTTGATACAAGTTGATGTAAATGGTTGATGATTGATGTAAATGATTTGGTGATGGTCTTGATATCCATGTGAGTGGACCTGGTTATAGTTGGATGATGGTATATTAGCGACAAGGACAGTGATAGGTTATAGGTTGATGCACAGTTGATTCATGGTTGATGATCAATTACAGTTTGATATGACAGTTACACTTATAGGGTGACAATATGTTACGGGTTGATGTGACAATGATAGGTTGGATACATGTTGATTATCAGAGGCAGTGATAATATCAATGGTAGTGGCAGTTTGGTCTACATTTATATTTCAGGTTGGCAGGATGGGTTAAGGAAAGGGTGTTGTAGCCTCCTTCTATTTGATGCCGGAGAGCACAAGGAGTTGGAACTTCCTTCAGGTTGGAGGCTAAGAATCGGAGGGTTTTATCCTCCTTCTGGTTGGAGCCAAAGAATTCAGGGAGTTGTATCTTCCTTCAGGTTGGAGCATGTAAATAGGGGTTTGTATCCTCCTTCCAGTTGTATCTAGAGAATTGGGAATTCGGTGCTTCCAATAAATGTATTATTTTGATATATAAGAAAATCATTCTGTGGTTTTCTCCCATTTGGGTTGCCATGTAAATATTGGGGTACTATGTTTCTATGGATTTTTATTATGCCCTATTGATTTATACTTATCATGATATATTGATGATATAATGCTGATGAAATTAATTATTACATATTGTGGTTAAAAGTGATAATAAAGTGCTCATATTGATTCACCCCCCCCCCCCTCTCATTATTTCAAAAAATTTTCCAAGCATGGACATATCAAATTCATTTTGAATTTCTTATGCAAACGTTTGGCTCATTTCATCATTCTAAAAATAATATCATCCACATAAACTACAATGATCAACATTTCTACATTATCTATTTTGATATAAATATTTCTATTTATTGTTCCTCTTTTGAAACCTTGGTGTTGCAAGTACTTTTCAAGTGTCGAATTCCATGCTCTAGGGGTTTGATTTAGTCCATAAAGTGTTTTCTTCAATCTGCAAACATGTTCTTCATCTTATGACAATAGGAATCCTTTAGGGTTTTCTATGTACACTTCTTCCTCTAAATCTCTATTCAGGAATGATGACTTGACATCCATTTGATACACTAAAAATATTGAAGCTTGCAAATGCTAAAAACATTCTAATTGCTTCTAGCTTTGCAACAGGTGAACATTTTTCTTCAAATTCAATGCCTTCTACTTGATCATACCCTTTACAGACCAATATTCTTTATTTCATACTACTTTTCCATCTTCATTCAACTTATTCTTGAATATCCATTTTTTGCCAATCACATTTTTATCTTTGGGTCTTGGGACAAGTTCTCATGTTTCATTTTTCTTAATATGATTTAACTCTTCTTCCATATCCTTCACCCAATGTGGATCATTATAGGATTCTGCAAAGCATTTAGGTTCTACTTTGGACAGTTAGAGAGATTCACCTGCTCAGAATTGTTTTGTATTTTTCTCCTAGTCTGAGTCTTAGCATTTATATCACCATCCTCTTGTTTAATGTAACACTTTCTTCCAAAGATTCTGAAGTGTTTGATAGATGTTGGTCAACCTTTCTATAATTCATAGGGGATCTTGTCACAATTAACTCTAATTTTCCCTCTATTTAGAATGTAGACAATAATGTAAACAAATTCTCTCCAAAATCTATTTGATAGTTTTGCTTCATTTAACATTGTCCTAGCGATTTCTTGTACATGTCTTTTTTTACTTTCAACTACTCCAGTTTGTTGAGGGTTTCTTGCGGCTGAATATTGTCTTTTTATTCCATGGCTATCACGGAATTCTTCAAATTCATTGGATGTGAACTCACCTCCATTATCTGTTCTTAAGCATTTGATTTTGAGATCAGTCTCATTCTCAACTAAAGCCTTGAATGCCTTGAATTTTCCAAATGCCTCATATTTATTTTTGAGAAAGGTAACCCAAGTATTTATTGTATAATCATCAATGAGCAACATAAAATAACTTTCTCCTTGTAGGATTTTTGTTCTTGAAGGTCCACAGAGATATGTATGCACAAGTTCCAATGGATTGGATTTTGCATATTCCTTTTTCTGAAAGTTCACCCTTGACTATTTTCCATGTTGAGATTGTTTGGAAATAGTACTTGTGGGTTTTATGATCTTTGGCATATCTCTTACTACTTGTTTGGTATTGATTTTTACCAAGTTGTCAAAGTTCATATGACCCATTGTTTTATACCACAACCAAGTTTCATCTATATTCCCCATGAAGATTTTTTCTCCATCAATTTCATCTAGAATGTATACATTATTTGGGGTCTTGATTTCTTTTGAAACCAGCTTTCCTAAGTTTTCTTTTCTGATCTCACATTCTTGAGAGTCAAAGATAAGAGTATTTCCTTGGTCACACATCTATCTTACACTAAGAAGATTATGTTTCAAGTTTTCAACACACAAAACCTTTTCAACTTTAGCTCTTCCATTGTCAATATTGAGAGTGCATTTTCGAATTATTTTTGATCTACCATTGTCTCCAAAGGTAACAATGCCTTCATTTTTATTCAGGGTGATAAACTTTGTTCTATCTCCTATCATGTGACTAGAGAATCCAATGTCAACAACCCACTTATCTTTACTCTTGTATGCATGAAGTGATGATTGCACGAACATGGATTTATATTTTCTTTATTCTTGAATTATGTTCATGATTGTTGGGCCTTATTTTCCCTAAATTTTCTTGAAGTTACTTCTGCAAAAAAATTCTTTATGCCCAAAATTATTGCAGTTATAGCATATGATGTTGTAGTTCAACAAAGGGGAAAAAGAATTATAATTTATTCTTGAGTATCCATGGGTGTCTCTGTTGTTGTTCCTTATAGGTTCGTTTCTTACATTTTTTCTACAATCTATTGCTTTGTGGCCAAATCCATTACAAGAATAACAATAGTCAAAGAAAGATTTTTGATACTTGGTTTTGTGATTCGGTCTTGATGGGATAGTCTTCCAAATTCCACCCTTGTGAGGGGAATTTTTCTTTTGTGGAACATGTATTTCTTCCTTCTTGTTGTCATCAAATTTGATAAATCTTTTGAGTGTATCAATGTACTTCTTGGTTCTTTCTTCATTTGATTGTTTTGAATAGGTTGAGACTTATTCATTGGTAGTTTCCTTTCCTTTATTGAATCCAAGACTGGTTTTGTCAAATGGTGATCTCTAATGATTTAGAATTTCATTCAAGGTTGTGGAGATGTTCTCATCATTTATGTTGGTAGATTATCTTTCCAACTCCCTCCTCAGGTAGACTATTTCCAATTCTAGACTGCAGTAGATATTTTCTCTCTCTTTTAGTTGGGATTTTAGAACTTCTTCAATTTTCTTTCCCTCTTCTATTTGCACTTTTAGGGTAATTATTGTCTTTTCTATTTCTTCAACGTCATAATCCCTCTCTTTATATTTTTGTAGTTCCTTTTTCTTCTTTCTATTCCTTTCTTCGAGTCTATCTATTTCTTCTACGACACTAAATATTTTTTCTTCAAAGTCTACTTCAACCTCCTCGTTAGGATTGTCTTCTTCTATTGAAACAATGTTTTCATTTGTTTGTTTTTATAAACCAATAAAGATAATTTCATTTTTACCCAATAATCTTATCCATCAAATATTGGAGCTTTGTTTGTGGAAAAACCTTCTTGTTCATCCGGTTGATCTATAAGGATTCACCTTCCAGTGGTCAGACTATTCTTGAAGGAACCTCACACTGATACTAATTGTTGGAATATACACTAATATTGATAGGGGGAGTGAATTTTTATTAGAAAAATGTTTGCCACTTTTTCTCTTTACCAATTTAACCATTCATTACATAATAAGTCATAAGAAATTCAAAGGATTAACCATATCAACAGAGATCAACACAAAGGAATAATACATAAATATTTGAAGTGAAAAACAAAATGGGAGAAAACCACAAAAATTTATTTATAAGATCTTGTAGGCACTAACCTAATGTTACAATCCTTGCAGGAACCAACCCACATGAGACACCAATCTCCTTGAATGAGCACCAAATAAAAAATAATGTTTGCAGGCACCAACCTTCCAAGGAAACCAATCCTTGCTACAGGAACCAACTTGTAGAATTGTAGGCACCAACTTGCACTGCAAGCACCACCCACTTGTTGATAAATAATTCACTAACCTTCAATATAAGCACCAACTTACAATGAGGATTTCAATCCCCTATGGAGCTCCATCCTTCCACCCTTAGACATTCAAATATTCCTTTCTTCCATTTTATTTTGAGTATTAGAACCTCTTCTCTTCTAATTTCTTCTTCCATGCACTTATTGCTTCACTCTTCACACATCCATCACACCTCTTCTACTACAAAAAAATCTTGGCATCATTATATATATATATATATATATATATATATATATATATATATATATATATTAGAGCTCATACACCATCCATTTGTTCTCAACCGAATCATATTCAACAATTTGGCTCCAAGTCCATCAATTCTCCATTAAGTTGGGCTAAAACAAC
Source organism: Picea engelmannii (assembly GCA_009831015.1). Taxonomy (NCBI): domain Eukaryota; kingdom Viridiplantae; phylum Streptophyta; class Pinopsida; order Pinales; family Pinaceae; genus Picea; species Picea engelmannii. The sequence goes on along the minus strand of ML792095.1, from coordinate 179,478 downwards.
CTCCATGAAAACCAGTCTGCAACTTCCTTCCATCACATGCAATTCTTCACACAAAAATTAATGCCCGAGAATCATCTGATCTTATCCTTGAATGAATCATGACTGTTAGTCCATTCTCTATCCAACAAGACACACTTGGTAGCCTTGACACACAACAACCCTCCGATCATTTCTTCATTTGATCACAATTGTTTGATCTGGATCTCCAATTCATCTCCTCCATTGATCTGTGATCGCTTTCATCAGGACCACTAGGCCTATCATACAATTGGGATCACAATACTTAACCACCGTAGGATCTCTTCCAGATTTAATCTATTATGTCAATTGTATCCTTCTTATCGGGCTCATTAGAGTACACTCAACATAATATGTGTTTGTTTCTTAGAAACTGTTTGATCTTAGATCAATGGATATCATTGGCTCTGAGAGTCTTGTTCATCAGAATCCATCTGCTTCATAATATAACTATACTCCGACCAGATCCTCTCTGATGACATGTATTCCAATGGACCCAACTATCCTCATAGAATGAAATCAACGGATCTTATCGTGTCACTCCTTGAACATGCACAACGATAATATCTCATCTCTTTATCTACTCGTGAGAAGTTTAGGTGGGATCCATAATGATCTATGACTGATATTGCATCTCTCCTACATGTTGACCCGCAATCTAGATTTCTCCTTAGATATCCTTCATCGTATTATCTCTATTGTAGGTAACACAATCTACTCTGACCAGAGCCTCTTCGATGAATGATGGAGATTTTCTCGCTACCTAGATCAATCAGTCAGATTTGATACGATGTCATAATGGTCTCGACATCCAACTAGGGCCCACTTTCATTTTTCATAATAAAAAATATGACACGTGTCATCCTTTGGGACACTCTAGTTTCCATGCTAGCATCCCGACGTCACCCTAACTTCCAACCTTTCATAACACATCATCACATCCTCTAACCATTCTTCGTATACCTTATTGACTTGGCACTTGACACATGGCACTTTCCTTGTTTCTTTCATGTCTCTGACATTATAGTTGATGTGTCTCACTATCACTCTTGGAGTCCCTCGTTATCGGAGTACCTCCACTCATAGTCTACTCCAATCATTGCTTCTTCAACGAAAAACGAAGACCTACTATCCATGACAAATCAACGGATATGATTCCTCTAATATTATGATATTGATATGTTGTGTGATGTCTTGGGTGATGTGGCCTCTTCGAGGTTATGGCATGGCAGCTGACGTAGCATTGATGTGGAAACCGACCTCATGTTGACGTTATTACAACTTATGGCTCTATTTGGAAATCTAAGATGAATCTCTAATAATACATGGCCCAATATTATTATGACACATGTTCCATTCATTGCATTACACGTGGTTGTTGTCATTGCTCGATCCATTAGAGGTCTATAGGCCTCTTCGATATGACCTCAGGCTACGACCGAGTGCTTAGGTCATTGGACGACTTCTGGTCAGAATGTCTCAAAATGGCCTGATCTAAGAACTCTGTAAAATTTAACTCCAATGGAACCATACCACTTCGAATAGTTCTACACCATCGATCTTTGGTCAATAATTTAATCTTTGTCATCAATTTAGACAAGGACTTTTCCAATTGCATTCACACTTCATAAAATCACCTTTTCATTATAAATACTTCAAAGTTGAATATTCTTGTGTATATGGGATAATTTGGAAATTGGTGTTTACTTGATCTTTGTTAACCGAGACCTCTCTTTCTAAGCTCATTATTTATCATTCCTTCATCACTTTGATGAGCTTCCTCTACATTGTCTAGCTTTAGAAATTTTTAATTATTTTGTCATAAGACTTTTTGCTTCCTCAATTACGCAAAGGGGCAATATTTTCTTCCTCTATCCTTCTGGTTCAATCCCTTTACCTTTCATCATAGTATACCTTTGACATCAATGACAACACCATTTTCAATAGGATTGACTTGCGGGGCCATTTTAGTGGTAGGTCTTGGTTTGGAAAATTGGGGTTTGAAACATTCCAGAGCCATTTTGAGGAATTAAATGAAATTTTTTGGGTTATAATGTCCATAAATTATGCACACACCCTTGATGTTAATATACACACTTAAATCCTTCCAACGGTGCAAAATTAAAATCATTTTGCAAAATTCACCTCAATCAGAGCTTGTATGTGAAAGTTATGCCTCCCACAAGTTTACCTACCTTTTTTACTACCATGGTATGAGTGGATGCCACATCAATCCAAATTACTCACACATATGGGGCTAGCCACATGTGTACTTTCAATAAGGTTCGATAAGGTCCAAAAATTGTCAGTAATTGAGGGTTGAGGAAGTCAAAACCCTAACCCTAGATGCCTATTGGGCTATGTTAAATACTGGGTTGCTAGGAGGAGAAAGGGTTCCATTTACTTGTTCCATAATTGAGAAGAGATTATAGGGATGATATTTTAAGCGCATACTAGAGGAGCTAGGAGATATTGTATCATCCTTTCAGGTCATATTGTCAAAGACAACTCCATAGTGACTGCCCATTCCTTTGTATGTGCATTTTGATAATTGAAGAAAAGAGAGAGAACATAGGCCTCACCTTCTAGCTTGGTTTTCTCATGTATTGGGTTTCCAAAGATATATCTTATTTTTGCATGTGTGTATGGTGTTTTGTTTTTCTCATTTCTTTCATTTTTGTATTGTAGTTATTTCATAAATTCAAGCAAAGCTATTCATTAATTAAACTGGGATCTAAGGAAAATTAGTTTTCATAATCTAAAATTTCATAATATTATAAGATATGTTGCAACAAACTGTTCTAGTGGAATATAAATGATAATTTATAGATCATGCATTCTTAAACACCAATTAAAATCCAATAGTGAATTGTATGCAAGTGCCAAAGAAGGGTTATTAACACCGGGAGGGGTGTTACATTAAGAAATCGGTCTCTCAACACTGCAATAGGACTAAGAGAAATGTAACTAAATAACAATCTTTGGAATTTATGGGGATTGTTACTTTTTAGTAATTAGTGCATTTTATTAATATTTTCTATGTGTGGGAATGATTTACGTGATTAACAAGATATGTTTTTTTGTATTCGGTTGTGTTTAATAAATTTATTAGTATGTTCAATTTTTAAATATTATTTCCATATAAACAAAAATTAACTAATTAATTTCCATATATATATATATAATTGTTAGTTTTTATTATATTGAAATATTTGTGTGCTAGAATTAAAGCGAGGATTATGAAAAACACAATAGTGAGAAATTCAATTATATAATTGTTCTCAATATAAAATAGTTTGAGAAAATATTTTGAAACATTGTATTTGATGGTAGTTTTGATTGTAGAAACACAATTCTTGTGGGAAAATCCATGGAAATTAATCTATGGGACAGTAACAATATCTACATAATTACAAATACATATACTCATGAAGACATGAATGATGAGCATTTTCATATAAACTATAATTAACTAATGAAATGTTTTATAAGGATTGATTCATAGGTCTAATTATAGAAATCCAATATGTGTGTGTGGATGTGGGTGTGTGCTTGAATTGGGTTTATCTTGGGTGATTACGAGAAATCATTGTTATCCTCCATATCCACATTCAATTCCCGCAATGGACATGTTGTTTTCATAATGTGTATGTTGCTATAATGGATTTGAGCTCTATTGTTGATCAACTTTGTGCCTTGAAGATTCTATGGTTTCTCTTGGGTACCATCCTTGAAATGAGGGGAAGTACACGAGGGTTTTCCTTGGGCAGTTAATGGTAGTTGTGATTGTAGAAACAAAATTATTATGGATAACTCCATGGAAATGAATATATGGTATCCTCAAGGGTTATCTCAAGTGGTATTGCACCAGATGCCAGACCTCTAATTTGTCCCCCAAAGTTGGGGAGGTCACAAGTTTGAATCTCTTGATCCCCTTAGGATCAGATTCTGTAATCAGGGCCGACATTTTACCCCATTTACCATCCATGGACTATGGGGAAGTACTCAAAGGGTTTTCCACAAGGGTTTCCTTAGAAAAAAAATAAAATAAAAATAATATATGGGACAATGAAAATATAGACATAATTACAAATACTTGTAATTATGTCGAAACAAAATTCTTCTGGATGACTGAATGGAAACTAATATATGGGACAATGAAAAATATCTATATAATTATAAAGACATATAATTATGAATACATGAATGTTGAGTACTTGTAGGTGATGTGTAATCCATTTGATAATTAAGTGCAAAATTGGGGTTTATAAAGTGCAAAATTTGATTCTGGATGTCCAATATAAGAATAAAAGATTGCAAAATCAAATTCTAAAAGTGCCAATATTGGATTCCAAAATTGAAAAATCAAATTTTCAAAGTGTCAATATCAATTTTCAAAACTGAAAAATAATATTTTCAAAGTCGCAATATTGGCTTTCAAAAGTGAAAAATACAATTCTGACAGTGCCAATATTGGATTCAAAAAGTGCACAATTAGATATTCAAAATGAAAAAAATGAAACCAAAAATGCAATTTTGGAACCTGATATTGGCACTTTTGGAACTAGTTTTTTCACTTTAGAAACCCCAATTTTGGACTTTAGAAAGATTGATTATGGCCTTGTTATCACAAGATTTGTACTCATGCAAAGTCCAATACAATTCCCCCGGATCTGTGTAACTATGGAAAATCCTACCATTGTCACCTTAGTATGAAATTCCATTGTTTTACTGATGGAGGAGGTCCACCACAGGGGAGGCTTCCCCAGTGACCTCAAAGGATCAAATAAGCGAGTAAAGTAGCCAAACCTACTTCCCCCTCTCTTGACCACCTAAATAAATTTCTAGGTCAAGGAAAACTAAGAGGTATAAGGATGTTTGAGTACCTTCCCCTAAAAAGCACATTTTACATCATATATGTGATAATTTCCAAGTACAAACATGGATTTAATACCTCATAAGACACTAGACAATGAAAATTGCAATGGATGGTACAAATTTTCAGCGGTACACCAGTCTTATAACAACAATATAAATATGTAACAACAACAATCAAAAGATATTAGAATTTCAACAATTAACCAAGGAAATTAAGCATTTATCACATAGAACATTATCCAAATGCTTGAGAGAAATTCTATGCAAGTTAGGCCACCTTTTCAAGAGTGTATGCAAACAATTATAGTGTTATCAGGTGGTTGTAGCAAAATTTTACAACAACAACAAGTTTCCTATTGAGATCGTGAGTGTTAGTGTTAGAGACGTTAGTAGAAGGCTTGAGAGAATTAAAAGAGAGTGTTTGCTGGTCAATTTCACCACAAGAGAGATGTAAGATGAGCACCTTTGAGGGATATGGAGTCTTTATAATAGAAATACAATAATTCTTTAATATTGACATAGAAAATACTAGTAGGTAGGGCTTAAAATCCAAGGTGCTAGCACCTTAGGGCCTTAGGGTTTAAGCCTTAAAGAGAAGGATTGCTAGAGTACAAGAACTTTTGGGCTCTATAAACCTTTTATCCCTTCTTAATACTTCAACTAGATCAAGAAATAAAGTTTCTAGGGATAAAATACTAAAGTGATATAACTTTAGAGATTTAGGATGCTAACCTTAGCAAGGAGATTTCACTAATTTTGAAAAAAAAATAACCTTGTGAGAGGAGGAAGAACCTATGATCCTTTATTAGTGTTTCATCAAGCAAAACATATAGCATGAAAAATATAGATTAGCATGAACATTTGATAGCACAAAGATAAAATTGTATAAATTTCACTTACTTCACCAAGATAGCATGAGATAAAACCCTAAATGCAAAAATTCCATCCAAAAATCAGCAAAAGCATCCACAAATTGATCCTCCAAGCAAGTCGCATGAGAAAAAATCAGACTTGTTATCACAAATGGTGATTGATGAATCGTGATAAAATGAAATGAGTTGGTCCTCTATTTATATGAGGCCATCTAAAC